>VWYE01018881.1:80017-280833 GCA_013398995.1 Alaudala cheleensis
TGTTTTTAATATGTTTTCTAATTAAGAAAGGATTCTATGATTTTATAGACTGGAGGAAATTTATTTTAGTGTAGAAGAGCCAGAAGGCCTACTGTACATGTTTAAATCCCACTTTTGTCTTCCTCTGAGTGCTTTCTGAGACAGAAAGAAGGAGGTTTCTCTTTCTATTTCCAGTGTATTCACCACTAGCAGGAGATTCTATGTTGTTACTTACAAGCAAAAATCAATTAATTGTTGTTTGTTTTGACACTTACCTAGTCTTGTCTCTAGGCACTTGAAAAGTGGGGGTAAGTATGTCATTTCTGTTTGTTTTCTGTGTTAGCCTTTTGAAGAATGATAAAAAAAATAAGCCAGGGAAGAACCTCAAGAGGTGATGCAGTTTATTGCAAATAGCAGGATTAAGTATACTTAGATTGTACCACAGTATGTGATAGCCTTCTCTAAAATCTCAAAAGTGAGATGTCTCTAGAATACCTATTGGTATGTTTCAAGGAGGGAACAAGTGTCCAAGATATCTAACATAACTCATTTTTACTACAAATTATGTTGATTCTTTCTCATTCTGCTTCCAGACACCTGGAAAACAATTGATTGTCTCTCTCTTGATGGCAGCTTAGTTATTAGAAGATTGTTATCAATACCCTTCCTTCCTCAGTCTTCTTTTTTCCAGACTAAACAAAGTCCTTCGACTTCCTTAAGAGGTCATTCTTCTAAACTCTTAACTATTCTTGTAACCTCTATCATGGAATTTTTCCAATTTGTTTTTTTCAGTTTTAAAGTCCCAAAGTTGGATTAAAAACCTCAGCTATTAAAAACTATGACCTTATTAATTTACTACTAATTATCTTAATTTTGTATAGCTGTAATTTTGTCCTTTTTATTTCTTCTTCAGTTTTGAATTAATGGAATTACTTAATTTAAAATTATGAATTTCATATCCTAAAATAGTAGCATCATTCAATCAGCTTCTTTACAGAACCTAAACTTGATTTTTACAATGTTCTATATATTTTTCTTTAGTATTTTCTTGACTTTAGTAGAACTGGAACTATAACTGAGTGACTAATAATTTTTAGTCATCATCTCCACCACTCTGTGTATTTCTTAGTGAAGGAGACATGGGAGTGTGTCACAGTTCTATTAACTTTATTGAATTGAACTTGGTGGAAGTCACATCATTTCACCTAATAACTTTTGCACAGTGCATGCACAGTTTATCATGATAAGGGAAGACAGAACATACACTAAAAGCTAGCCCAGAGATGGATTCTCACTATGCCTGTCAAAGAGAAGGAACGCTCCTTTACATTTTGTTCATTGTGATGCTGTCTTCTTCAGTAAAGGAAATATCCAGATTTAGACTTCTACTGATTATTCAAATTTCTCCTTGTATATCCCTGTTTAATCTCAAAGAATCTGTAGTGCTTTAAAGCATGTTGACAAACACTGATGCTAGTTTCTGTGTACATTATTCAAGTAATTTTGTCTACGCATGTTATAGAGACAATCTTTCCCAGCTTGTGTTCAACACGAGAGAAATATTTTCTAAAGGCAATATATGGGATAACTGTTCCATTCCTATATATAAGGAAATTAGGTTTGTTTGCTGTGATTGTGCTGCTCCTTGGTGACCATCTCTCTTCCTAAGAGAGCAGAGGATCACAATGCTCTGCCTCATATCAGATCAAACAGTTCCACAGGGAATGTCAAAAACATCACATTCAGAACCAGAATTTCAGAGGTGGCAAATAAAAGAATATTCAGGTGTCATTACCCTTGCTGCAAGTCAGCACTGATTGACCCAATGTGCACCTTTCTTTTCCATAAGATTCTCAAACAGTAGTAGACTCACTTTTAGCCTGAGTCAATCAGCTCTACTGTATTTCATAATAAGAATCCATCAAGGAGGAAAGCAAGGAAATATTAGATGCAGATTTGGCCTCTCCTTTTTTAATGCCACATGTGGTTTTTCTAGAATTTTTAAAGTTTTACTTCTTTGTTTATGAAGCTTCTTTTTCTCATGTCCACTGACACATCTCTTCATTCAGAGTGAAAGCTGTCAGTGTTCTAAGAAGCAGAAAATAATATATTAAATTGCTTTCAGCTGTAGAAGACATAGGCCAACAACAAGAAATGATGTCTTTTTGTTATATGATACATGTTTTTATTGGTGTCTTAAGGAAAAGAAAATGTGGAAAGATATTTTATATACATATATATATACATATGTATATGCTCTTCCACTCTAATTAAAAGCAGGCCCTTATGAGTTTATGAAGCAATGATAGGGAAGTCGGAAGTCTCCCTTTCTCTTTTATTTGAAAAATTTGTAACTCTTAGTACATTATTTAAATAATTTTGCCATTTCAAGGAAACCTGTCCTCTTTTTTATTGGTTGGTTGTATCCAGCACTCAGTCATTTGATTTTCTTTGCTTTTTTCTTACTGAATTCAAGGAATGACTACAGAAATAAAATCACAGAGTGGTTTGGGTTGGAAAGATCACCTAGTCCAACTCCCTACTCTGGGCAGGACCATCTTTCCATAGACAAGGCTGCTCTAAGCCCATCCAACCTTACCTTGAACCCTTCCAGAAATGGGGCACCCACAAATTCTCTGGGTAACATGTGCCAGTGTCTCATCATCCTCACAGTAAAGAATTTCTTCCTAACAGCTAGTCTAAATCAAACTTTTTTTTTTTTTAGGTCATCATTTTCATGGTGATAGGCTGCTTGGGAATTCAGAGATGGCTTTCTGCTGGTTTGAATGGGGAAGGAAACCATGGCTACTGGGTTCCTTACAAATGCATATAACATGATTTTCTTTCCAGGCAGAAGATAGTTTGGAAAGCATGCATATCCAATTATAACTAAAAAAGGTGTGACTGAATAAAAATTCTGATGTTCATTAAGTAAAATCCTCAATTTTCTTTCCAAATTAAGCAGTGCATGTCGCTGTCTCCTTTGGAGAGCAGACAGAGAAAAGGGAGTTGTTTTTTCCCTTCTGCCTTACCTCCCTGAAAACCTCACTTCCCTCCTGGTCCCCCACTTTCAATTACGATTCCTGGCCATGGAAGGGGAAGAAGCAGAAAAACTCTTCTTTGGTAAGGAAACAGAGCAAGGAATAAGGAGGAGGAATACAACTTATGGGTGTATTTGTTTTGAAGCTAGTGTTGAACTGCAGTGTGTGTGTACATATTGTAATTTTCCATCTCTGACCTATGTCACCCATAAACACAAGGCAGATGCTTGACTGTATAAAATCAAGTAAGAAAATATGTTACATTCATTTATATGACCTGCCCACGGACACTGATTAATAGGCAATGGAATTTTATAATGAACTGCAGCTGCAAAAGAAGTGAAAAAAAAAAAAGATTAATTAATAAATTCAATGTTTTTTGTGGTGTCTGCCCTCTAAAAGAGTCAAATTCATGACTGTAGAATATGAAATAGTGAGTGATGAGACAGCATGAAGTACTGGGGACTGATGAAGACCATACCATACCTAAAGTTTCAGCTCAATAGCTAAACAGAGAATATCTAAACAGCTACAGAGACAGAAATTTATGAGACCAGGTTTCAGAAAACATTTAAGATTTGCAAAGCATATATATAATAAATATATTATGGTAATTTCTAAAAAGAAATCATAATCCTGTAGTCCATTGTAGAATGTGGATGACGTGTTGCAAACAACACATGGGTGGGCCATCACTGAGTGGCCGTCAAACATTAAGCAGCCTGCCTGCTAAGTAATGAATGAAACAAAAGGTTCTGTGAAAATAATGTTATATCAAAATTGAAAATATTCATGATATTAGTTACCCATAAAATAGATTTTGCATAAAAGACCTTGAATCAACGCCACCTCATTTTTTGTTTTCCAATGTCTTGATGTTTGAACTATGTTGCAAAGACATGAACATTTTATGATACTTACTTGAAAGTTTAATCTATATCTATGCTAAAACCAGAGGTAAAGCTGCCAATTTTAGAAAATGCTACCTCAAACTTATAAAGGGGTTCTTCAGTGAAGGATGTATAAAAATAAATGTAATTTCCAAATTATTGTTAACTCAGTGTTCTTGTGTAAGAATGGCTGTAACAAATATATAAATGCCTCAGTGTTCTGTTTGCAAATTAATTAAATAATGCTTTGGGTTTTTACTTTATATGAAACCAAGAAGCCATGACTTCTAATATTATCTAGAATATTTACTGCTTATGTATGAAAAGGAACAGGAACAGAAGCAAAGCAGCTAAAATTGGCTGTCATTTTAATCTGTAGTTTCCTGTGGAATTGGTTTACAGCAGAGGAAGTGGGATAAGTAACAGTATTCAGTTCTTTTTTTTTTTTATTTTGACTCATGATTCTGCTAAGGTTGTGACTTATTTGCTGGAGCGATAAAAAGATGACAGCAACAAGTGAGATTGGGGATTTATATTAATGCAGGATCAATATTGCATTGTAAAATCAAAATTCATTGGACTGAGAACTGAGCATTTTCTCAAATTTCAGCAATTACTTGTAAAGACTTTTCTTATGAAGTATCTTGATTATATATAATGCTATTTTTCTACTGACCCTTGCCAGCACATGAAATTAATTTGACATACTTTGATGTGTAGCATCTCTATAATATTGTCTAATGCAACTCAGGTCTATCTTTGATAAAAAGCTATGATTAACCTCTTGCTTAGCAGCACAAATTGTAGGGGTGGGTCACGTGACAGCAAGAATAACTCCTGACACTAAAATTGGATTCACAGGCTCAGACCCTTGATCAAATTGTTAACTCTGTTGGGTTTTAAAGCTTCACCAGAGAAAATCTTATTGCATGTTTGAAGCTTCAGCATATGGAAGACTTGCAAGTCCTTTGTGTACAGGCAGAATTGCAGTAAACTGTAAATATTTATATTTTTCAAATATATTCTTAAGATTTTTGACAGTTCAGCTTCACAATGAAGTATCATGTTTTGTTTTTTTTTAATCACTACCCACAGAAAGTCTAAAATCTCTTCAACATATCTCCTTTCGAGAGATTCAACATCTCTTCTAATTTATCACGGTAGGTTTTGGCACAGCCAGAACCCTGGATCATTTAGGATTGGGTGTGCTTGCAGATAAAGCATTTTCACTTCATAGTTTCATAGTTTCCTATAATAAGGCTATTAGATGAACTCACTTGCTTACTGCTGGAATATCGATATTTCTACATCTGTTGTTCCCATGTGCACATGAAACCTTTTTTTCCTTATGGAAAGAAGCCATGAGCTCTCTCTTTCTCATATCCACTCTCTCTCCTCCCTCTCTCTTCAATACTAGGTATGAGACTATTTGGCAGAATGCATCTAAAATATTCAGTGGAAAAAAAACATAATAGTGGTTCACTCTAAATATATACAAAACAGGTCTATTATTTTATAGAGAAGAAACTTTGGGTCTTTCTTCAGGAAAGGGCTGTGAGTGCCTTATAGAGCAGGAAGATGTATTGTTCCCATTGCTCTGCATGTAGAGACAGGCAACACATAGCTTCAGATAAAACCTGTGCCTCATTATAATATTCTTCCAGTTTTACATTCATTACAAGAAGTTTTGTTAATTTCTATATAAAGACATTAAATCATTCTTGTCCTCCCATTCATATACTGTGTATTTTACTGGATTCTGTTATTTTTTTCTGTGTAAGACCCTCATTATTATCAGTGCTTCTAAGGGGCAATTTGATGATATCAAGACTTTAAGAAAAAGTGACAACAATCAAAAAAAAAAAAGCTTAAGAAATGAAAACAGTTTTAGGAAGAGAGGTGGATGTCTTAGGTGACTTGCGCTACATAATCCATTTATCAGACTATGAATAGAAGCATGAATGTGGTCTAGATTGTAATTAGACTGTTCCTTTTATACTTACTGCCTAGAGAATGAGCAATAAAATCAGCACAGTAGCTTGTGCAATTTTTGGTTTCATATTGTATTTGATTTACAGAAAGAAATATCTATTGTTCTAGATTTTAGCATGCCACCAGGTTTTGACACAACTGAATTGCACTGATGGGAAAGAACTTTTTAATGCATGAAAGGAGGAGCTTACATCAAACTAAGTCATTTGACTGCTATGCATGTATTAATGGTGTCATGAAAATGGTTGACAATACTTTATATTTAAATGGCAAGAGTAAAAAGACTTACATTTTCCAGTTAAAAACCCCAGTCAGATGAGAGGATGCTTTCATCTGACAAGTCTCTAGATACAAATGTTCTGTCACCCAAAGTTACAAGCAGATGAATGCTGGAGGGTATAGATGATCTGCAGTCTTTGATACACAAGGACTTGCTGATGTGACTAGTTAGAGGCCTTACACATTAGCAGCAGGATACCATATATTAAACTGTACCAGAGTTTTCAGTTTCATCTGCAGCCCAGGCACTGGGCCTAAAAGTGCACTTGCAAATATGGCTTAAGGTATTCTGTAACTTTTTTTGCACTTGTAGGATTACAGTCTGCCACAAAGCCAGGAGTGAACTGTAGCTGTGATAATGAACATAATGTAGGTCAAGCAGTGTAAGTGGAGGGAGCTCAGCTCTGAATGGCCTATCTAGTGCAAGGAACTGCCATCTCCAGTGGCTGAGGAACTTCATCTCATTCATCACTGATCATAACAGCTTTGCATTATCTACACACATCAAATAACAAAATATTCCCCTTTTCTGGTAATTTATAATGCATAAAAAATCCCCATTTATGTCTCAGTGACTGACTGAGACACTCTTCAAAATGCTGGCTTTAAAGGACTGTGTTTTACAAATCTGAATTCTAGAGTGGAGTGCATGGCCCAGACTTTTTGAGTAATGATGTAGATTTTAGTGCCTCTTTGTGTCTTCTAGTGCTTATTATTGTAGTACTCAGATACTTTATGACCAGAAAAAATGGTCCTTCAGCCTGTATGCTCTCAGAGTATATGTTCCTGCTCAGAACTGTAACTGGCCTGCAGTGGAAGAACTTGCCAATGTCCATATCACTGAACAAAAAAATGAGGACCATGAGCTGATATCTTCAATAATTAACTCTTCGCCTGATAACTGGTAGCTGTAGAAAAACTTTACTGGAAATTGTTGCCTGCAATAGTCCAGACCAGAGTCAGGGATGGGTTAATTTCCAGGCCACATGGGTGGTTAGGGCCTCAGTGTCTGTGCTTCCTCCCTGATATTTTCTCTAGAAGAGTAGGTTTGCATTTGGATGGGACATTGACAAGGATACCTGAACCTGGCTTGATTGATGCATACAGACGGATGTTTTTTTTTGTTGATTTTGTTAATTTTCTTCTGGTTTGACTGTTTAAATTGTTTTCACTTTTAAAATCTAAAGCCACATTGAGGTAGCCAGGAAGTTATTACATATTCTTTTTTCTCTTTTGCTTTTAGACAGAAATGTGTTTCTGTGAAGAGAATAAATTTAAAGGTTTTACATTTTTAAAATGAATGTTTTTTTCAATTATAAATTTGGAAAATATTGTAGAAAAAAGTAAATTTAAAAAAGGTATGTACTATTACATTATGAATGTAAAAAAAAAAATGAGTAATTTTTATGTCACCAACTAGTCATTTTGTGGCAGAAACAGTCTTGTTTTTGTTTGATTTTCACTTGGCAATTGTTTGGCAAGAAAGATGCCTCTGGATACAAATTCAGTCTGAAAAAGCCACTTTGTAGCTGCATGGCCTAAGCATGCATCTATGAACCTTCCCATGAGAATTATCTGGGTGTTGGCAAAGGATGATCAACAGTTTCTGTACTATATATTAGCCCTAAATCTTCATGGGAATACATTACACTATAAGAAACTTAATGATGTAATTAGAATATGAAATTAGATGATAAGCTTAAGAGTATTAAAAGATCAAAATTTCATACAAGGAAAAGCAGAAAGGCAATGGATTAAGAAATCTTTTCACAAGTGACTTCATGTTTTTCCTGTCCATGAGCATATGGAAAAGATAAAACTTATAAAATCTGATTATTCAGATAAGATAAATTCTCCCAGCTCTAAAAGTGGGATTACTGCCTCAAGTGTATGTATAAAATATACTCATAATAATGTAATTATGATCAATTTATAACACAGATTTCCAATGAAGCTGTAAAAATAAAAACACTAGGAATTTTGGAGTGCTCTGGTTTGTCAATCACAGATTTTTAAAATTCTCATTGGTGACATTAATAAGCTTTAAATATGATTTTGGCTTCTGTATTTAAACATTTTTTATTTTGCTTCTATCACAACACATTTTTTCATATATGTTGCAATTGTAAAATGTAAACTGGTGAACTTGGGGTTTTGTGTGTGTCCTTCCTGACTGAAAATAAAAACTCATTCACTTGCCTTCTGAGAGCTGAGCTTCTACCTATTTATGGCAAAAAGTGTTTGAATATCAACAAAAGAGAAAGAGTTAATAGCATTTGGAATTTTGAATGTAAGTAATATAATGCATTGTAATGTTCTTTATGAATATATGAATTTGACCAAATTTGAAATTTATGAGTCTGCTTATATAAATATAGCATTCCTAGTCCAAACTTAGTTGAATTACTTGGAGCTTGCTTCAGAAAAAATATCAGTATGCATATCTGATATTCTGGCAAGTGCTACAATATTATATTGCATTGGCCACTGTACTTTACAAGTATATATGCAAATAGCTATGCATAGGTACAAACAAACACACCTATATAGAAAGCTAAACAGAAAATTAACTCACTTCATTAAAATAAACATTATTAGGGTCAAGTTATTTTTCATAAACATGAAGCTGTGTTCCTGACATGACATTCTGATGCTGGAAGCAAAGTCCAGGTCAGCTTGATAAATGCTAGAGTGTATGCCTTTTGTGGTTAGATATTGGACTAAAATGGTCAATCTATTTTGGATTCTGAAACTTAGAGTGCAAATTTGATTAAAGGCCTGCTGCGGTCAATGGAAGTTTTCTTGTGGCTTGAGACTGATTTTGATATAAATGTCTAGTTGAAGGAATATTTACCAATCTCAAGATAGTAAAACAATAATCTTTACTACACCTTTCCAAAGCATTTTTGCACACATGACCTGATAGTATTTGTTAAGCAAAATGTTTTGCAAAATTAAGGAAATATTTGAAACTTCAACCACTTCCTTTCTAGTTCTTGAAGAGTATGTTGTCTTCCGTGCTGTTACTCCAGCAATAAGGTGCTTCCCCATCTAGACCATAGTGGAAACCAGGGTAACAGGATTGTCCTTTCTCATGAGATTTCTGTAGAAGTCACATTTCCTACCAACTATAGTACAAAATTAATCTAAGATTCATTTGTATTTAAATAAATGTTTAATCAGACAAAAAACACAAGTTCTCCCACATCTTCTAGGCTGCCTCTGAACTTTCTGCTTCAGGGGTGCCAAACACAAACCCTCCAAACTTGGTCTGATAGTCACAGTTTACAAACAGCAGACTCTTCTCTAGTTCAAATTCAGTGTACTGACTTTATGGGTACTGCACTTGACCTTTCATGTTGAAGAGAATCATTTTCTGTCACCAGCTCTAATTCTGGTCTACTGAGACTCTATGAAAGTCCGTGTCTTCTACCTTCTTCTACGTTCCCGTAAAAAGAAATAATACTACTTCCTTCCAAAGTGAAACCTTTCCTGGCTACTAAGTTTTTAGCTAAAAAAATGAAGAGAATAATATTTAGTTCGGAAGGTTTTTCTGTAATTACAGGTGATAACTTTCAGTGACAGACGTAGATGTTCCACTTTGGTTACTGATTACCTGTTCACAACCTACAGAATATCAATGGTTACTGATGGGAAGGGAAAATAAATGTAGATGCTTGTGTGTTAATCATGCTTAGGTCAGTGGAAAAAGTAGATATAAATGTATTTCACTCCAGTTCTCAATGATTCTGATCTATTCCTCATGCATGTTTGGAAATTATGGGTGGTGATTTACTAAGTGCGGAAGAGTCTACAGAAAAAAAACCCAGATAATTTCCTGAATTGTAATTTGTTAAATTCAGAAATAATTTTTTTTTTATTTTAAGAAGAATTTAGAAACTTTTAAAAAATTCTTATGCTAAAATCAAATATGTTCTTATAAACAGGGTTTTTATACAGTTTTTTTTTCAAATAGCCCTAAGAGTAATGTAGGGTACTTATTATAAACATGTAAAAATTCCTCTCTTTAGCCTTTCTTATTTTCCTTATTTTCCATTCTCTCCCCTCTGCTTTCAAGAAGGTCCAGTTTCTATGTCAGAGTACTGTAAAAATTACAGCATATATAGGCAAAATACATATTTGTTTAACTGTCTTTAAGATTTTATGGACTGAGATGTTGAATGTATAATATATATAATTTAATGTACAAGAGCATTACTTCTCAGTAATTATTGTTTTCTTCTAGAAGAAAAACACAAAGTAACTTTAAGAACAGCAAAAATAGATGTGACACAAAATAAAATATTTTATTCATTCAAAGCCAAATTTAAAGATTATTTGAACCATGGTTTTACACAAAACACTAAAATAAAAGAAAATACTTTCGTATAAGAGAAAGCAAGTTCAAATGTCCACACCTGTACTTATAAATGGCTGGGTAGTTCTCTTACTCTTTAAATAGTAATGAATCTTGTATATATGTCATACTTTTTCTTACTTTGTCATTAGATATTTCATATGGGTAAACATTACAACTAATTTAATTTCCTTAAAAGCCATTTATTTTGCAAGATGCTGTCACCATGTCTCAGAGTAGAGCCTGATGGAGACAGTTCAATGAGACCTGCTTTACTGAAAGCTTTGACAAGAGCTGTCATTACACTAAAATAAAAATTATGGTTCACCACATACACATCCAGAAATGCTCTATCTACCCTTGCAAAGTTCTACTTATTAATGCACTCTTTGGACTGAGATTATATGTAGCCCTCTATGTGAATGATTTGAGACCAAGATTTTCTGCAGAAAACCTGAAAGAGAACGCATCCAGGTTGAAAAAAAAAAAGAGAAAAAATTGCACTGAACTGAGCAGCATAATTTGAGGCAGCAGAGACTAGAAAAAAAATCTTTGGGACCTAAAACCAGGACACTTCGCAATATTTTTCTGTTTAACTGTGTGAACATCTTAACTATTCGTCCAAGAAGTTTGGAAATTTTCCCACTTTTCCTGGACTGGTCTTGTAGATGGAGACATTTGTCATGACAACGATGGGACAACAACCACATCTTCCTATTTCCTACAATTTTCCCCTTTTCCAGTTCCATCATCCATTACCAGACTTAAAAATAACAATATTTTATTACTCTGCAAAAAAATCTAATTCAGGTATATCCAGGTACAGGTGTACCTAGCCTGTTTGTTTAATGTACCTAGATGTTTGTTTAACGATCTAATTAGTGGACAAGATTCTTCAAATCTGCTAAGTAGAATGCAATTTAGATTTTAACAAAATTGTGGAAGTATCAAAGCAGTGGGTTTGGGTTTTTTGCGGGTTTTTTTGCCTTTTTTTTTTTTTTTTGTCACAGACATGAAATCAAGCCACTATTTACAACTTATTTTTTGGTTTAAATTGTCATTTATAGCAATGTGGAGCACCTACATAGTATAGTACACAAGTGCCCTTAACTAATGTTTATGTATTATGCTGTGTGTCACAGTTAGAGCAATTCCATTCCATAGAAACTATAACATTTGTTTTCATTCCACTTTGGAATAAGACCAAAACCTTTTTGGAACACTTCAACAGAAATGGAATTATCAAAATCAATGTTTATGTATCAAAACATGTGGATGTGATTAGGGAACTGGCCTGGCACAGGGAAAATCCAGCTTCAATTACATTATTCTATGTGAACCAAAACAGATTTTCTCCTGCTAGAGCATGTTGAATCAGGCAGGCTAAGGATTTTGCCTCTAGTTCCTTTAATAATCAGTCTATTCTTCCCTTCTCTTTCATCAAACTTGTTTTTTTTTTTTCGCAAATGATCTTGAGAAAAAAGTTCATTTTTTTTGAAATGCTGTAGAGTAAAAGAGTGCTCCAATCAAAATTACTCACAGTGATTGTAGTTTAGCATGCAAATATAGCAACTTCCACTTCATCAGTAAAGAAATTCACTCTCAGGTGTTAAGTGATACACACAGGATCATGATGCAACTCAGTGAAAAAGGCTGGTTTGGGACTAAGATTTTTTTATGCTTTATACAATCAACCACACTGTTATAAGGATGAACTACATACTTAGACCCTCTGTTTTTCCATTTTGTGAAATCTATCAGCATTGTAATGCATAAAATATGAAAACAATCAACTTAGAATAATAGTAATTGTTACTTTAACTTTTCAAATCAGATGTATGACTATGAGCACATGAAGTGGGGTTGCTCACATCAGCCAACAAGTAAAACAAAAGCATTTGCTAAAGTAAGCTCTGACCTACATTTGGCAATAAAAGTCTTTCTTCAAGGCTGGATTCTTGACTGAAACGACAACCCTGGATTTGAGTGCCCAAGCTGTCTCTCTAGTATATGGACTCTGACTACTCTTCATTTGGAATGCAAGAAGAGAAAGAATTGTGATTAGGGGTTGCCTCGTGACTTGAACACAAAATTGAGGAAATAAGAATCACACATTTATTACATTTAGGCTGAAGAAATCTGGACCACAGTTTCCAGATCCCCAGCACAATAAGAAACCACCAACCTGGAAGAGATGCTAAGGGGAAAATTTCTCCATTTTCTCTGTTTGTTGGTACTGGGCCACTGAAGAAAGGAAAAGTTATGCAAAGACTAAACAAGGAAAACTGAAAGGGTGGCTTTCTTAAGTGAGGGTAGGGATAGGCAATGTAATAAAACCTGGGTGCTGTCCAAACTTCCATTAATGCTTATGTAATTATTTTTTGTAGTGCCTTGTTGCTGCTACCAGTTGCTTACCGATACAATTAACTTTTCTTCAGGAAATGGCAGTAAATAGAAGTTGAATTAATTAAATATGAATTCTCAATTATTGTGTGGAACAGTTTGTTTTTTTTTGTTTTCCAATACACTTTCTTGAAAACACTTAAACTTGCAGTGGAATATGCCAGGGAGATGATCAGTTTGTTGTGCTTGATTGCCCTACACGAGCTTTTAGGTACCTTAAATTGCTGTGAAAATACACAGCAACTGCTGGTCTTCCTTTGTTGGTGTCCCCTGTATAATACAGGGGTGAAATTTGCTTTATGTTATATAGTTATATCAGATGTGTTAAATATTTGGTAGATTTGGTTGGGACTTGAGATCTCATTTGACTTTTAGGGATACATTTCTTTATCTGAAAGCTAATGTCTCTGACCTTAAACTGATCAACAGGACTTTCATGAATAGG
Source organism: Alaudala cheleensis (assembly GCA_013398995.1). Lineage (NCBI taxonomy): Eukaryota > Metazoa > Chordata > Aves > Passeriformes > Alaudidae > Alaudala > Alaudala cheleensis. The sequence continues at coordinate 93,404 of VWYE01018881.1, forward strand.
TACAAGTTTAGAAATGCATTTATTACTGCTGATGCTTGTTTCATTTTTTCGAGAGCAGAGAGGGATTTATTTTGAATGCCATTCCAACTGCTGGTAAATAAGTCACACCTTCTAAGAGTGTTAATTAGAGGCAATTTTACTGTAATCAAATTGATCACGCTTTAAAGATGCAGCTAATTTTTCTACAGCTACCTCTGCAAATATAAGAAAATCAAACTGGTTCTTGGCCTTGTCTGAGATCTTTTTCTAGGCCTGTGACACTTATGAAATCAAGGTAACTATCAGGTTAGTGCCCCTCTGCTGGAGGGCTACTGTTGTGCTGAGCAATTCTTGGTAACACTGGATAACACTGCTGGTGTTGATGCAGATGGAGACAACAAAACTAGGGGCCATTGTTCAACTTGCCCAAGTTGAGTTTGTACAGAATAGAATGTATAATAATCAGTTCAGAAGTGTGTGCCAGAGTTGCTACAGATGCATGGGAAGGAGGCAAATACTAAATGATCAATATATTAATTCTGGGTAAAGGCAACTATATGTAAGACAAAATAGATATGTACCAGGCTCCCAGTCAACCCTGAAATTGTGAAGGTTCTGCTGCTTCAAATATATGGGACCTCATGGGATTCATCCAAAAATCCTCAAGCATCTATCTGATCTCATCAGAGAAACCTCTCTAAATGATTTTTGAGTGGTCTTGGGAATCCACAAATGTCCCAGATGGCTGGAAACTGGCTAACGTCCTGGTTTTCAAAAAGAGCAAGAAGGAGGACCCTGGAAATTACTGGCCTGTGAGTTTCACTTCTGTGCTTGGTAAAGTTATGGAAAAGATTATTCTGTGAAGCATTGAAACACTTGAAATGCAATACAGTCACTGGTCACTGCCAGCACGGTTTCATGAGAGGAAGCATCCTGTTTATCAAACCTGATTTTCTTTCATGGCAAAGTATCCCACCCAGTTATCAAGGAAAGCCTGTTGATGGGATGTTTTAGGATTTCAGCAAAGCTTTCAATACTGTGTCTCACAGAATCCTTCTAGATAAAATATCCAGCACACAGCTTGATAAACACACCCTTAGATGGGTGAGCAATTGGCTTAAAGGTCAGGCACAGAGGAGTTGGTCACAGCTCCAAGCCTGAAGGGTGTTCAAGCATTTGGATAATACTCTCGAGCACATGTGTGACTCTTGGGGATGTTCCTGTGCAGAACAGGAGCTACACATGATGATCCTTGTGGATCTCATCCAGCTCAACATGTTCTGTGATTCTGTGATTAAGATGACCCATAAATGCTATGATTTTTGAATGGGATTTTGCATATTGGTTATCAATGTCATGTGCAATGTCATAATAAGTTACTGTGACCATAAGACATCTTACATTCCAAGACTGAAGAGGACATAAGCTTGGAAAAGGGTGCTACTTTCCTTTATATGAATGAATGTACTTAAACAATGCTTAATAGCAGTTTTCCTCATTTATCTGCATATAGTCAGGTTTAAAAATTGGATTCTTTGTTGTTTAGGCTCATTGATCCCAATCCTAATCTTTTTGGTTTTGGATACATATAAAAAGCACTTCTTTGCACACAGATAGGATATTGGGAAATCTTAGATACTGGGATATCTTAGACAGAAAGTCCAAAGTCTTATAAGCTGACTATAGTTACTCTGTTGATGCTGCATTAACTTTTTTCTAGGAGAAAATCTGCTTTTGGATCTTTCAAGATGGTTTCATTGAACAATGTTTGAAAATATTACTTCAAATCACAGTCTTTAGTTTTTTTCAATATTATATTTTCATTTCTCTTTTCTATTTGAGAATTTATTTTTTTACTCCATGTCTTCTGTCAATAGACATGAGGTATTGCATTCTTGTGTGTCAGTCTGAATAGAAGTCCTCAGTGAGATAGTTTCTTCATATTGATATTGCATGCTGAATTTTTTATACTGTCACAAATGTCTTTTCTCTTTATATGCATAATTTTTCTTGCTTGATAGAAATTTCAGCTATTGAACTGATACCTTGAGAGGCTGACCTAGAACAGAGACCAGGCAGAGTCAAAGAATAAAGCAGGCATTTATTAAAAGGCCTTAAAGGATACACCTTGGGATAACAGAAATATACACATTTTACTGTAGGTTTTTTTCTGAGACAAATCTATGGGCATTGTAGAATTTCTTTCTTTTTATTGTCCATTAATGAAATGCATCTTTAATAACTCAGGAAATTGTTTGTATTATGTGATGGGTAGAAAACAAAAATATTGTGTACACGTGCACTGTGATATGCAAGTTATATTAGGATATTTTCCTTCAGAACTAAGAGAGTACACCCTGATGAGCAAATGGAACTAAAAAAAGATCTTTGTACTTCTTGAATTTTTGACTGCATGATTTTTTTTTTATTTAAATAATTAGATTTTTCAAACAGTAATTCAAAATGAGTAAGGCTTTTGATCCTGTCTCCTATAACATCCTCCTTGGCAATCTGGTGAAGGATGGGCTGAACAAATCAACAGTGATGTGGAATGCAAACTGACTGAACTGCTGTGGTCAGCAGAGTGAAATCCAGATGGAGGCCAATTGCTAATGGTGTACCTCAAGGATCAATACTGTATCAACACTTTTTAACATCTTCATTAATGACCTGGCTGGTGGGGCGGAGTGAGTCCTCAGAAAATTTGCAGATGGGACAAAACCTGGAGGAGTGACTGATTTACCAAATGACTGTATTGCCATTTGGAGGGATTTTGACAGGCTGGCGAAATGGGAACTGCATGAGGTTTAATACAGGCAATGTAAAGAAATTACCCCATGCAACAAACAGTAATGGCTGGGAACCAAATGCAGAAGAGGACCTGGGGATGTGAGCTGATAAGAAGTTAACTATGAACCAGGAGCATGCCCCCTGAGATAAAAAAGTCCAATAGTATCCTGGGCTGTGTTAGGAAGAGCAGTGGGTCATTGGAGGTAATATCTCCTCTCTCCTCAGCACTGAGGAGATCACATCTTATGCACTGTGTCCAGTTCTGGGCTACCTTCTGCAAGAGAGTAATGGACTTATAGAAGCAAGTCCACTGTAGGGCACAAATATGATTGACTGAAGCACCTTTCTTGTGAGAAGAGGGTGAGAACTGTGATCTCTCTGCATCCCATCTGCATCCAGTCTGTAAAAGAGAAGGCTTAGGCAGGTATTTTATCAATGTGTATAAGTACCTTGTGTGAGGAAGTAAAGAAGACTGGAGTCATATGCCTCTCAATGGTAACCAGGTACAGGACAATTGCAATGAGCACAAACTGAAACCAGGAAATGACATTTAAATTTAAATGAGGATGGCCAAACACCTGAGCCTTCGCCAAGAGGTTTTGTAGAGTCCTTATTCTTGGAGACTTTCCAAACTTGATTGGATGTGGCTCTGTGTTATCTGATATAGCTGCCCCTGCTTTGAGCAGCATGAGGTGGACTAGACAACCGACAGAAATCCCTACCAGCCTCAACAGTTCTGTGTGTATCATCCTGTGTGGTGGTCCATGTAGTACTGGGTGAAACACAGGTGCTACTTGCTCTCTTTTCTCTTGATTGCCTTGAATGCAGATTTTTTTTTTTTGTCGCATTGTTCTCATTCCTTCATTTGGATAAATGAGGCAGTTTAATCTGAAATCAACAAAGGCTTCCCACTAATTTGCTGGGAGTCAGCTATTTTTGTGGTTTTTGGGGGGTTGTGGGGTTTGTTGTTTGGTTTGGGGTTTTTTTGTTTGTTTCTTCTCTAAGAAGAGAGAATAGAAGCTGTATTGACATATGTAATGGGAAAGTGCACTGACATGACACTTCACAACAGAAGACATTTCCCTTTATTTTCTTTACACAACTAATCTGCTTTTTCCCTAGTAAGTACTACAAATTATGTTTACTTCTGTGGGATTCACTCTGCAATTAAAACATTCAGTTGAGGCATTTGCATAGCATTTAACCATCCACATCAAGGACCAAGATGATGATTGCAGGTCATCCTAAGACAGACTAGTCATCTGGAGGACAGACCATACCTGATGACAAGTTTGACTGATTCTCATTGGCTCTGGTGGAACATTATGTGCCCATAAGCTTTTTCCCCATGCTAAATCCCACTTGTCTGACTGAAAAGCATTTCTTCTCATCAAGTGTGTGAAGTGGTTCAAATAAAATGTTTCCTGCTTTCTTTTTCATAACCAATGACCAAAGAGTTAAGCTATGTATACTTTCTTCTGCAGTTTTCAGTGAACCACTCATTGTCAGTTATGAGAGAATTTAATATTTTGACCTGTAAGCGAACCTCATACATGTTCTTTTTTTTCTCATTTCTCTCAGTCTTGCTGAGAATTTAGAAATTTAGAAATGTAGATGTCCCATTAAACTGGGACAGACCAGCTGTGGCAGCCTTCCACAGATGAGGATGTGAGCTTGTTGATCATTAAAAATTCAGATGAACATCCAACTTCCATTCATCTTCATGGTTGGCTATCAAGTGAATCTGAGTATCCTTAGGGACTGTAAATTTATATTCAGATTGAGTCTGGTTTTGAAATATTTATTTTGGAGATTAACATGTTATTTACTCCTAAGGAAATAACCTAAAATTTGGATAACTTAAAAACTTCTGTATGGTTTTCTGTATTTAATGTCTTCTCTCTCCACAGAATATAGGTTTCTTTTAAAGGCAGTGACACAGAAATTGGGGATTTCAAGGTCAGAAAATAAATTATGCAGAGTATGTACTTCAGACTTCTGGAAAACAGATGTTTTAAAGAATCTTTGTATCAAGAATCTTCTTACAAAATAGGAAGTGTTGGATTATTCTTGGTCATCGAGAAACCATTTGTAGACAGTTTTAACTCAAAGTCAGTTCAGTTCACAACACAACTTCCCAAATGCTTATATTGGCAAAGTGAGGCATTGAATTCTGTGACAGGTACTGTAACAAGTGGTTTTGTGAGGATGAACTTCTCAATATCTGTCTGAGTCAAGACTGAAGGCAGTTATGTTGAATCACCTTGGTTTACCTGAGCTATCATTTTACAAAAGCCTATCTCCGTGCAGTTTCTGTCGAACCTACATTTGTTTTTTAGGATCCCCTTTGAATGAATGCCCTGGGAATGGTATTCTCTCCCTAACAGACTCAGAAGACCTTTCCCTTCAGATGACTGTGTGTGAACATATGTGTATAATAGGGATGTGCCCTGACCCAGCACATTTAGAAACAAAGGCTACTTCTTTGCTCAATTTTAATGCTTTATAACATACAATTTCTGCTCTCCTTTATACCCTCCACAGCAGAAAAATAAATGCATCTCTCTTCTAACTGCAGAAAAAGACCAGACACAGAAGCTAATAGATCAACCTTAGGGTAATCTTTAATCTAAGGTATTGCAGGAGACAAACAGTAGTTTCTTGTGAAAGGGAATTGAAGTTTAATTTAATGGCAGTACATTTAAATTAACTTTCCTCATTTAGGTACCAAGCTCCATTTCAAGGATTCATTTCCTGGTGCTGGGCAATACCAGCTCTTTTATCTACTGTACACAATATTCACTGATGCAAGACATTTGTTCTGATGGGTTTATATTCCCATAATATATCATAAACCCCACTGATTTTCCAATAAATGGGAAATATTGCCATCATGCATCAGCCTCAGGAATAGACCCACTGTAGAGTCGATATTCTGTATAGTCTACATGCTGTTTTGAAGTGAATGTTTCCAGTTTTAGAACTATATCTTGCTACAGCATTAGCAGCTCATGGTAGTGATAGGTATCTGGATTTCTTAATCTGCTTGTTTTTGAAGTATAAATCAAACATTGTTTTGTGGTTGTTTTTTTTTTCCTCAATGAATTTAATTTTCTGTTTTCTCTAAACTCATTTTATTACATAATGCATCAAACATTATCTCAAAGTAAATACATTTGCCATTTCCTACTGGAAATAGTGTCATTGAGAGGGTTGTGACTAGGTTGCTGAGGTCAGAATAGTAATTTAGGTGTCTATAAATCAGCTATGGGGTAGATTTCCTTCCTGTGAGTGTTACGTGCTTTTACAGCAAAGCTGACTTGATGAGTTCTGCCCAGGGCAGTTTGTGCCCTCGGGACAAAGATTGACTCTCTCCCTCAATGGGTTGGAGATACTTGGTTTGGGTGCCATAAAAGCTGGATCAAGAAATAGTCCAATTGAATTGAATTTTTTTAAAAAATGACCAAGTGAAGAGGTTTTGTTTGCCCTTTAGAAAAGGAATGTGTATGTATCTTAAAATATGTAAAATGGAACTTCATAGATGGAGGAAATAGTTAATTATCCATGGCTATGGTTCTTAGAATAGTAAACTTTACTGCAGCAAGAATGATTTAGGTTGCACATTACGGAAAAACTTTAAACTGACAGAAGAGGATGCACATATTTCTCTGTGTAGATTGAAGAAAGAAATTCCACCTCCGAATTTTTCAAGCAGCAAGTTCAGACAATCTAACAGAGAATGTTTTGATTTTGAAGAAACAGGGCTTTGGCAGAGACTTACATTAATTAACTTTTTTCCTCTCCTTCTTTATGATTCTGTGAGAATTGTGGCACCACAGTGGGGATTATTGTCACACTTTAAACAGGTAAGCCGTGTCAGCTCAACATATTAACCTTAAAAATACTTGTATATCAATCAAAAAAACTGTATTGTTTAATTATTGATTATCATTGATTCATTGATTGTATATTATTCCAAAAATAGAATTTATTTAGAGATCAGCTGTATTGGTATACATAGAAGACATGACAGGATATAAAATCTTGATAGTTACAATGCCCATACTCAGTCCTTCTCCACTGAGTTCCGTGTGTTTCTTTTTCTCTATATTAATAACATTTTATTGGGGTCATTACTGAAATTTTGGAATGAAAATTTCTTTGCCCATGTAACTTGGAAAAAAAAAAAGCTGTGATGTTTTTCCACTTTTTAATCAGGATGAAATATCGTGAAGTATAAATTATACTTTACATTATTTAGATCAAAAAAAAACTTCCACACCCCTGAAATATTATAATTCTAGTATGATTAATTGCTGTAGGGCTCTAAAGTAGTGCCAAAAAGTAAAATTTGCAAGTGGAAGCAAAATAATCAGTAAGACCTTGCATAAACTAAAACAATGTTAATTAATATAATCTTGTATTACAAACCCAGTAATTTCCTATATTTTGCACATCTTCTGGAAAAAGAAGCTCCTTGGCACACAAAAATGTGAAGTACTTTGTCAATTTTCTCACTTCTGGGTTTGTGGTTTGTTAATATCAGAAATACCTCTACAGTTTCTTAGAAACCTCAAAACACTTTGTCAATGGTGACAACTAAACCCAGGATTGTTTGTGTCAGGATGATAAATTTACTCTTTATCTTTCAGAAATTACACTTTATATACTACAGCTCATACATAAAAGATTCAAATGTTTTGTTTGCTCTAATTTTATAACAGTATTTTAAAATAAAAAGCCTTTTCCAAATATTTCCCTACTCTAAGCCGCATTAAAAAGCCTGAAGTCACTTTGTTTTTCAAGATTACAAATTATATACTACTACTGCTTGTACTCTAGGGTACTACTGGGACAATTTCAGAACAAAATAGAATATTTCCTCCCTGTACTGAGTATAGACCACTTTAAAAGGTAACATTGCTTCATAGCTCTCCCTCCCTAGTGTAAGAGAGAAGGAGTGTGATTTAGAGGAATCTTTTCTGGGTATAAAAATAATTGTTCATGCAAAATTTTCCAAAAATAATTGATTTTTCAAGTCAATGCACTAAATTCTGTTTTGTGAGAACAACTGTCCAGTATTTAAACTGTATTGGAGATGGCATTTCAGCAAGTGTGAATATTGCTCTTCTGCCTGGTTTTAATAATTGAAGGTTTTGTTTGATTGGTTGGGTTTTTTGTTTCTTTGGGCTTTTTTTTTTTTTTTTTAGGTTTTTTTAAATGGCTTTGGGGTGAAGGGTTGTTCTTGTTTTTTTGTACCAGCCTCCACTTCTTTAATTTAATCTACCTGTATTTGGAGGAATAGCTACAAAAAATCTCAAGATGTCTTAACATACAAAGCAGACCTCATTAGCAACTAAGACTGATGCAAACATTTACTTTGAGGCCATGCTGGCTTTGCACTCACTTCAAAGCAGAGTTCAGAGCCCTGATCCTAATAAAAGCACTAATGACAAGACTGCAGAAGCATTCAATGCACTTAGCAAAGGTCAATTTTTTTAACATCTTCTATTCCCATTTGGGTGACAGCTAAGTGCTTAAATTCTCAGAGAGCTCTCTGCATTAACTAGTGAGTTGTTGAAAATCTGGAATTAATGGCACTGTTAAACAATTCTGAGTGTCTGCCATTTATTATCAGGTCTGACTGGGAGCTAAAGCCTTGTGAAAATGGAGTCCCTTCTTAAAATTTACCAGGTGAACTATACAGTCCCTTCCAGTCTCACTTTATGATTTCTATGATCTAGGGAAATCTAGTCCTGAAATTAAAATTTTCTCTAAACAGATTGATATCTGCTAGCATTTATGATTTTTTTTGTATGATCTATGAAATTATAACAATTCTTCTATTTTACAAAAACTTTTTTTTCTGTTTTGGAGATGTAACTCATGCATTGAAAGTATAATATTTTCTGCTGTCTATTGTCTATAGCACTGTTTTATATTGAATATTTTTCCTCCTCAATAGAATCCAATTTTTTTTCACTTTAATCTTGGTATACTGGTGATTATTTGAGTGAACCCTGATTTGACCACCCTTGTACTCATACAATGTAATGAACCTCCACTCTTTTCTATTAAAATTGTCATATACATGTTCCAGGAGAGATTAATCAGTGGCCCTTTCCTCCACAATTCTGCTCCAGATAACTTGTTCTGGAGGTGGAAATGGTTTCAGAAGATCTTACCAAAATATAAGTGGCAAGTTATCTCCTATCTTTGCATATTTGTTTTTGCTTAATTTTATGCTTTCCACGTAAGAGACAGCTGCATTCCAAGGTCTTGATTATCATAATTGACTGACAGCATTTGGACCAGCTCTAACATGGGTGAGAGGACCAAACTTTTTATTGTAAATGAGGTAAGAAAAGTCAGAACAATCTAAAAATGAAAGGACAGAGGGGGCACCACTCCAGTCAACATTGTGTGGTCAACAGGGATGCACAGACAATCCAAGTCACTTGGCTTTAGGCACTTTAGTTTGGTAACCGTGCTGTTGTCTGGGCATGCGCTCCTTCTTGGCAGGAGCCTACCAGGGCACTGGCAGACCTGAACTGGGTCCCTGTGCATCCAGACTTCTTGTGTAATCATAAGCATAAGCCTTTTGGTCCTGCAAGATGGACTCCAGAGCACAGCCATGGACTAGAACCAGTGAAAAAAAATGTACTTGTATTCCAGTTGCACCATATATTAATGGAGACCCTTTCTTTCAGCTTTTTATGTTGCTTTGTGGAAAACTGAATTAATCTGAAAGCACTGATATGGTTGCTCAGTGTTTGAAATCTTATTCTGTAGCTGTGCATCAGAGCTCAAGAGCAGGAGGCCAAATGATTTGCAAGATTGTGGATCTCATTTTTTTTTGCCAGGTCTTGGCTTAGAGATAGGCAAATAAAAGCCACATTTTTAAAGTATCTCAAAATTGTTAGTCAAAGAAGATCAAGCACTTTAGCCAGTTGCCAGATGATAGTAGTGATAACACAACTGTGTTATTGAAACATCAGTGCTGATATAGGACAGAGCCTACATACAAGTAATATGGTGGAGGGGGAAAAACTCTCAGACAATACCCCACCACATACCCCAATAAATCTCCCGAATCAAAATTTGATATAAATCAAATGCCAAGGTTTTTCAGATGTGAGTTTGAAGGGGCTGCCCATATATTGGGTTACCCCTAAAAACCTACAGATAGGTATTTTGACACTCCTGGGATGCCTTGGAGGAATTAAATTTGTGCAGATGTTTCTTTACAGCACACAGGGCAATCTAAATACTTCTGGTATCTGTGAGAAAAACACAGATAATTTTGTGTGTAATATGGATTGAAGCAGTGAATTTAAATCATCTTTCAAATGAGGGATTGCTCCTTGACAGTGTCCCATAAAAAGACATCTTAAGGGCTGAAAAGTTCTTTGACTGAAAGCTTTCTGGATATGTAGAGATAGGCTTAAATTCTGCCTTGATTTTTAGACACCAGAAAAAGGCTTTTGCAAGGATATAATATAGTAGCTTGTGTATATGCACAAATATTCTGTTAAATATGATTTTCAGTTTATGTTGATTTAAAAAAAAAATCTCCATCACTAATTTTTGTACAAAATATTTTCTTTCTGTAAATAAAATACCTATCTGATACTTTATTTAACAAGAGCCAAACTGCTATAGTTTGCTCCTCCCTATTTGTCGTATTAATGAGATACCACAGTACTACTCAGGAAGACTTTCATTTAGTGCTAAATTAGGTTAGAATAGCATAGAAGGAAATACTTCCAGTTGGAAGGGACCTACAGTGATCATTGAGTCCAACAGACTGACCAATTCAGGGCTGACCAAAAGTTAAAACATGTTATTAAGGGCATTGTTCAAATGTTTCTTAAACACTGACAGGCTTGGAGTACTAACCACCTCTCAAGGGAGACAATAATGTATGTGAAAGAACATAAAACTCTGGTGTAGCAGATATTTATGCACATAGTCTTAATTAATTTCATGAGCATGGGTGAGGATTCTAAAGTGAATTAGTGTGCTTAAGTATTTCATTATTAGAATTCTGTGATAAAAAATTACTGAAAAACCAAGTTCTAGAAGAGCAGGAGAACTAGGAACCTTTGTCAATCACATTATAGGAAATCACTGTTATCTGTAGTTGTTGATTAGCACCCTTAATGATGAAAATTCTCCTTAGAAAATATTTGTTAATCATTATGAAAAAAATATTGCATCTTTCCTGCTATTTGATAATTTATTGCTTACATGGTTTGTAAGGAACTGATTTCCCTAATCACTCTGAAAAGAAATTCTTTCAGTTGATGAAATTAGAATCTGAAAAAAAACCGGTGATATTTATTGTGCAGTCTTAAACAGAATACTTGATACAGGATCTTACTGGGCTAAATATAAAAAGCTCCTATCAAAGCCAAAGCATATGTGTAAAAGCACATTATTACAGCAATAATGAACATAGAGTAAGTAAAATATTTTCTGATAACAACACAGTATCTACTTGTAAACTAATTACAATATAGAAATGTTTGTTAAGGAAGAAACCTCTAATGTCATGTAGTACAGTTAAGTCCCTCAGATTATTTGAATAAAACATCTTGCCTTAACAAATAAATACTAAGCAGATGTAAAATCTGTGAGAATATCTGAGAAGAATTAAGTCCAAACACAGGTTTCATCTTTTACAAGGTTGACCATAGGCCTGTATTGTTAGTTTTCAGGCACTTTTTAAGGTTATGGAAATCTCAAGAAAAATGTGCTGGAGTCTAACAAGGATCATAAACTCCTCATTCAGCAGTTCCCAGACTGCAGAGCATGTACTAGACTGTCTGCCCTAATGATGATCATTAAAATTTCTAAGGTGATGTGCTGAGTACTTTTGAGTATCTGAGGGTCTGAAAACCACTTAACTGAGTATAAATTTTTCATGCTGCGAAGATTTTTGTGAGATGCTTTTAATTTGAAATCCCTCATATTGGCAAGGTAGAAGGGGAAGACAATGATCCCAAGAACAATTTGACTGAAAGGAAAACAGGCAAACCCCCCTAAACTTCTAGGGTGTAACAAATAGAACAGTAAACTTCAGTTTCCAAAACCATTTTTGAAACAGATACAACAAAAAAAAATAAATACCTGAATATTTTTGTCTCACTTCTAAAAAGAAAATGTGTGTAGTTATCATTTTTTGGACTGAGTATAATAATACTCAGAAGAGGATGCATGGGAGTCTGCAACTCCCTTATGAGGGTCTGTGGAGGGGTGGCACTGATCTTTTCTCCCTGGTGACCAGTGGCAGCATCTGAGGCATGATGCTGAGTCAGGGGAAATATAATTTAGATGTAAAGAAAAGATTCCTCACCCAGAGGGTGGTCGGTAGCTGGTACAGGCTCTCCAGGAAGTGGTCACAGCCCCAAGGCTGACAGAGTTCAGGAAGTTTCTCAACAATGCTCTCTTGGGGCATGATGTGACTCTGGGATGTCCTGAGCTGGGGCAGGAGTTGGACTTTGATGATCCTTGTGGGTCCCTTTCAACTCAGCATATTTTATGATTCCATGATTCCCTACTTAGATCAAGTAGAATTGCACTCTGGACCTATAATGTTGCTGGACTATTTCCATAGTTCCCAGTGGGCTTTTAGTCAGGCCTTTATTTCTTGTAGATTCAATATTGTGACTTGATTTCTTAAATAGGCGTACGTCTGTGACTATGTATATAATTCCTTCTGAACTATGGCTGTGGTATACACATGTCAAATGAGAACTGAACTTTTCTTAAATTTAGTTTCTACAGTTGTTTGCTCTCTTTTGTTCTTCCCTAGCAAAACTAAACTTACTCCATCTCAACTTTGCTTCAGTCAGTAAAGCTGCTCTTTCTTCTCATCTTTTCATATACCTAGATGTAACTTATCCCCCAGTTAAATTGCTTAATGCAGATTGTTCCTCCCTTTGGAATAGTGGAAGGTTTGCTGCTATTTCCCAGGCTCCCTCTTCCACTCTGTACCTGTCAAAGGATGGCCTTAAAGTTAATGAATCCAAGACAGCCGAAGCCAAAATGTTGCTGACGATAGCTTTCTGTCTTAATTCCAAACAGTGTTGGAAAATAGTCTTATATTATCAGGTGCAATTTAGATTGATTTGCAGTGGGAGCAGGTGACATCTATGTTTCAGCAATCAAGAGCAGTGAGTCCCTAGTGAGCCTTTGCTGACTATATGCAAGGTAGGATTAGAGTTAATTTTTTATTCTTTTCCAGTAAGTACACAAAAAGCAGAGGAGTTATCTACTGTAGCAAATACAGGTTTCAGATAACATGATTAAGCCGTGGAAGATAATCTACTTTCCTCAATGTTTGTGGACTGAATAAAAAATTAAGTTCCCATCAAGCAAAGGGATTTATATGATGACTATTTCCAACTTGAAAATAACTGGTATATAGATCCTGACACTGAGCTCAAGGTAGGCTCAAGGTGGGCCCAGTGTGATAAGACAGCCTTTGTAGCACCCAGAGAATTTCCCATTTAAGTCTCAGAGGTCAGACACTACTCAGCTGCTCTATGTGTGCTTGTCCTCAAAGCAATGATATGTTAAGTTCCCACAAAAATCTTTCCACTCAATGAATGTTCCATATGTTAGTAATCTTAGGACATTATGATATGAACTTCTGTCCAATTCAGAAAGTGTGAACAGGAAAAAAGTAGAGAATCAATTATGTGCTATTGACTGCATTTCATATGATATAATCTAATAATAAAAATTAATTGTCAATACCTAAAGAAGTACCTAGAAATTTTTTTATATTGAACTCATGCTTCATCTTATAAAAAAGCAATGAAATTTACGTTCCCTTTCTTTGGCTCATTACAAATGGCTTATTTACATCCAAGTGAAGCCATAGTTTTCATATAATCTTGCTGCATAGTTGGCATATTGTAATTCTGCACTACTTGAAAGATCTAGCTCTATCAAACATGAACCTGAAATGCAATTTCTTTTACCAGCCAAAGACACTTATATTTTAATATTTATTATGCAGTCTTCTCACATTCCAGTATTTGAAGGGATAAAAATCTCCAACATACTGTGTGTAGCTGTTTTTTTAAAATTTCAGTTCTGGCCTCAGTTGATTTCTATTTTTATGTAGCCACTTCAGTTTTTCCACGTAACATTTTCTGACCTTCTTTCTTAATTTTTATTTTATGTCTATCTATCTATCTATCTATCTATCTATCTATCTATCTATCTATCTATCTATCTATCTATCCAATCTATCTCTGTGTAGGTGTGTATGTGTACGCATCCACATTGACTTCCAGAATAAAAGTCTCATGTCTTTAACGCAGGCCCTCTAAAACAGAGAGGGAGGCATTTGCCTATTGTATGAAGCAGTTACAGTGATAATCTTAATTTATAAAAGCAGTGGTTATCCACCTATTACTTCCTTATTTATACTTTTTAAAGGCTTCAGCAGTTATTGCTAAAAGATATTGTGTATGCCCATAGTCCAGGACCCATCACGAGGTTCGCATCAGCTGTGATTGCTCTCTGAGAAAATGTCTACTGAGCACAGAGAAAGGTTGGGACAAGGCTCAGTTTGCCACTGAAAATAATCAAATAGTAATTATCTGTCTGAAGATAGAACAGGACCATCTATGTATGCAAAAGCAAAGTATAGCTTTTCTAACTCTAGAGTAAAAAAAAAAAAAAAGAAAAAAGAAGGCAAGCTATCACTCTTTTGCAGCTTTGTTTCAAAGTTTGCATCTTGAGTTCCATATGGAATATTTTCCCCACAGGAGACTGTCTTTAAGTGTCAAACTAGCTCAGCAGGACCCATGAAATTGGGATTATACCACTGGTCTTTGTTTTAAACATAAACAGCATGAGAACTGCCCTTTGGTAAAGGGCTTAGAGATTGATTGATTAAATGGGCTATACATTAACTAAGATTGCAGTACGGTCTTCTCTGATCTAAAGTGTAGGCTGTCTTTATTTTATTTTTGTTTTAGTTGACTCATGTCACAGTAGGGGCTCAGAAATAAATGTAAAATTCAAAATGTGTTTGAAATATACTTCATAAATCAGGCTTTTTCTGACAACTCTGCTATAATATGTGGCTTTTGAAATCTCAAAAAATGGATTGACCTATTTTTATGTTCATTTTACATTGTAAAACTATTTTTCAAACATGCTGTTAGGCTTTAAGAGTTCTTGGATGTGGTCTGACTGTATAAATTCCACACATACACAATCCTTATATAGTTTTGCTCTGTGCAGAAATTTTGGCATTTGCAGTTATGGTTCCCTCTTCTTCTCCATGTTTGCTGAAACTTTTGGGGCAAGAAGCTAGTTTCTGTAGTTCACACAGAGATTGACATTTAGTTCATTATTCTGTGACAAAGGTTTAGTGATCCCAGAGTATTTCTATGCACTACAGCAGTGCTGTCATTAATTTTTTTTCTTTATCAAATTCAGGTCTCAGGAATGTGCTCATATTACTATTGCCATCTTCTGGCCCATGGTTGAGTGAAACCATGGCATCTATATGCAGGGGTTTATAAGTATTGTATTCATTCCAGACTTGGTCTCCAAAAGGAGAGGTTTCAATAAACCTATAGCTCAGGGGCATTTCTGTAGAATTGAGACAGTTCTGCTTCCTTTTCTAGTGGTCGTAGTGACCCTACTGAAGTCTCATAACATTTTAAGCCCCAGATAAAACAAAACGGACCTCAAATAAACATTGTAATTTATGAATTTTTTGATCCTGCAAATCCTTTCTCCACTAATATCAGAGAGATATTATTCTCAGTTACTAAAATTTCCAAAAAGCACCTGAGGGATTACTTGAGATTTTAACAATTTTCCCTGGCTTGAATAGATATCATCTGATAAAGCACGTATGCCTATGTTACTGCTTTAAGGTCTCTGATGTTACTGTGGATCACCAGGACTGGAGCATCTCTGCTGTGAGGAAAGGTTAAGAGGAGGGATTGTTTAACCTTGAGAAGAGAAGACTTGAGAGTATATCAATACCTAAAGGAAAGAGAATGGAGCCCAGTTCTTTTCAGTAATGCCCAGTGAAAAGTAATGGCATTAACTGAAACAGGAAAGATTCCATCTGAACATAGGTAAACACATTCTCTCTGTGAGGGTGACAAAGCACAGGTTGTATGGAGAGGCTGCAGTCTCCACTCTTGGAGATGCTTTATATATAACTAGAGAGAATAAAAGTTTCATTATGGCATGAGAATCTTTTAATTTAAATAAGATGTTGGAAAATTGTAACCTAACTGCACCATTTTGAAAACTATTTTTTCTTTTTTTAGTTCTGTATTGGCTGATCAAAGCCACCTTTTTTTCCATTTGACTAATATGTCTATTGGATTTGCATGGTAAGGTTTTGTAGCAGGAGGGCTACAGGGGTGGCTTCTGTGAAAGCTGCCAGAAGTTTCTCCCATGTCTGAGAAAGGCAATATCAGACAGCTCCAGAAAAGACCTGTCGCTCACCAAGGCCGAACCAATCAGGAATGGTGGGAACAGTGACAAATCTGGCATAACAGATTAAAGAAGGGGAAAAAAAACCTTCACAATTGCAGGCTGAAAGCTGAGTGAGAATATGTGAGACAGCTCTGCAGACACCAAGATCAGTGAAGAAGAAAGGGGATAATGAGTTCAAGGCACCAGAGCAGAGATTCCCCTGCAACTGTCACCCTGCAGTCCAATGAAGTCCAAATGGGGCAGATAACCACTGGCAGACCCTGGAGGACTCCATGCCAGAGCAGGTGGATGCCTGAAGGTGGCTGTGACTCTGTGAGAAGCCCATGCCGGAGCAGGTTCCTGGCAGGACCTGTGGCCCCTAAAGAGAGAGGACCCCATTCTGGAGCAGGATCACTGGTAACACCTGTGACCCAATGGGTGACCCACACGAGGAGCGGCTCATAGAAACTGCAGCCCATGAGGACTCGCATTGGAGACGTTCATGGAGGATTTTTTTTTCTTGGAAGAGACCCCCCTCTGGAGCAGAGTCCTCCCTCTGAGGAGGAAGGAGCAGCAGAGATAATAAGATGAACAGCTCCCATGTCTCTTGGCCACTGTGGGGAGGAAGGCAGAAAAAATTGGGGGTGATGTTGAAACACAGGAAAAAGGGAGGGATGAGAAGTTGATTTGGGGGTTTGATTTTATTTCTCTTTATCCTACTCTGATTGGTTTGGGAGTAAATTAAATTTGTTTTCCCCAAGCACAGTTTGTTTTGCCTGTGGCAGGAGCTGGTGAGTGATCTCTCCTTATCCTGACCCCTGGACCTTTCAGTCTCTCTCCTGTCCAGCTGAAGAGGGAAGGTATAGAGCAGCTTTGGTTAATACATCCAGCCAGGGTTAACACGTCACAAATTCACACAATGCTTCAAGAATTTCTTCCAGAAGAACTTGTGGATGTGTGAGAAATTACTAAGAAAACAGAGATACAGTGCAGGTCTTATATTTACTCTTGAAAACTTGATTCTAATGAAAAATCAGCTCTCCTGTGACATTGGAAATCTTTGTTCTGTGAACGAATATGATGTCACAAGTGAGAACTGAAATAAATATGGTTCATTAATAAAGGGTTATACTTTCATGTCATTGTCCTTAATAATAACATCAAGGTAAAGTTATAAACTGAATCAAATATCTTTTGTGAAATCTGTCTGCAATTTCCATAAGGAATTTCCAAGACTGGAATCTGGTATTTTGAATATCTCCTTCATACGGGCTTTTTCCCCCCTAAAGACTATATTATATGCTAATATTTAAACACAATGTTTTTTTTTTTTTTTAAGAGAGCTTAGGTTTAATGGCTGTTCTTCATCAAGGGAATTTTAGAAAGCCTTTACCCATCAAAATGTATGCTTATTAGTTACCTGATGACCAATTACCATTAATTACCTGGTGATCAAATATATTCTTGCTGTCTGCTGGAGCCCTGGCAATTCTCCCTCTGAATTGTCTAGTCTCCCTCTGAGATGTCCAATCATTTGCTCTACCAGGTCTCAGTTTTAATTTTAAAGCCCTGTCCTTTTCAGCTGTTTCAGCTGGTTGTGTGCTCTGTCTTCAATCCCTTTGCAGAAATTTCAACTTAGGTAGGAGTTCATCTCTTTGGACACTAGCTAAGAAATACATAGACTATGTAGGGTTTTGTAATCAGTTGTTATTTTAGTCAGTACAAGACATTTGCAAGTCTAGAAAAAAATAATTTAAAAATACTTCAGTGTTATTTCTTGCTCTGATTTCCATAGGCTTCTCAGCATGCTTTGATCTTTGCAATCCCTAGTACAATCCAGGGGTCTGCCGCTTTTCCTCAAAATTTTTAACCACTTGGTGCAAATATATGCATATTTATATCTTTCAACCCTCTTTCTAAGTTTCATGCATGCCTGTTGAGAAGCTTCTCACTTATTATTTTCAGCTACTTAATCTAAGAATTCATTGCTCTGCTGTGTTGTGTAATTACCACCCCACACCAGATTGTGGCTGCCCGGGGTGGTGGCAGCATGGCCTTTTGCTCTCTGGGAGAGCGGGAAAGTTTTAATGAGGATATGAATATGCAGGGAGCCCAAAAGCTGTTGGTTGCTGTNCTGTTACTATGTCAGTCTCTGTTTTCTTGGTATCTGATTGGACAGTCCTGTGTTATCCACGCCCAGGACAAAGGTTTTAAGAATGCTATCCCACCTGGGGCTCAGGGCTTTTGGAGGACAGCAGCCGAATAAACTGCTTGTTCTCTGGAAGCCAGTCTCCCTCATCCTTACCTCAGAGAAACCCTATTTATGTTAGAATCTCCCTCTTCCCTCCTTCCTGCAGGCTCACACGCACCCACGGGACCGTGGGCTCTTCCCCAAGAGGAAGAAGAAGGCAGGACCCACTCAAACACTAGCCGGGACCACAGCTGCAGGAGGGAGAGAAGATAGGGACATTTTCTAACACCAGATGATGTGGGACAGCTCAGTTACCTCCCTTATAGACTTGGAAAATGGTAAAGCAAATTATTTACCTTAGGGAGCTCGAGCTAATTGAAAGATCATAAAAATTTAGTGATTTTTTCCACTGCTAATTATACTCAAGGTAGAAGAATTGCTCTCTTTTGAATTTATGTCAGTATAGAGAACAAATGGGTAGAGAAGAGAACCATATACTATGTTTAAAATTAAATGTACAACTTAAGAAAAAGTTGATCGTTTTACAAACAGAGTTCAGTGGGGATTTAATATGTTGTTGTTGTTTTGTTTTGCTTTGTTTTGTTTATTTTTGTAGTAGAAGTGTTGGATATCTGGCAACATTTTCACTGAGGAAATATTTTCATTCAAGATGGTCCTTAGAGAACAAATACCTTGTCTACACTGTGATGTTTTGTGAAGTTTAGATGTCTGTCCTGGTTTAGAGCAAATTTGGGAGGAAACTTCTGACTGGGGCTCTTCTTGAAAGAAAATTCAAGCAGCCTCTCCCCCCAAAATGGTTTGGGAAAGACTTTTTGGAGGAAAGTGAAAAAAACTGTTTATTTAACAAGCAAAGTACTTTCAAAGCAAAACAAATTAATATCATGAAACAGTGGAACTTCTCGTTGTTCTGAAGAGATGACAATTTCAGAGATAGTTCTTTTCATGGAGTGTACCTCGGCTAACTCAGTCCCTTATCAGCCCCTCCTGCACTGGAAATTGCCATGCCCTGGGCCCTGGTGGGTCAGAGGGGTGAGCTCCTGGTGCTTTTCTGGGTTTTCAGTCCAGAGTGGGGCCAACCAGTTCCAAGAAAAGAAAAGCCACAGTCTGGGGAGCTTCTTTTCCTCAGCTACCCAGCTACAAAAATCATCTAAAAGTGAAGGAGAGCTCTCTCCTGCTGTCCACGTTGCAGACAACACAGTCTGTGTGAAGGATGTGGGGGAGCAAGCACGGTTTCTGAAAACAGACTGAGCACTTCTTCTCCCCCTCTTCACTCTTGGAACCAGTCTTAAACATTCAGAACTTAACATCCCGCATAAACAGAGCAGGCAATTGGTTTACAAGCATCATAAAGTCACTCTAGGACAATGGCTGATCCAAATACCTGCATATCTTATTTTATTTTTGAAAGAGTACTGAAAGCTCTGGTTTTGTAGGTCCCATTCCTGTTTGGTTGTCAATGTAGTGTTTGAAAAGAAACTGATGGACCTAGCCCACATTATTTAATCTAATTCTTCTTGGAACTAATATTTTTGCTGTCCATTCTTTTTCTGTAGAGATTAACTATGCAACTTAATAACATTGTAAAAAAGAGAATCCATCATTTTTTATTCCACTTCTTTCTATATACTGACTAGCAAGTAACAGTAGATAAGTGATCCCCAATGAATACATTCTAATAGTGCTTTCTTTTATATATGTAAATATTTGCCCAAATTAAATACCTAGCCTGCTAAATACATGTCTGAAACCTATTCATACCTCTATGTGCTTTGTCCCCTTTATGCTATATTTACTGCTTTATCTTTTTTTGTCTTCCTGATAAGACTGTCCACTGCATTCAGGATGTGGATAAGCAGCGCCTTTGTACAGTGGTACTGTAATATTTCCTGCCTTATTTAAGTGGTTATTCTAACAATTGTTTGTTTCTTATTTGTGTTTTAGCGACTCCCTGGCTCCCATCTGTGGCTTAAAGAGAAGATATTTTTTCTATGATTCTTTACTAATATTTCCAAAGTTCTAAGCAGTTTCATCTCTCTCTTGGTTTTGAAAAGCAGTTATGCTCCTGGTAACCAGTTCTTGGAATATTTCTGGTCATGAAGTTTTTAAAATCTCTTTCTTAAAAGTTAGTTGTTAATTTATTCAGTGTTATTGTGATTGAACAGTGAGACTTATTATTTGTCAGCATTATTTTCTATTTAGAGATATAGAACATACTCTGAGTACATTCACGTAATCTGAAAACCTTGTTATTTCACTTTCAACCCCTTCTCAAAGATCACTCACTCATTTGTTAAGTGCCAGAGACTGCATGTGTCCCTTTGAGCACACTTTTCATTGGTCTAATTTCAAACCACAATTTTCCCTTCTTTTCCCAGTTCCAGGAATTCATCACTGTTAAATTTCTTATGAGCTTTTAGTGAAACAAATTTTTGAAAGCTTTTTGAAAGCCAGGTACATTTCATAGGTCATAACATCTTCATACACCTATTCTGAGAGTAAAAATATATGAGGCAAGCCTATTCTCTTCTTAGGGAAATATTTCTCAGAACACTTTGTTTATACATGTCTCCTAAATTTTTTCTTTAGACATTGATCTGCCTGGTATGAAGGTTAGCCTTTCTGGTCTATCTTTCTTTGATATCTCCTAGGAGATTTTTATCATATTGTGTCACATTTGCTGCCTCTTGGTATGGAGAATGACTTAAATGATAAGCTGTACACTGCAGCAATTTCACATCTGAGTTCTTTTAGAGCTCTTGAGTGAATACCATCTGCTCCTGGCAGTTAGTCACTATTCAGCTTTTTCTAAATCCTCTTACAGTGGTAAACCAGTTGGAGACAATTCCTCAGTCTTCCCTTTTGTAAAGAATAACTCAGTTGGAAACCTCAGCTCCAGGCTATGAGTCCTTGCCTTCCTTGAACCCTTCCTTAATGTTATTGTTGGCAATTAGATTCAGTGGTTATGTCTGGACTGGCAAGAAGTTCAGACCAATCTGTGTAGTGAAGCAACTGTTGCTGAGGCCCTGCTGATCCACTACTCATTTTTAAGTATCCTTCCTTGTACATAAATATATATATTTATAGGTCTAATTCTAATCTAGTCCCATGCACTGAATAACCACCTGGCATGTATTAGGTGCACTCTCCTTCCAGATTAGTTTCTTCTGAAAGTAATCTAGTTCATGCACTCCGAGATTGCACTCAACCTGAAACAAGGGATGGTAAAAAATGTTCATGTTCATGAAGATTCCTCCATGGGGTGCATAGCTGCTGTCACACATCGATTCAAACAGAGAAAGTTACTTCTGGAGATCAACTGAACAAAAGGAGAAGAGTGTGAGAGAGAGAGAGGGTGGAAAGAGGTAACTTTCCTAAGTGGATGTCTAGGAAAGAAAGTGGTTCCCATGGCGAACATATTGGTTGGGCATCCTCTCCAGTGCAGCAGGATCATCCAATAATGTTGTGGCCATGGCAACTAGAGTTTTTGTCAGAACTCATTAAAAGTCCCTATTTGTTGTTTGGTTTTTTGATTTTGTTTCGGTTTTTTTTTTTTAGGGGGGGGTGGGAAGTGTTATGGGGTTTTTGTCTGTTTGGTTTGGTTTGTTTTTTGTTTGCTTGTTTTAGTTTTTGGGAGGTGAGGTTGGTTTTTTAGGGGAGGAAGGGGACTGTTTACAGTGTTGTCAACACTGATTAGAGCACATTTTATTGGGGACAGTTAAAATATGGTTGGCTTTTAAATTTTTTGTATGCATTTTTTTGGGTAAAGTGAAAAAATGTAAACCCTAATGCAAAAGATACAATCCAAGGGCAGAAAAGAGGAGAAAGAAGGAGTGATTCTTATGTGAGTGCTCCGAGAGCTAGCTGTAGGAATAATATTTGTATTTAAGAGTTAAATGCCATATCAATAAAGACATGGGCTCCATGGGGAAAAGCACTGCCCAGAAGCTCTGGAAAACAGTACCACAACAGCTTGGCTGGAAGAGCAGAGAGATAGATGCAGGGGAAAGTCAAGCTGCTGAGCTGTACCAGCAGGCCATGAGCTGTACAAGGGCACTGTGCCCGCTGAGAGCAGGGACTGTGTGGAGAGGCTGCACTCTTGATCCAAACTGCAGCCTACCAGTGCGTGTCCAGCATCTCTGCCTGGGGGCAAGATCCTAGTCCTGTTGTTTCTGAAAAAAGAATGCAAGAAAAAAATTGAAACAAGATACTATAATTTTTTATCTCGATATATAAAGATATCAAGATAGCTGTATGTTTATTTTGTCCGCTTAGCAACTATTTGTTTTTATGGTTGTCTTTGTACTCATCTTTTCTTTTTAGTTTTCTAATTAATAGTTGTGCCTTGTGCTATTTTGAATTAAAGTTAATTTGTATAATTTTACTTCTGAAATCTATTTACTTCTATTTTTAGCAGTCATAATTTTTATATAAATATTTTGTCTTTTCATCCTATATTTTTAATTCTATTTTCATTCAATTTCTGTCTTTCTCCATTTTCCTTTTTAGAAGTTCAAGATGCATGGCTGTACCAGGTTTCTCTTCTTTTTAAGAAAGTTGAATTTGAGTGCATATAATATGTGGCAGCATATGGGATAGTGGTGAATTGTAGTCAGAAAGACATACAGAGAGGTACAAATAGTTTCCAACTCCCATTTGAAAGAAAGTGATAACTGGTTGCTTTTAGCCCTACCTCTACCCATCCCACTCCATGCCTGCCCCAGCTTTGGGGATCACCTACTTTGTGTTTAAGCAGCATGAAACATAAGTTGTGAAGCATATTAAAGCCCTTCCTTTATTTTTAATTAGTGGGAATGACACACTGTACACTTTAAAAAGCTGTTCAGAGGGAACAGTTTCTTTCAAATTTTAATTATATATCTATAATTTTTGAAACTGAAACTAACTCATGAGGATCCAAGTGAAAAAGCCATTTCATACTTGAAAGGCTCCAAAATGTGGTGCTCTCTGTTTCTGAGATCATAAACCTGTTTTGAGTATTGCATATCTGACATATGCATCTTTCTTGGTATCTCCCTTGGGTGTTCTGATATTAGAGAACACAGTGCTTGATACACTGCTCACCAGCTGGAATGACTTACTGCTAATGGAGACACCAAGGAGGTACAGTGATGTTCTTTAAACAAATTTGGTGACACGACAATAAATCAGTATGCATTTCATTTCTTTGGAAGTGTGATAGGAAACAAATTATAAATAACGGATTTTTCTCTGCTTGATGCAATTTCTGCATTACACATTCATTTCTGGCTTACCCATTTTCTATTTCAGACTGGTAAGTAAGTTAAGTAATAAAGTGAGTGAGAATCTTAATTTCTATTAGATAGTCTTCTGACTTGCTAACAAACATAAGAAAAGTGATAGATATCCCTTTTCTTCCTTTCTTCTTTCCCTTTTTCATTTAGGCAATGATGGCCTTTAATTGTTTATTAACATTTGCAATTACATGTTCTAACCCAACCTAAAACTGATATGTGTCCATGAATGCTCCTTTTTGTGGTTAAATGATTGAATAGTGTGGTACAGTTGTGCGCAGAGGGAATGGTGGTGATTTTGTTGGTGTATTCCACCACAATAGAGACAGGAAAATTTTTTCTCTGATTCCCAAATGCTCAAAGTTCCTTGACATTTTAAGTGCGTTTTGGCCACTAGCACTTTATTAAAAGATAAGTAGATATTAGATTGACATTTCATTTTATCTGGCGACTGAAAAGAATTATTTGAATGTAGAATACCTTCAAAATATGAACATAACTCTGCAGAAATATATCTCTTTTCATCTTTGAGAAAGTGAAATTCATATTTTCTAAATTGCCAATTCTCCCACTTGACTTATTCACCCTATTCAGTTTTGCTGCATTTGGCCTGGACAGCTACCTAAATATTTTTTAGTGATGGCTCTAATTATCCTAGCCAAGATAGTAAATGAATAGGACACCAGAACTAAAACAGGCAAGTCAGTAAATCCAATTATGTCTTGAAATTCTTTCTTTTAAAAAATACTTAAAGAATTACAGTGACAAAATCTAATATATGTAATGAATAATTGTTATTTTTTATTAGTCTTTTGCTCACTAGATGATGTAATATGTGCCATACACCAGTATTATTCTGCATTTTTACTTCTGTGAGTTGTCCAGCTTTCAGCAGCAACTGAACAAGCTTCAAGTAAATTAAAAATTATGGAAACTGAGAATACTATATTTATTCAAACTGAGGTATGTCTCTAAACATTAAGGATGAATGCAAATCTCTTTTCAAATGTAGTACATGTAGCTAGTATGGTATCATCATCAAGACAAAGAAAGCATTAATAAAATAAATGAATATTCTACATAGTCTGTGTTAAGAGTGACCTTCAGAGAGTAATGGAGTCTATATTCTCTTAGTCTTTTTACACTGAGTCTGGTGGCAAATGTCACAAGAGGAAGCTGTTGGAATTTTTAACATTTCTACCATTAGACTGACATAAATCTATTCTGTGATAATAGATTTTCTTTCCTTTTGAATATCGTCAAAAAAGAATAAGCTGGGAAAGGTAGAGAAGTATATGTGTGTTTGGGAATAATTTGTGAGTCAGTCTCTTAACAGCTTTCAGAAAGGCTTTGACTCAATTTGAATTTGAATTGAGAGTCTGAGGTACTTCATTTTTTAGAATCAAGTTACCTCTTTATGAAACTACTTTTCAAAAATAAAGCAACACAGTATATATTTTGAAAGGAACTTGAAATAATGTATAGAACCTTAAGACAGATGAGCTGCAAAAGCTTCAGACCATACTGTTAGCCTTTAGAGCCTTGGGAGGGACTGAAGAGGAGTTCAGCAAGAAGCAACCAGACAGGCCATGAAATCTGAGTGATACCATGGGCTCCAAAAAGGAATTGTGCAATGCTATTTGATTTCTGCTAAGTTTTTTGAGTCATATCTTTTGAAAACCAATGGCATCTGAAAGTGGATAGGAAAAACATATATGTATTTATGCTGTCAGGTGTTATTTCTGAATAATGGATGAAAGTACTATATCCAAAAGAAAGATATGTAGCTTTAATCTCTAACCCAAGGACTGTGAGGCATTTTCACTGCAGAGTTTCATTAAATTATAGGGAAGGTTTGAACTCATAAGCATTTCTTGTACCTGGGCTCTGTGCCTCTTCAATAATTATAAAAAGCTTTAATTGGGTAAATGGATACCTTAGGCTTTTACTGCAACTAAATTTCACTATCAGAGAAGCGTCCAGACTTGAGCTGCATCGGGAATGAAGAGCTATGGTACTCAAGATAAATTGATAAGGTTTGCACTCCATTTGTGCTCTGAGATTACTGAAAATAAGTTTCTTGTTGCAATTCTCTCTAGAAATCTTTTCAGGTTAACTTTACTTCATAGGACATAAGATATTTTACTTTTCTTCCTTCAGGCTCCATAATTCATTCTTACTGAAAAAAAAGGTGTCTTTCTTTTTCTAGCTATTAAGAAATAATAAATTGGTAAACCTCTGATATCTAAAAAATTGGTGGTGGATTGGCCATCTCAGAACTTAAAATGAACTTGAACATATATTTTCACTTCTATAACGCAAATAATTTTTGCCATTTTTATCTCTGCATTCAGAGAACACTGTAACAACTGACATAGCACTAAGATGGCAAGCATTTTTATTCTTGTTTAAATACCATTGAAAATATTCCAAGTTTGAAAATCACTTTAAATTGGAAAAAGCACATTCTTAGAGGCATGCCAACCCTCTTACACAAAAACTGCTTAGAAACAGGGACTCATTTTCTGGTTGAGTTCATGGGTGAGTCACAGAGGAGTCCAAATCCTTACCTTTGTATTGTACATACAGTTTATAAATCCTCCCCTGAAAAAATGGACCACATTTTTGGGAACGATTTTATTCTTATTTACTAAGAAACCTCTGGTTTGCATTTTTCTTTTCTAATGACTGATTAAATTTGACTGAGTGACGTGACTGCTTTCCATCAGGTTTTTAGGAAGATGTTTTTTTCTTGCAAGCATATAAATTATGATAATTTAAAAAAATGTGTTTATACATAAATATGGTATTATAATAGTGTTTAAAGATGAACACTAAAAGGGTCTACAAATATTAGTTTTCTCCCATGCACTTACAATAAAAATTTACCAATTCTTCTGTCATACGTTTTCATCCTCAGTTTGTTATAAGTAAAGTTTTTGATTATTGTTTAGTTTTACTTTCACTAAGGGAAATTACAGTACCAGAGAACTGAAATTCTGAAATGTGTTACTACAAAAAGATCCCAACCCAATAAAATTTGGTGCTTTGAGTATACAGTAAAGTGAGGGGCCAAAAGCTTTCTCTTTTAGGGCACATCTGGGATAAGTTCACCCCATATAATACAGATTTAGTGTTACACATATCTTTATAAATATCATTCTTCTGTGAAAAAAAGTCCTAATTTTTTAATTCACTGAGGCTTTGAAGGTTTGCTTTAGAAAATAGACTCCTTTTTTCCCCATAAAAGCACACTATTTACAGGTCTTGGTACTGAAATAAAGTTTTGGAACTACTGCCTCCAAAAGGGCCCTTTACCATAACAACAGCCCTACAAAAAGCAGTTGTGCCAGAAATAGTTCCCTTAAATAGAGAACAACATAAACTTGGTGTCTACAAGTTTTGCCACAAAAATGATGTTTCATTATATTAATGCCCCAACTATTCCTGAAAAATTCAGTAGTGTGGCATTTGCTTTTGCATTTCCACATTTTACAAGTGACTGGCTAGCTCTTTTCTTCTTTTTAATTTGAGGGGGAGAGTCTAATTGATAACTGAAAGACAAATTTTTTAAAGGCTAAGGCACATTACTGTATTTCATTGTAGAGAAAAATTACTTACCTTTAACTGTTCAGCAAAGAAGTGAAACATCTGAGAATCTGTTTCTTAGTGGTTTTCCTTAACAGTGACCTGGAGTCTCAGTGCTAGGTAAAACAAAATGATGGGCAGATTTTTGAATTGCTTTTGTCTCTCTGCTTAACCCAAGTGGCCTTCCAAAATCCAGTCTTTGAAAGGAATCTTGAGGGTTTGAGGAAACTGTTAAGAATAACCCAATGGTTAAGGAGAAAGAGAGATCTATGATTAATGTGAATTTGTCATTTGTTCATTCATCTTTATAACATTTAGGGCTTAGTTTTGCCTGGCTATATGCTGATAAACTCCTGGCCCTGAAAGCCCAGCTGCACTCTTATTTATTTTTTTTTCCCCTGTAACATGCAATTCCTTGTCAGTTTGTCTCATGGTCTGGAGTACAGGAACCAAAAACCAGTTCTCTGTTCACTGTAATCCATCAAGGTCTGAGTGATTTCAAGGTGGCCTTGTGTTCCTGAAGATAGATGTCTGTGTTTCATGTCTCCTCACAGTCCCCTGGGTTATTCTTAAATCCCTCCTCTCATCCAAGAATGGGCAGTTTATAAATCAGGTGAGGTATGCAGTCCTCGATAACCTGTAAGTCCTGGACCTTATAAATCTTGCAGCTGAGAGGAAGGCAGCTTTTGTGAAACCATATAAAATACAAGGTAATCTAAGAGGCAGACTTAATTCTTTGATGTACAGTTGGCATCACATTTAATGCAAAATCATCTACAGAGTCTTAGCACTTGGAGAGAAATGAGAGAAAGCTGTGAGTTATTTGCATATTCAAATTACAAGGTCTGACAAATCTGCTGACAGGATCAAGCTATTAGTGAGATCCCAGCACCATCTAGAAATGGATACACAGCATTTATTTTATTCCTTAGTTTGTTATGATAGTTTTCCTTTAGCAATCTGGGAATTACCTAAGTCCCACTCTGAAAGTAAAATTATTACATGTCTTTCCCAAATCACTGGTCTTGTTTATTGGAAAGGGATTAGGAACATCTAGTGTCTGATTTCACAGCAGGCTGTATTCCAATGCTTCCAGTGCTGGCTGTAAACCTTATTTCTGGACAGCCCTTTGTTCTCTATCCTGTATAAACCAATTCAGCCTGTGGCCCATAGTGACTTACTATGGAAACAGATACAGCAAGATTTGAGTTTGTGTGTCATATCTGTACAAATCTTGAGCATTTTTAGGATTTATCATTTCATGTGAAGGAGTTTTTCTCACAGATGGACAAATTTTCAGTTTTACACCATAAAGATTGTAAAATGTTATGTTCACATTAATTTAGTCAAAAATTATATAGAATACAGATGTGAACACATCTGGCTACAGATCTGCTTCAGAGTAACAGGCACTGGCTCTTAAAAGTAGGCAAGTATTTACACTATGGGAGATGGACAGATCATTGAGGACCAGAATTGTCAGTGACACAGATCTATCATGGTCTGTGAATCACATTTGAAAAATCTAAAATCATGGAAGGCCTAAACATTATTAAGAAAAAAAGGTTTTCTAGGCTAATTTCATGTCAGACATAAGGAATAAGGAGAAAGTCACGCATCACACTTTGTGATTGAAATGAAAACAGTTCATGCTATTTATATTGTTTAGCTTAAGATTGTTTAGCAGAAGAAGCTTAGCATGATGTCCAATACTAATAAGGGAAGCTCCAAGGAAATATTCTGTGTACATGAATTTTACATTCTAAATATTCATTTTCTAATCCTTTCTTTATCCCAGTGGTTAACAATGGAGAATGTAAGTATTATTGGCAGCACTTTTAACATATCACTATTAACAAAAATACATCCCTACTTATTATCATATTACCACAGATGCATTATTATTATAGAATAACCTTTACTTAGCTACTAACCAAAAGTAATTATAGCAATTGATTTGAACATTCTAATTCAGTGAAAATATCTTACTTCCCTTTATGAATAACCAAGTGTCATCATAGCCAGGTAATAGGATAGCTCACATGTGTCACTGTACACCTAATGTTGTTAAAACAAATTCCTTAAGCCAGAGTGTGTATTTCTGCATAATAAATGGCTATGGTAAGATTAACCTGAAGAGAAAATCTCTTGACTAGGTATTGAATCTGTACTTTAGGTCATGTGGTAATAATGGTTACAGCAATGCACAGTACTCAGTATGTGCTTAGTGTGAAGCTTTGGCTGACTTTTTCTTGAAGATAGGCTGCAGAGTAAAAATACTCTCTAGTTTTACAGATTCAGAAAGCTTGGTGGTGCTTTTTTATATGGGGTGTATCTCTCATTGCTGCACACTGTTCTTTAATGTGTGAAACAGTATTTTGCTTATAGAAAAGAAAAATATTTTATGCCATGTATTATTTAGGTATCCAATTGTGAGACATCTCCTAAGAATAGAACAGGATATGGCCAGGCAGCTGTAGTATTAGGATTAGGTCAATATACAATAGCTATTAATATAGAAAAAACTTTAAAATACTTTTTGTTCCAAAAATTCTAAATGTTGAAAAGGAAGTAGATAAGAAAAGCCTGTCTCAACTATAGGATTAAGGGAAAAGCTTAGAGAACACTAGGAAATCAGTGACTGAAATAATTGTATGTAAAGAAAGGCTGAAAAGGCAACAGTGGGTTGCACAACCAGGTTCACAGTCTGCACACTTGCAGGTGTTCATGCTTGCCACAACACACAGCTTCACAATACTTAGTTCAGGGAGCAAGAGGGAATGGGTTCAGGAAAACAATTGTAGCAATCTTGGTAAAGCCACAGAAATTTAGGAGAGAAAATATCTTCTATTGGGCAATGGAAAAAAAAAAGGCATTGAAACAGGACCTAGCTCATATGCAGGGAAGTTTCTAAAGTATAAATGCAACTTCTGTGTAGCTCTTGATAGAAGTAAAGAATTATTATGGGCTATTTTATGTGAGTTATTAGCTGTGAACCACTAGTAAATAGAACCAAGCTTGCTGTCATACATACTTTGAGGCTGTGATCCTATGATTCTGAATCCTTTCAAAGTACTCAGTAAGACAGGGAAACAAAAGCTAACAAAACTGAACAGCACACACACAGCTTGGCAGACAGGACCCCAGAACTACTGTATGGATAAACTGATATAATTCATGATGTTTCATGCAAATGAATCATCTTTACATTGCTTGAATAGTTCTCCTGGTATGGTCAGGATATAGGAGATGTGATAAGTGTGCATAGACTTCAGGAGTGAAGTTTGATTATTTTAACCTGGACTGCCAACAATTTGGAAATCTGACTTTTCCACCAAAGTCAGTGAGATTGGCAATTCTTCATGAAGAAGGGAGAATCATTTACTTTTTATTATTTGTGAAGGGGAATATAAAGAAGAACATTTGTAATCTGCAATAATTGCTGTGAAGTATTTAAACAGTCTTTTATTGCAGCTGAATATAGAATGATTGGCATTCCTAAAGGTGAACATGCAGACTTATTATGCAAAAGGAAGCACTGCCTTGTGATATAATATACAGCACTGATACTGTGTACTATGAATACTGATCTACAGCCTTACAAGTATTTGTCTGAAAATAAGGACTTTTCTATATAGGGACTTGTAACTCATCCTTGTAGGCAGTGACAACTCCTCTAAAAAAATGTCTTCTTAGACTTTTGTTTTATTGCCAAAATTAATTAGACAAAGATATGAAATAAATTAAGAAAGTGCACAGGACAATCTGGTCAAAGAAAAACAAGAAAGGGACACCAGTTTTGAAAGGTATTTCATCTAACCTTTATACATGGGAAATACTTACACTTAAAATTATTATATGGTTTACTACAGAGAAGCTACATTTTTGCTACTTTTGTTTTTTTGTTTGTTTTCTTGCCATTAGCTTTCATGACATTGTTAGCTACTTATTTTTCAATACAAGATATTACCCCCACCACCCTTAATTCAGCATACCATAAGTCTGTGTATGTCTACAATTTGATTTATTGTTACTGTCCTAAAATTACTTGTGTTGAAAAGAATTGTTCAGGATAATATGGCTGGAAATGTTGCCCAAATTTCATGACTAGTTTCTTTTAAAGGAAAACATTATTCAGAGCCAGATTGTAAAGTTCATTTCAATCCTTAAGCTTTTTTTTTTAATGCCAGTTAAAACCAACTGACCAAAAAAAAAAATATTTCTACCTCTGCTGCCAGGTAACCTAGAGAACAGATATGACACTGTTTTACTCCTCCCAATGTGTGTAAGGGCCAAGTTGCTTTTCCCAAAAGCATCACAAATATCTTGGAAGTCATCAGTTTTACTGATCAGAGTACTGAGGTCCCTTCAGGATAACTAGGCTGCTGGATTTCATACTCAGCTGCAGATGTGTTCTCAAAGGCAGGGACCTAATATCACCTAAATGCCTCTACTATTCCTGTACATTCTTGCTTGAACATCACTTACATAAGGAAGGTTCTGAGATTAAAGTAGATCCATGGACAGTATAGGAAAATATTTGATTGTTAAGTATGAAAAGTCTTTTAGCCTTAATATTGCCATCCACAGCTGCACTGAAGGCAATTACATGTAATGTCAATTAGTCCCTTTCTAATTTTACCTATCATAGTGTGCTATTCATGGTTATGACTGTTTTATGTTTCATCAGACTATTAATTGGTTTCTACCTAAAATTGTTTAGTTTTCTTTCCACAGTGGTTTCAGCCACAGAGAAGCTATCAGGGTATATAAGGAAACCAAAATAATCTCTTACATGTAATTTTCATTGCTTTTGTGGATACATAAATTTGTTATTGTACTGGACAATTTAGCTAATTTTTTACAATCTTAGGACCTGCACTATTCAACACCAAGAATAGGTAATCACCAACAACCTCTTTTGCAACTTTCTGTATTCACTTCTTTCAAACTACTGTTTAAACTTAACAGTCCTGATCCCTGAAATCAATGTACTATTAAATTACTTTCATTCTGAGAGTTACACATTATAAACCTTGAGAAACTGTTTTCTTCACTCTGAGAGAAAGCAACATATTTTTTCCTTATGTATTTCCATTTCCTAAATTCCTAGTCGTTAATGTATTCATTATAACAGTTGGAAGAATTAATCAGTTATTTTTCAGTGTCTCAGATTTAGTAAAGAACTTCTATTAAGAGCTTTAAAAATGTCTAAATAAATTTTAGCTACCTGGTTTACTGTAGACCTTTTATTCTTCAATCTTTAATTGTACTTAGAGAAGAAATACTGAAGCCAGAACTGAGATTTGTAATTAGTTTCATGTGGGCTGGGCATCTACACAATAGTCTTATCTTACTTAGTGACAGTAGAACTATGTTTTTTAAACATGAATAATTGCCTGGTTACTAGCCAGGAAAGTTCTTTTGATATCTAAGTAAGAGTTGCACATGGGGGAATTGGAACAATAGCTGAATACTGATTATGGTCTACCTGAATTTTCCCACAATTCTGATACCTGAAAATAAAGGATAATTCTTCTAGGCCCACTAAAGCTATAATAACATTAATGTAACTTTTAAAACAATGTTTCCTTCCCTCATACCATTTATGAACATTGTTCTAAATGAGTAAATGTTTCCTGATTAATATAGTACTTCTACTTTAAAATGTATCTATTTTATATTTCCCTATCTGCTTCATATAAAAATCCATTTCCTGAATGTTCTAAGTGATATTATGTAGGTATTGCATTAAAGCATAAGAGAGTTTAGGGAAACACATTATTTGTATTTAATATGTTGCATAGAGCTACTTCTGGTGCCTAGTGGAATATCAGAGGAAACGTGCTTGAATTTTTATCTTGACATTCCAAGTTGAATATAGCTGAAAACAAGCTGTAGCCAAGTATTTTCTTGTATTTTATTCTTAAATTTTCACAATTAATGAACAAGCAATATACTACAGACCAGTGATTAACATCCTTTTCGTGTTACATTATACATTCTTACATAGTAACACTTGATGTAGAGAGGGCAGGGACAGCTGACAGTATAATGAGGGTCTGTTGCAG
Organism: Alaudala cheleensis; assembly: GCA_013398995.1. Taxonomy (NCBI): domain Eukaryota; kingdom Metazoa; phylum Chordata; class Aves; order Passeriformes; family Alaudidae; genus Alaudala; species Alaudala cheleensis. The sequence goes on from VWYE01018881.1 coordinate 126,784, forward strand.
GCTGCCTGACCTGGTGGACCAGGTGGATGAAGCCCTTTGTAGACAGATAGGGGCAGCCTCACACTCACTGGTTCTCATGGAGTACTTCAACCACCTCGGTATCTGCTAGAGGAACAATACAGAAGGGCATAAGAAACCAATGAGGTTCCTGGAATTCATTGCTGATAACTTCCTTCCCCAAGTGATAGAGGAGCCAACAAGGTGAGGAGCTATGCTGGACCTAGCTCTCAACAACAAAGATGTTCTGGTGGGAATGTGAAGCTTAGGGGCAGCCTGGGCTGCAGGGACCTTGCAAAGATCCTTAGGACAGTGAGGAGATTTCCACAGCAAGCTCACTATCCTGACTCCAGGAGACTAGGGTTTATCCTCTTCAGTGATCTGCCTGGGAGAATAACATGAAAGTCAACTAACATGCAAGGATTTTCTCCTCCAGGCTCAAGAGCAATGTATCCCCAAGAGTAAGAAATCCAGAAACGGGGCCAGGACAACTGCACGTATAAGCAAGGAGCTTGTCCCGGTTTAGGGCAAATCTGGGAGGAAACCTCCCAAATGGGGGTCTCTCTGGGAAGCAAGCTGGAACTGCCCCTTCCCCCTACTGGTTTGGGAAAAAACCTCCTTAGAGATGAGTGGAAAAAACTATTTATTTAACAAAAAGGAAGTGCTTACAAACCTATAAATTAATAATATGAAACAATAAAACCTGGCAAAATTGAGAAAGAGTTCTTGTTGTGGGAGCCCGGCTCGCTCAGCTTTATCAGTTCTTTCTGGTGCTGGAAGATGCCAGCCTGGACCTGGTGGCCCTGGTGCTCTTGCTCTTGTAGATCTTTCAGTCTAAGAGTAGGTTTAAACAGTCCTAAGAAAAAGGGAAAAAAACAGTCCAGGGAACTTCTCTGTCCTAGCTAGCTAAAACTAACTAAAAGCCAAGGAGAGATCTCTGACCTGCCGCTTCAGACAAAAATGTCCAGGAGGCTGGAATGTGGAGGAGGAGCTGCTTCTCTAAAAACAAACTCTGCGCTTTGGTTTTTCTCCCCCTTCGCTCCAGGAACCAGTCTTAAAGCTACAGAACACAATATCTAACACAGACAGAACAGACCATTTGGGGATAGAAGCATCATACAGTCACCCTAGGACAGAGCTCCTGGCAAAAATCAAGAGAAGAAGAAAGTGGAAGAATGTGGAAAAAAGGATGGGATACTTAGAATCAGTATGGGAACATTGTCAGACTATGCAGAGATGTGATGAGCAAGGCTAGAGGTCCATGCGGAATTAAATGTTGCAAAGGATGTCAAAGACAACAGAAGTATATCAGTGTCAAAAAGAAGATTAAGGAAAATGTGAGCCTGATGATGAATGAGGTGGGTACCTGGTGATGAAGAATACAGAAAAAGCAGAGTTACTGAATTTCTTTGCTTCAGTCTTTACTGCTACGGCCAGCCCTAGGAACCCCAGACACTGGAGGCAAGAGAGAAACTGCAGAAAAAGGACTTTTCCCTCTAAGACCTTTAAGATCATTGAATCCAACCTTTAACCGAGCCCCACCATGTCTACCACTAAACCATAGCCCCAAGAGCTGCATCCACACTCCTTTTGAACACTTCGAGATATGATTCCACCCCTTTCCCAGGCAGCCTGAACATCCTTTCAGAAATTTCTCTTAATATCAAATTTAAACCTCCCCTGGCGCAACTTGAGGCTATTTTATCTTGTCTTACCAGTTGTTACCCTTGAGAAGTGAGGCTGACTCCTGCCTTACCACAGCTTCCTTTCAGGCTGATGTAGAGAGTGACAGGATCTCCCCTGAATCCCCTTTTCTAAGGATGTGCAAAACCTCCTGGATGCAATCCTGTGCAACCTGCTCCAGGTGAAAGTGCTTTAGCAGGAAGGTTGGACTAGATATTCTTCTGAGGTTCCTTCCAGCTCCAACCATTCTCTGTTTCTATGACTCCATAATTCTGTGAAACCAGATTTTTATTTAAAAAAACCACCCCAAAACCAAAAACGAAAAACCAAAAATGCCCCACAAAAGAAACCCCCAAACAAACCAACCAACCAATCAAAACAAAACCCCAACTGCCCCCATTCCCCCCAAACAAACAAAACAAAAGAAAACAAAACAAAAACCCAAACAACCAAAAAAGACTAAAAACAAAAAAAAAATAAATCCCCCCAAAAACCAAGAACAGAATATGAGGGAAATTTCTATTTAATATTCAGAGGGGACACTGGTCACTAAGTGCCAGCACATGCAAAACCACAAGCTTTATGTTCAAATTCCCTAATAAAGATGATGTAACTAAACATTATTGCAATAGTCTGCTGCTCTCTTGCTGTGCTGGGAGTTAAATAATAATGAAAATCGATGGGTTTCTTTTTCTGTAAAGAGCCTTGATAATGTCTCTCATGATAGACACTGAAATGTACACTTCAAATTATACAACCTGTTTTATACAACTTTCTCTCAAGAAAATGACTTCCTGCTCAATAGCATTAAAAACATCTGAAATAGTGTTTTAGTTGAAATATCTAAAATTATTTTACTTCCTAGGACATTAAATATTTATGGCTTAAAAGCACTAAACTTTATTTGGGTCGCTTGTTAAAGAAGAGCACTGTTCTTTTAAGAATCTGGAAATTGCCCAAGGTTAAACTCTGTGACCAGTTTTGCAGTGCTTATCATCACTGTGGAACTGCCTCAGCTGAGTGTTTCAAAGAAGACTAAAGGTGGCAAAGCCAATAGTGAATTGAGTGATTACAAAAAACACAGATAACACTCCAAGAAAGACCCATGATTTAAATATTAGATTTGATGAAACACTTTTGAGTACACTTTTATTACTGTGCTAAGTAAGTAAGCTGTGTGGCTTGTGTAACATGTAGGGATTAAAGATTGTAGGATAGAATAAATTAGATGGTTCATGGCCACAGACTTGCAAGGTAGAGCTCATGTAAATTGTAATTGCTAGAGTTAGTACAAAATGTAGTGTGCTTAACTAGAAAAAAGCAAGTAAAAATGCCATAAATCCCTAAGGCTGAAGTAATACTTCTTCAAAGTTGAATTTGGCTCCAGGAGAATAAATGAACTTTTAGAAATCACTGTCACTAATAGTGACAAAATAAAATAAATCTGAACTTCCCAAATGGTGCATGTATTCATAGTTGTTATTAACTTATTTTGCAAATCTATTCAAATAACATCCAGAAGGCATAAGATAATAATATACACAATAATGAAATTTATTCTTGACATAATTTTTCAGCTTTCTAATACAGAAGGGAAAGACCTCTGCACGCATACCATCAATTAATACCAGGAAAATGGAAGCACAGGTAGCATCATAGCTATCACTGAGGTAGCAGCTCAGCTATCATGTTACAAAAGAACAGTACAAAGATTTTGCAGGTGCTGAAACAGTTCTGCTCTGTCTCATTTGTGTATGATGTCTTTTGTTAGAGTTACATTTAGGAATAAAAAAATATTCTTCTATCCAAAAGTGGAGCTGAAGATACTATCAAAGGCAAATTTCATATTCTTTAAGAGAAAAAAATTTCACATTCTTAAGAGGTTCATCATAGATAAGAATTCTGGAAAGGAATGTCTTCGCAATGTAAGATACTTCTGTGGGACTGAATAAAAGATATTTGCAGTCCTTGTTCAAGAAATGTTCTTTCAGAATAGGTGCTAATTTAGAGACTCAGTTAAAGACTAACAATAGGAAGCACTGCTCAGAGTTCTGAATTCTGACAAGTGAAGTTGGTTGACTGACTGTTGGAGCCTTAGCTTAGTAGTTTTCTTTTCCTGTTCTATTTTGTGACATGGCTTCCATTTCCAACTATGCTATAAAAAACATTTTTTATTTTTTACCCTTAGAAGCATCTTGTAATTTACAAAGAAAATTGGGAGAGCCATTTTGGTTTATTTCATAAGTTAACGCTGTGCTATCAGATACCTGCATATTGCATATCATTAGGCAGTACAGTTATTTTTAACAAAATTATTTTCTTTAAAAATCATGAGAAGGTTTCCCATAAATTCTCCACTACACCTGCAATATCAAGAAAGGCTAATTTGCCTTGTACATGGAGGACCATCATATTGGTGATGTATGCCTATAAGTGTCCCTTTCTTATGATGAATAGTGCCAGACAGCATTGCTGAAGTGATGGATGACATAAAGAGCTATTGCTCTGATGATGTATTCTAGTAAGGGGACAATTGTGATGTAAAATATATAATAGGAGCAAATTTCTTGGTGTTATCTATCATCACAGCAATAATTCCCAATGCTATATATTCTATTGGTAGCATTGGTATGACAGGACATAAGATGAAATGGAATCCCTTAACAGATGTGGTCACAATTCTGTTTTACTATATAAAATAAGGTTGAAATGAGAAAAGTTAACACATGTTTCTTTGTCTTGTTCTGGTTTTGAAAGCAAGCCTCCTTGAGACAATAGAGCTGTAAAAAATCGATACCATTGGTTAATAAATCTGCTTCCTGTGACTCCAAAATGAAGCACTGCCTAGAATATGCAAATTAATCACGGTTTCTGTAGACAAAATGATGCTTCTGACACTGCTGGTCTAATTACAGAATATACTTCACTGTGACAATATGTAGAATGTAACAGTTTTTTTGTTGTCCTCCATGACTCCACTAATCCATGAATTAAAATGTGGGCCATGGGGGCTGAATGTCAGAGATGGCAAGAGGGATTTACAGTTTCAACTGTGGGGCCTAGTTACATTATATACACATATGCATTTAGCTTTCATATGAAATATTTTGTGAAATGTTTGCAATAGCATGTTTTAAGTTATTATACAAATCAAAATGGGAAACTTGAGGTGGAGGTGCTTACGTTACAGCATTGCAATGTAATTACCAGGCAGACTGAACTAAGGTGTGAGCCAGCAGGGACTACATTTGCATAATGTTATAGCGATAATGAGAAGCACAGATGTAGAGTCATAGCTCATAACTCAAGTGATAATCATGAAAATCAGCTTCTTGATGTAGCATTCACATTTGAGAAAGAATGAAAAACTTAGTTGAGAGTTACTCTATAAATCTTGGTCACTAGGACATCCATATTATGTTAGACAGGGTGCTTTATTGATTTTTGTAATAGCTAATTCAGAATTAATAAATGGTGTAACATGAGAGCAAAATCTGCTGATCACGAAGACATGAGACTGAAATAAGTTGATTTTTATGACTCACTGCCACATTATGCCTTGTAGATTAGGCTTTCTCGCACTCAAATGTAATTTTCATTTTTAGTCGAATGTGATGTTATGACCTGGAAATAAACAATAAATTCATTTCATACTAAGTAAAATAGAATTTTTCATATCAAGTAAGTTTTTCATTTCTAAAAATTGTCTTTCAGAGGACAGATTAAGAAAATGACATAATATTTGTCTTATACACACAGTATATTCTGTAACAAGGGTTTCAATATTCATTTATCTCCAACTACCTTTGAGAGAATTACATCTGATTTTTTTCAATTCAGGGGATTTTTTTTGTGAGCACTAAATGAAATGAGATCTTCCGTTGACTTCAATAGATAAAATGATAAGGTCCCAAAAGACTTGTACAAACATAGTGCTGTAAAAATACTTGGAATTATCTGTGATGGAGCAGCCATAATTTGTGTCTGTCAGGGCTGATCATGGGCTGTAGCTTTGGATCATAGGTTATTAATTTTATATAAATTATTATGCAATTCTTGATCCAAAGTCCAGAAACCCCACCAGAAATCCTCTGATAATTTCAGTTGTGTGATTTCAAAAATGCTGAGTAAACAATGGAAATTTTGGAGAAAAAAAGAGTGAATCCAGAGTCTGGTGGGACTGGCTTGTGCAAAAAAGTGAGGGCTTTTTTAATTCCTGGGAAAAAAAAATTGATGAATGAAGATAAATTTAATGAATAGAAACTTTTTGATGAGCTAGAATGATAACGAGGACAAAGTAGTATGGCACATGGGATTGAAACTACTGCACTGAGTGGAACTGAATAAAATAGTGCAGAGCTAAAAAGCTACTGGCACTAACTCATACCGTAATAATATCTGTGATTTACACTGCCAGAAAGAACAGTTACTTTTATAAAAACAAACAATTCAGGCCGGTTTATGTTCACAAATCGTCTTTTCTATCACACTTAGTGGTCAATGCTTTTTAATAAGCACAATTATTTAAAAACCCCAACTATATGGCCTTGTATATTGTCCCTGTATGGATGTATATGATCCAATGGATATGGTCTATGGTCTTGTAGGACTTGGTGCAGTGAAAGACTGAAGTAGAAATAACTCCTGGTCACATTAATGGAGTCAAGAAGATAGAAGTGAGGATGACTATTTTATATATATTTATATATATTTATACATATTTGATGTCATTGTCACCCTATCAGGCCATGAAATTGTAAAAATGCTTTCTGTTGCTGAGGTAAGTTGTAACTTCTAAAATTGTTAATGGGTAGCATAATCTAAAGGATCCTTCGAGAATGATCTGAGGGATAACCTAAAATACTACTTATCACAACATTTTATAAAGACACATATTGCAAAGATATTGGAAAGTTGATCTGCCTTGAATCATTCAGAATTAAAGCAGGGACTTTCAAATATCTGTGATAGGAAAGACATCACCAAAAGTTTTCTGAAATCTTGGAGTACTTAGTGCTTGGTGACGCACATTTGAAATTACCTCAAATTAGCATGTGTATGTTCAAGTAACGCTAGACTGGTAATTTTAGCTTTGTGACATGAACTAGATGAAAGTACAAATTGTTAAAAGTACTTTTAAAGTATTCCTAAATTTTACCACACCCAGATTATTTATAGTTGCTCTTCATATGATTTGCCAGATATAATAAATTACCTGAAATCAGCACTTCTTAAAAAAATCAAAGCAGGCATATTTATCGCATTAAGTGCTTAGCTCGTAGCATCAATTTTTTTTCCACTTTTGTATATAATAGGCATTTAAACCATAAAATATCACATTAATTTATGTATGCATTGTTCCAATGATTACCCAGCAAAACTGTTAATTGATGTTAAATGATTTAAGAAAGTACCTGATAAGTCTGTCCATAACACCTTGAGGAACTAAACTCTTTTTTATTTCAGTAATTGAAAAGTAATGTTTTCATGAAATTTTTGAACTCTCCTATAAATATTGAAGAAGACTTTATAGAAGAATAATTGAGAAAAGCTTTGATTCCTGTGGAGACATATCCTCAGTCTGCTCAGGGCTCAGTAAATGATTTACCTGGTTAGGCATGAATTTTGCCAAAACCTAATACATTGAAGATCAGTCATTATTCCTGGTAAAATCATGAGTCAATTCTCCAATGCAAGAGTACGAAAATATTTTAGCCTCAAATCTTGGTTAAAAAGCAACAGCACTACATTAGGTTGATATTTACCTTGTTTGTATGATTTCAAATGATCTACATAGATATTGAGAACCTTCCTTTTATCTAAGGTACATATAAGCACAATTACATAATAACTATTGTTTAAATAAGAATTATAAAAAGATGTAATGCTTTATAGATTTGTTCCAGTTGTCAGCAACATAAAAATCTTATTCTCTATCAGTTTAGTATAGACTACTTCATAAAAGCAAAGGGGAGATTTGTTAATGCTTCTTATCAGCCCTTGCAATGTGGAAAAAACCCAAAGCTTTATATAATGAAGGCACTTTAAACTTGACTTTTGTTCAGTCATATTTAAAGAATTTTTCAATCTGTAAAATTGGACATAATATTGCTGACTTTGAAATCTCTGAGTACAAATTTCAATATAAAAACTTTTCATTATCCTTTAAAATTAATCCTCTAATATCTAGCTGCCATACCATGGCAATAGCAAAGAAGTCTTTGTGTTAACCCTTTTTAGACAGAAATATAAAAGGTTTATTTTAATTTTTTATGGTTATTAATAAATTTTATTTTTTACCACTTTAATTAAAGGATTTAGTATCTTACAAGACACCTAATCCAATAATTTCAAGTTTTCTTTTTCTGCATTTTCTATTTAAGTCTCAATAGGAAAAAAAAAAAAGACCAGTGATATTTACTTGTGTAGTTCCTTATTATATTGTGTTACATAAAGCATGTAGCTGCATGTTTAACCTTAACCTCTGTTTCTCATTTAGGAAAGACTACTGCTATATTGTTGCCTGTTCATTTTGGGAAATAATCTGCTTCCCACTAAATAAGTGGTTGTAGGCTGCTTATAAGCACTAACATGGATGATTAATTGAACACCCAGCAATTACTGACTGGGTAATATAAAATGATTTGTGAAAATTGGAATTGCCTACCCCTGCTGTTGTGTATTCTGAATAGCTCATGCTGACATTTGGAGGTTTGGGAAGTCATTTAATTTCATGTGAATGGCTTTGTCACTTACAGTGAGCTTACATCAACCTGCTGGAATTGATGCTGTTAAGATTTCCTTCAACCATGTTAAGCATTATTGTCACTAACATCTTGTTTTATTGAAACAAACAATAAATGAATTCTAAATGCCTTCAGGACTGAGACTTAATGTCTCACAAAAGGGTACATTCAAATTTCTTGATGCCTTCTCATCAGAAGAAAACAGTTCACCTTTAGGAGACTGACAAGGAGACAGGGAGACAGGATAAATTCTTTTACTTTTTACCCAGTCCATGTAAAATTAGATTGTTTTTTTACAGAGTAGAGGCACTATTCAAAGTATCTCTTGGAATTTTTTTATAAACTCTTCCTTTGTATGTTTGGTGATAATTTCGATCTTTTTGTTTTTTTCACACAGTGTGAAATGTTGTGCAATCCACTCCATCCCACAAACATTGGTTGTATGTTACTTAGTTTACAATGACCGCTGTTTTTTTGGCAATTTATTTTAGGATTGGCCCATTAATTCACAACTACTTACTTAAACATTATTTGACATCAAGTAAAATCATAAACACCTCAACTGAGAACCTTAAAAGAAATGACAAGAAAGAGATGTGCTAATTTCCTGCTAGAATGAACATTGGGTTACAGAAAATAAAAGGAACCCTTTCCTTATCTTTTTCAGTTCTTAGTTGCCTTAGAAATCTGGCACAGTTCCTGAAGGACTACACTCCACGGAAAAGACTCATGCTGGAGCAGTTAATGAATTCCAGGCCACATTGACCTGCATCAGGTCTCCTGTGTGAAGGATGCCAGGCTGGAACCAGGGAAGAGTGTGAGGAAATAAGAGCAGCGGAGATTAAGGCTAATGGACTGATCACAACCCACATTTCTCACCCTTTGCTCCACTTAGGGGGAGGAGGCAGAAGAGTTAAGAGTGAGCTGAGTTTGGGAAGAAGAGGTAGGGGGAAGATGGTTTTAGTTTTGTGTTTATTTCTCACTATACTACAGTACTGTTTATTGGCACTTAATTCAGTTAGTTCCTGAGTTCATTTTGTTCAGGATAGTAACTGCTAAGTGATCTCTCCCTGTCCTTATCCTGACCTACAAGATTTTCCTAATGATTCCTTCTGTCCTGTTGAGAAAGGGGAGGCTTGATAGGTACCTGGAGGCCAGACAAGGTCAACCCACAACACTGTGATATTGCTTGGTTTTCTTTTGTTTTACCTCAAGGACTTTATATTCAGGAAAAATATCCCTGTCAGCGTTTTTGTCCTTAAAATACATTAAACAATTAAGTTTTTTTTTCTAGCATTCTCTTTAGAGCAGTCTCTTCAGAATCCTGTGCTTCCCCTTCAGATTGCTTCAACTAGAATTGCTAGCTAATAAAACTGTGCCATGCAATTATACTCTAATGGCATTCATGTTTTTGAATCATCAGAATTGGTCTCCTGACGTAGTCCTAAGTTTGACAGTATCTTTTCTACTGTGTTTTGTCCTCAAGAAAATTCTTTTATTCTTGTTATGACCTCCTGATAATGGATGCTTGTAGCAAAAACTCTTACAAATCTTTAAAGGACAACATTCTACAGAAATATATATTAAAAAAAACCCCAGCATTGATACAGAAGCAATTCCTTTGTCTTTGTCTCGCTATTTTCTGTGTTCTGTGAGTGTTGCGGGTTAGATTTGTTTCTTTTTTTTTTTTTCCCCTTTTGGAATTTTTTCCCTCAAGTTGCTAAGACACTAAGGACCTAGTACTTGTCGGTACTTAACCAAAGACAAAAGAAACCAGGGAAGAGAAGACAGAACCTGGTAATGCGAGATTTGGGGCAGCAAAGGGNTTAATTTCAAATTTGTAAAAATTTGAAAGGAGGGGGTTTGCATTATCCATTGCAAGGGGAGGGCTCTGGCTTTTCCCTAGCACTTGTCTTTCAAACCAAGACAGTGAGTTGTTAAGACAATCTTTGCATGAAACTCTCTTTCCCCCTCTCCACATTCTACAGGAAAAGGGAAGCTTTGTGTTACAACTTGTTTTAAAAAATTAAAAATTGTGAGGATTCATAAATCTAGCATTATTACTTTTTGTAGGTCTAGGTATCAATCTGATCAATTCCTAGATGCCTTAACTCCAGTTGTCTCCGGGAATTCAGTGGGGGCTGTATGTCTGCTTTTTCTGTAGTTTATGGCTCTTTGTTCTATGGTATATTTATCTCATCTATCAAGAAGAGCCATGAGAGAGAAAAAGACAATTTCTGTTTTACTAAAACAATCACTGGTAATAGCAAGCATGTGGCACAGATTAAAAAAAAAAAAAAAGAATAAAAGAAAAAAAGCAAATGAAATATAAATAGATGAACTAAAATGGAAATCAATATCAAAGACACTCTGATTAAATAAAAGCTGATGAGCTGTGAAGACAAATCATTTAATTTGCTTCTATTTTTAGGAATACATTTCAAACAAACACAGTCATTAGAGAAAAGATCTTCTGTATGGGGGAATGACAAAACAAATTTTATTTTTGAATCTACAGAAAATCTCATGCTGCAGAAATATTGATTGTTCTAAGGATTATTTAAATTTACATGCTAATACTGGGAGATAATTTATATGGGAAATATAAAATTAATATAAATTTCCTAGTGCTTGGATGCATCACACATCTAACAATCAGGAAGAATCATTCACAGAATCACAGGATATTGTGAGTTGGAAGGGATCATCTAGTCTAATTCTTAAATATTCACTCTTTCGGGGACTTTCCATCATATTTTGGGTTTGAAAGATTTAACCACATACAACTAATTGGATTTTTCTGGCTGGAAATGGATGTTATAGATGTTATTTCCAACTGTGAATATTTTAAAATCAGGATACGCGATGAAGTAAATTTCATATTTATGAAATCACATGGATGAAGTTCAAGCCATTTAACTGCTAATATTTTGATTTTCTCTTTCTTATGATATGAGGTGCAGATAGACACCTAGCTTGTTCTATTTAATAAATTTAAGCAATGATTCAACACAAGCTGTATGTGTGTTTAATAAACTTTTAATCTTTTTGGAGCTCTTCAGTTTGAGCAGGTTGCATGCTTCAAGCAAAATTATTGAGAAATCCATGCATGAATTTCTTTTTTCTGATGTCTGCACACTCAGCACTGGCAACACTCACATACATTGTGCATAAATTTGTAATTTCAGTGCCATATTATAAGCTTATCTACTTGAATGAAACTGAAGTGCATGAAGGGTGATTAAGGATATAATTTTAATGCATCAGCCAAGATAAACAGTAAATTGAAGCTGTGTCTGGGTTATGGCTGTGGGCTGAATGCCATAATAAAATTTATGCACCTGCTGAGCAGTTGGAAAACTATTTCCACAAAAGAGACAGAAATGTATTCTTGCCTCAAGGGTTTGGAGATGTCTGGAACTTCAGAACCTTGGCGGTTCACTCACCTTGTGCCACATGGCACACAGGCGTGGCACCACGGGCCTTCCCCCATGTGCTGGGTCTGGGCAGGGTGAGCTGCACGAGGCCAGGGGACTCAAAGAGCCAGGAAGTTAGATTTGACATCTGCTCTAGCCTTCAGGAAAGAGAGTCTCTGTGGAGAAACAGAATTAGCTCTACACCAAAAGCTTAGAGGAGGTAGCTGAATTCCATTCCTTGGGACTGTAATAATTCCTCTCCATGAAGTCCAATATATTTCGGGTTGGAAAAAGGGGGTACATTCCCTTCTAGATGACTTTGAGGGTATGTGTGTTTAAGTAAGCAGAGTTTTTATAAAGAAATGAAGGCAGCATTATACAGAGCCAATTGTAGTTCTCAGTGTTGAAGCAGACAGGATACAAAATCATCATTACACTATTAAAAACTGCTCTTTCCCTCTGATTTATTATGCACATTATTATTATTATTATTATTATTATTATTAATTTCATCTTTTATGCACATTAATTATATAGCAGTTCAACCTCACCTGTACATGGTGCCTAAATGTGTGTCTATATGGTAAAAAATTAGGATGAAAGGAACAGAAAATAATTTTAGTGAAGTACTTTAAGTCTGCTAGATGCTGGTAGTTCAACAATAAAATGAAATGAATTCATTAGCTCTAGGAGAGCAGCTCATAAAACATTACATATACATGGTTCTGCCACTGGGTGAACTCTGATAATCTCAAGTTTATCTTTGTCACTGTATTCTGAAGCTATGTAAAACAAACACACTTAGAAATAACTGAATTTGAAAATAATGTATATTTTGCAAACTCTTTATTCAAAAGAAAAGGGGCAGCAGCACTGGTGTGTTCGAGGTTTTATTTTCTGCCACCTTTTAAATCTGTCAAAAGATAGGAAAGTGATACATTTGCTCTTCAGCAGGAACTATTTTTACTTCTGCTATAGTGCAGGCTTCAAAAGATAGATTTTCTTTTAGTTTACATGAGTATGCATAAAGAAGGGCCATCTGAATCCTAACCTGAATGACACCTCTGGGCTGAGCTAGAGGTCCCCTGAACCATAGCTGGCCCAGATGAGAAAGTTGTAACAACTTTCAGGCAGCTGCAGCTCATTCAACCACTCCTCATAGGAACTTTGCTCCAGAGCATTTTGCTGTTCCATTGCCCTTCTCTGGGCGTGCTCCAGCCCTTCAATGTCTGTCTTGTGAAGGGTCCAAAACAAAACAGAGGATTTGACTGAGGCCTCACCATTGCTGAGTACAGGGTGACAATCACTGCCCTGGTCCTGCTGGTCACACTATCACTGATCCAGGCCAGGTGCCGTTGGCCTTCTTGGCCACTGGGGCACATCCTGGCTCACGTTCAGCTGCTGTGGACCAGCACCCCAGGTCATGTTCTGCCAAGCAGCTTTCCAGACACTCTTCCTCGAGCCTGTAGCATTGTTTCTTTCCCACACACACAAAAAAATGAATAGGAACATGTTAAGCAGAAATTAATTGTTTAAGGAATAAATGTCCGAGATCTAGGTAGATAATTACGTAGATATATTTTTTTTACTCTCCATGCAAAAGGGAAAGTAGCTACACAAGAATGACTATTTCAGTCAGCCTGGTAATAGCTGCACAACAGTCTGTGAAGGTGACTCTTCCAGGTATATACACCGTGTACAGTTTCTATATTCCCACAGGGTAGAGGAAACAGAAAAACCATCTGGATCCCTTTGGTTTAGAACTCCTCTATAGCCTATAAAGTGTGAGCATGTGTTTCCAAATATTCTGAAAGTCTGCAATTTTCCTCCATTATAGAGTAAACATAACCATGGAACTGTTCACATATATTTTTAAGCGTGGCTGAAAGTGTTACTGGGTATTCAATCTACTTACCAGTCCCAGGGTTAAATACATGAAAATGTTAAATTTTATTAGCATGTGCTAAACCTGCTTACTGATGTTCTTTACTGAAACAATAAAGGAAGAATTTCCTTTGTACATAGTTCATCAACTCCATTTTGTTAGTACTATGTCAGTGAAAAGCCAATGCAGGATCAAAACCTGTGATCACTAAGCAATTTCAGTTTGAAGACTTCAATTTTTTTCGAATGTCTTGTTTATATCCTATCCTATTAAAATAAGTTCTTCTATTCTGTTTCTAAGGGATTCTTTTCATTGTGGGAATTTCCCTTCTTTTTTTTTGTTACACCATATTTTTGTGATACTTTACAATGCAAAAAGTGAAAAATAATTTATAATTCACTTATTTTCCTGTCTACAGAAAATAAAACTATGGAAGATTTAAAACAGAAGCTGTTGCTTTCTAAAGAGAAATATCATCAATTTTTATTATATTTTCAATGATACATAATGTGTACTTCATTTTCTTCCAACATATTCTCTTAAATCAGAGAACCATAAAATGCTTTGGGTTGAAAGAGACCTAAAAGAACATACAGCTGCAGTCCTCCTGACTTGGACAGGGCCACTTTCCAGCAGACCAGGTTGCTCAGAGCCCCATCCAGCTTGGCCTTGAGCACTTCTCTGGGCAACCTGTTCCAATGTCTCACCTCCCACACAGTAAAGAATTTCATCCTAATATCTAAACTAAACCTATTCTCTTTGAGGCTAAAGCCATAATCCATTGTCCTATCCTTGTACCTGTCCTTGTAAAAGTCCCTCTTAATCTTTCTTATAGGCTTCTTTTAGGTACTGGAAGACTGCTAGAGGGTCTCCTGGAGCCTTCTCTTCTCCAGGCTGAACAATCACAATTCTCTTAGCCTTTCTTCTTGGGAGAGGTTCTCCAGCCCTCTGATCATCTTTGTGACTATTCTCTGGACTCATTACAAGAAATCCATGGGGAACCCCAGAGCTGAACTCAGTATTCTAGGTGGAGTTGCACAAGATCTGAGAGGGAAAGAATCACCTCCCTCAACTTTTTGGTCAAGTTTCTTTTAATGCAGCCCAGGATACATTTGGTTTTCTGGGCTGCCAGAGCACATTGACAGGTCATGTTGAGTTTCTACACCTCCAATCTATTCATTCTACCAGGACTGCTCTCAATCCACTCTCCATCCATCTTGTATTTGTACTTCAAATTGCCCTGACCCAGGTGCAGCACCTTGCACTTTTCCCTGTTAAACTTCATGAGGTTTGCACAGTCCCACCTTTCAAGGCTGTTGAAGTCCTTGTGGATGGCTTCTCTTCCCTGCAGCGTATTGACTGCTTAGTGCTGTCAGCAAACTTGCTGAGGGTGAGCGCAATCCCACTGTCCATGTTGATGACAAAGATGTTAATAAGTGTCAGTCCCAGTACCAAGCCCTGAGGAATGCCACTTGTCACTGATCTCTATTTGGATATCAGGCTGTTGACTGCAACTCTGAGTGTGAGAGCATCCAGCCCCCAGCTCCTTGTCAACTGAGTGGTCTGTCATCAAACCTATGCCTCTCTGCAGTTTAGAGCATGGATGTAAAGAACAGTGTCAAATGTCTTGCTCAACTTTGGAAAGATGTCAGTTGCTCTTTCTTCACAGACCAATGCTGTGACCTCCTTGTGGAAGGGGACCACTATGTTTTTCAGGAACAATTTACCCTTAATGAAGCCAGGTGGCTGTTATCAGTCACTTTCTTGTTTTTAATGTGTCTTAACAGAGTTTCCAGGAGAATCCTCTCCATGGCCTCAACAGGCTCAGAGGTGAGACTGACAGGCCTGCAGTTCCCCTGCAGAAGTTATATTTCCCATTTTCCCATAAGAAGGAATTTCACTGGACTGTCATGAGTTTTCAAATATGATGCATAGTGTCTTAGACACTTCTTTTTCTGGTTGCCTCAGGACCTGCAGATGCATCTTGTCAAGTCTCATGCATAGTCTTGTGCAACCTCAGGTTCCTTAGATGTTTGTGAAGAAGATTTTTCTCCTGTGGTGGGTGAGTCTTCATTGTCCCAACTCTGCCTTTGCCTCTGTGACTGAAGCACTTGTCAGTGAAGACTGAGGCAAAAAATAATTTGAGAATTCTGAATCAAATTACCTTACAGCAGATGTTGGATTATTCTGTTTGAGGAATTTTATGAAACCATTGTTTAATGATGTCTTCCTAAATAATAAATGAATCCAAATGAATAACAAGTATGACAACCATTTCATTCTCATAATAGCTCCTTCTTAGTAAGGTGATGCTGTCATGGAGTAATAAGTACTTGGTCCCTGTGGTTTAGAGTTTCAGGGAAGGTACAGCCATTTAAGAGAAGTTTAATCTGTAGCAGTCCCATTTAGTGAGAAACTGTTGATGATAAAGAGATGAGTTAATTATTTAATTAATTATAAAAAACTCTGCTTAAATAGCTTTCTTCCTGAAGCCTGAGAGCTGTCTAACCTTTACTATTTCTATAAAAACTTTTAGATCCCTGATGAAGTCAAGTTATGTTTGTATTGATGTACTTAGCAGCCTTAATATATTGCTATTTGGGATGTGTGGTCCTTCCCAAAAGAGTAATGTATTTTGCCTTTGATATAGTTATGTGTACTAGATGCAATTAATGAAGTATTTTGTGCCTTGTGGCTTTGGACTGTACTAACTTCCATAGTTGCATGATAAAAACTTGTTCACTATTAAATTTATACTCACAGATTCTTAGATGAAGAAAAAAATTAAAGTCTGATTTCTAAGTCGTGGTAAAAGGGGTTTGTTGTGAAATACTCACGAGTATATGCTTTCTATGTTTTTTCTTGGTAATGAATTCTGATGTATGCTGTAGTGGTAGGATAGTATTGCAAGTTATATGGCTGTGTGTATCATAGCTTGCATCTCATTTGGTTAAATACTAGCCGGAAAAAGCGTCATTGGCACAGGATAACCTTGGAAGCAAAATCTTACAAAAGGAAGTAAGTTTGCAAGATCTGGGTTGTTAATCTTATCCCTGAGGCTTTGCTCTTGGCTGTAGGGGAAGTTATCTTGAGCTTATTGACCCATGTTGCAAAAAATATGTGGGGCAGACTTTTAAAAAATTGTAATATTTTAATTGTGTCTCCTTACATTATTTCTTCAATCCTCCTTTGTCTGTGGTCAGGAAAACTAAGAAACATTTCCCTTGAATAGCACTAGACTAAGGCATTAACACAAATGCCAACTAAACTTCTATTCATGGGAGCCATGTTTCTATTTTCACCTGTTTCGTTCTTCAGGTACAGAACATGTGTTTAATAGTGAAAGAATTCCATTTCAGTTTTAGTAAATTCAATGATACAATGATAGTAAAATATTTTAAATGGTATTATAGTATATAGTGTGTGTATATCTGATCTGAAGCAGCAAGGTAAATTAAACTGGCATTTTCTTGCCATGCATTCTTGTGGTATCTAATTATTTAATTATACTGAATATTGTCCAGTTCCTCCAATAGCCTTGGTGAAATTAACAGCACAGCTTGAAGAATAAGGCCTCATATATATGACTGAGAATAAGAATGAAAGTGTCTCAGAGAAGCCTAGACTAGAAACATAAAGTTGAGCTCAGTGGGTTCTAGAGAGAGATGCAACATGAATGTGGGCGATGGTTGAGAGTGAACCTGACTGTCTAAACCATTGCAGGAATTATAAATGAATGTAGAACATGTCCTAATCAAGTAAGCCAGATAACTAAAGCCTATGTGGTATAGAGGAAAGTGGTTGTTGGAGATCAGTATGTCAAACTGCTGCAAGCTCACCAAAGCAAGCATCACATGTATCATAGTGGAGCTGGTCATCAACTGGCTAAAAACACCCTATAGCCCATCTTACCATTCAAAACAGCATCCCAGGTCTTGACAAACAAGGCCTGTGGAGGTTTGGCACCCCAGAAAGGGTCAGATCAACCAATATAACTTATTTCTGAAACAAGGTTCAAGTTTGGAAAGCAGATGTTTTGGTTGAGTTTATCACAAGTTACTGGTGTCAGGAAAGAGATAACTTGAGAATGAGGAATATGTAAAAAACAAAGAATCTTGGAATTTAATTGTTGCCAGTCTGGAACCTTGAACCAATCACACAGAGCACACTCAGATTCCTTTAGCACAGCAGGTAGTTGAGACAGAGAGAGATGTGGGAAGCATGTTCATTTATTTGCTGCTGGTAGTTCAGTCATTGGCATCATTTGACTCATCTGAGATGTTGGGGGAGTGGTTTCAACCCTTCTCTAACATCTCTTGAAGCAGAGGTTCAGTTCAAGAGTTTTTGAAGTCAAACTGAAGCCAGCAGATCCTAGGATATTGGACATTTTATGATGCATATTTAATTTTTATGCTTATGTGGATGGATAATAATTAAATCTAAGAAAGGATGTGGCATCTGAAATGCAAAAGATTCTGCTTCAACCAAATGTGGGTGTCTTATGCCTCAATACAGTTGTCCTATGTCCAAGTTCACAAAATAAATGCCTTAGTACTTTGTTTTGCATTTACTTTCTAAATAAATTTTGCCACTAAAATATTAATTATCTTTATCCCACCTTTCTCTTCTAATTCCATATGTATAGGTATACATATATATATATATATATATATACATATATATACATTCCCTTTCAGGAAAGGGAATGAAATCTTGCAACCAGAGAAGAAAGTAGAACAAACACCCTGGCAAGGAGATATGAACAAATAAAGTGCAATTGAAAAAACCAGAAAATTTGCAAATGGACTGACTATAACCAAGTGTACTGAGATGAAATGAGGTGCAGTGAAAAGCTTAGAAACTTGCCCAATTTTTTTCTCATAGAAATACCAAAATCAGTGAAGAAAGGTAAACAAAGAGACTGGTGAAGATATTGAAGAAATGAAATGTGAAAAATAAGAGAGAAAATTCTGAAACAAAGTGAAAACAATAAAAGTGACGGGGATGATGACATGAAGAGCAGGGAAATGGACTGAAGCATTCCCAATTAATCCTCATTGAAACCACAAGATCTTATTCCCTTTCTTAAAAGGTACATGTAAATATGTTCATGTTTTGTTTCAGAGAATAGTAGGTAATTTTTAAGACATCCTTTTGGAGACAAAATAACTTCCNTATATATATATATACATATATATATATACATATATATACATTCCCTTTCAGGAAAGGGAATGAAATCTTGCAACCAGAGAAGAAAGTAGAACAAACACCCTGGCAAGGAGATATGAACAAATAAAGTGCAATTGAAAAAACCAGAAAATTTGCAAATGGACTGACTATAACCAAGTGTACTGAGATGAAATGAGGTGCAGTGAAAAGCTTAGAAACTTGCCCAATTTTTTTCTCATAGAAATACCAAAATCAGTGAAGAAAGGTAAACAAAGAGACTGGTGAAGATATTGAAGAAATGAAATGTGAAAAATAAGAGAGAAAATTCTGAAACAAAGTGAAAACAATAAAAGTGACGGGGATGATGACATGAAGAGCAGGGAAATGGACTGAAGCATTCCCAATTAATCCTCATTGAAACCACAAGATCTTATTCCCTTTCTTAAAAGGTACATGTAAATATGTTCATGTTTTGTTTCAGAGAATAGTAGGTAATTTTTAAGACATCCTTTTGGAGACAAAATAACTTCCTGTATTAGAGAAGGGCCCCTCAGGGAATTTTGATATTATAGAAGGTCTTTGAATCCTTGAAAACTCCAAAGTGAAACAAAAATATGACTAAATTAAGGGTAATTGTGTGGAAAAATAACCAAGTAAAAACTGAATAACAAAGCACCTTTACTGGGAGATGTAAAAACTTTTCACATAAATTCCTATTAGTAAAACCCTAAATATATATCCCTGCCCTGTAAATTATGTTTTCTGAGTTCTGGGCCAAAGTTCTGAAGCAAAACATAAAGATCCATAAAGAGAACAGTTAAGTTTAGTTGCAGATGTAAATTAGGACTATTTCTGTAATAATGTGCTCTCTATTCCACCATTTCTGGCCAGCTTGGCCAGATTTTTTGCAATCCATCTGCAAAGACACAGCGGGACTGTTGCTTCAGGGAAGTGACAGACCTGCTGCACATGCCTGAGTTGATGGCACTGCATGTGTCATAATTGTATGACATAAGGACTTCCCTGGCTTGTCACAGAAACTAGTGCACATTCCCACAGCACAAAAAGTTCATGTAGCCTATTCCCAGCTACATTCCTTCCTGAGGACAAATCAGAGAATGTGGAGAAGTAATTGTAAGCAGTAATAATGATCCCAGAAGTGTGAGCAGGGAGGAAGCCTTTTTATTGTGAGAGGGATTTTCCATTAATGTTTTAAAGTGTTTCTGATTTTGGCTTTGTTGTGTGCTATTTACAGTAAATATTTGATGCTTAGCATACCACACAAAAGTTATGCTGAATTGATCTTGTTATTAAATATGTCACCTGTATTATCTTTCTTATTTTGATTCACTTATAATCAGAAGTAATTCAAGAAAAGACCAAAGCCTTTTTGTGTGTGTGTGTGTGTGTGTGTGTGTGTGTGTGCGAGGAAAAGACACTTTGTTAATAAAAACAGAGATGAGAAAAACGTTTTTAGATAATAACTTTAGTTCTGTTTTTCCAAACCAGTAAACATCGACCATTAGCTTTCTGAGAAATTCCTAGAACAAATTTATAATTCAAATTTCATTTTCCAGTGATTCTCACATGGAGTTGACACAGTTGCATTTCTGGCTGCAGGTACTGTGGTTAGATGGTTTCCCATGCATGCTCAGTCTGATTCACAATGTGGAGATTTCCGACTGGCACTAACAGGGGAAGCATTTCAGCCTTTATTGCTTTTATACTGGATACCTGAAGAACAGTTTGTGAACTGTGACCACCTGCTAAATTTGTCAGCTGTGTCCTGCCATATCTGAAATTTACCTATCTTAGACATATATCAAAATAGATGAGTTTGGAATGCCTGTCTTCATATTTTACTTCAGTATTATTAGGTCAACAGATGTGAAATAGGAAGCAAAACAAAACTAGCTACCTTACTTACTTAACTTTAAATTAATAATGTTGATATTTAGTATTTAATTCAAAGGATAAGGAAGTTACTTCTGCATCTTTGTAAGTTCTTTTTCTATAGTAAATATTTTTCTATAGAAGAAAAAAGTAAAATATTTTTCTAAAAAAGTTATGTTTTTGAAGTACGTGTTTTGAATTTCTGAGAAAAAAAATTGGTTTGCTGACTGTAAACCTGTTTAAAGCATAATTTATAATTAGGATTAATTTCCACCATGTTATTTTGAAAGTGTTTTTGAAATTGTCAATATAAAATATTTTTTTAAATTTTTAAATGAAATTATAAAGTAAATTGGGAAATATAAAGAAAATGGACACTTTAAGAAGAAAATGTTTCAAAAAAAGATTTGGCAAGTGTTTTTTTTTCCTTGTTGTTTTGAATTTTATCTGCATCTTAAAATATAAAGAAAAAAAGCTGAAATTTGAAAAAGTTGTTATCCATTCACATATGATATATGCTGCTATTCATTCACATATGTTATTCATTTATTCTAGGTTTTAATATTGCTTATTCTCAGTAGATTTAAATATCTTCATACTTAGAAGGAGATGCAATAGTGGCAGGTTGTTGTGAAAGCAGCACTGGAAACAGAACCTTCAATTTCAGAAAATACATTGAATATTGCTTGCTAAAATTATTTGTTAATTGAATATTATTGTTGATAATAGAGCAAATGGAATAAGAGAATAATGAGATCATTAATTTACAACCAGCTAATTCCTCTTACATCACAGTAATGTAAGAACATTGACAACACTGACATTTCTGATTTCTGGAATCATGAATATATGATGAGGTGTTGTCTCACTGAGTTGGCACTACAAAGAGTGCTGTTAGAAACAATTGAACAATGATTTTAGGAGAAGATTTCATGCCTCAATATTACAACTGCTTGTAAAGGTTAAGTTCAAAAGGATTATGTATAGGAGAATCTTGGTATCAAAAGTATCTGACAAGTCTAACAAAGATAAATGGAGATTCCTATCCTTGCCAGTGCTGAGCTTTTCTAAAAAGTTTTGATAGCTACAGAATTGGATAAAATTTGTAGGGTGGAGTTAATCAGTACATTTGCCTCTCAGAAATTTCCAGACACAATTTTCTTTACCTTATTATGGCCAACTATGTAAAAGTGCATAATGAAATGCAGTCAGTACAGGGCATGAACTGAAAACCCAGCAATGATTTTAGGGCATTGTGGACTAGTTGTGTTAGGTATGATGAGCAGATGACAATTAGGAGTTTAACTTCATCTAAAAGGGCAAAAGTTTACTTCTTTAAGACTACTCTACTACACAAACTGAATTGTGGTATGTGAGAAATATCTTCAGGAGAATATCTTCAACAGCACGTTCCTCACCTGCATGAAATCTGTAGAGGAGACACACCCTGTAAGTATCATTCAAGTAAGAATCAGAAGAATTCAATAGAAGTTAGAATATTTTGCTATACTGTTTTTGAACATTTGCTGTCTAGTTCTTAGCGTGTACTTGTTTATTTGTTATTTAAACAGAGATACTAGAATCCTGGAATCCTAGAATCATAGAATAGTTTGGGCTGTAAGGGCCCTTAAAGATCATCTAAAGTTCCATCCATCGTGACATGGGCAGGGACATCTTCCCCTAGAGCAGGTTTTCAAATCCACCCCAATTCAATACATTGAATACAAGCTTTCATGTAAGCCCACATTAGGTAGTGGTAGTTATTACCTTCTATTATGTAATTGCAGATAAATTCAAATGATAGTGCTCACAAAGCCAATTTCAGTCATTTATCAGTTATCCTGGTTAACTGTGGCGGTCCCAGTTGTCTGGAAATTAGCAAATATGACACCCATGTACAAGAAGGGCCAGAGGAGGATCCAAGGAGCTATGAGCCTGTTATCCTGACCTTGATGCCATGGAAGGTCATGGAGCAGATCATCTTGAGTGCCATCATGAGAATGTGCAGGACAACCAGACAATCAAACCCAGCCAACATGGATTTAAGAAAGGCAGGTCCTTCTTGATCAACCTGATCCCTTTTCATGGCAAGGTGACCCAACTAGAGGATGAGGGAAAGGCTGTGGATTTTGTCTACCTGACCATTAGTAAAGCCTTTAACAACATTTCCCACAGTATCCTCTGTAGAAATGGACTGCTCGTGGCTTGAACAGGTGTACTGTTCCCTGGATAAAAAACCGGTTGAAGATCGAGACCCAGAGATTGGTGGTGAATGGAGTTACATCCTACTGGATCCTGGTCATGAGTGTTGTTTCACAGGGCTCAGTGTTGGGGCCAGTCATATTAACAACTTTATGATCTTTACAAAAGGATCTAGTGCACCCTCAGTCATTTTGCATATGACACCATGTTGGGTGGGAGTGTTGAAGAGTTAGAAGATAGGAAGACTCTGCAGAGGGATCTGGAGAGGCTGGATTGATGGTCTGAGGCCAACTGTATGATATTCAACAAGACTTTGAACCAGGTCCTGCAATTTGGTCACAAGAATCCTATGCAGCATTACAGGCTGGGGGAAGAGTGGCTGGAAAGCAGCTGGGCATGCTGGTGAACAGCAGCTGGACATGGGCCAGCATGTGCTCAGGAAGGCAAAGCAGCCAATGACATCCTGGGCTGGACCAGAAATACTGCACCCAGCAGGACAGGGGCAGTGATTGTCCCTCTGCACCCAGCACTGGTGAGGCAGTACCTCGAATCCTGTGTTCAGTTTTGGGACTGTCAATTCACAAAGGATATTGAGGTGCTGAAGCACTGCCCAGAAAAGGGCAATGGAGCTGGTAAAGGGTCTGGAATACAAGTTCTATTAAGAGTCACTGAGAGAGCTGAAGGTGTTTAGACTGGAGAAAAGGATGCTCAGAGAGGACCTTATCACTCTCACCAACTACCTGACAAGGGAATAGAGGGAGATGATGGTCATCTTTTCTGCCATGTACCAAATGAAGGGATATATAAAAATGGCCTCAGGTTGTTTCAGAGCAGCTTTAGATTGGATATTAGAATTTTTTTCATCAAAACAGTGCTAAAGCAGTGTAACCAACTGCCCATATAAATGGCATAGTCAGCATCCTTAAATGTATTCAAACAATATGGACATGTGGCATTTAGGGACATGGTTTAATGTGGACTTGGCAGTGTTAGGTTTGATGGTTGGGCCTGATGATCTTAAGCATCCTTTATAACCTAAATTATTCTATGATTCTATATAAACTGAAAAAATTCTGTGATATACATCATCCTTGGTTTTGACACATCCTCTCTGGGGTCTTTGATAATGTCTGTCTTTCACAAACACTTTCTTATGATCTTCCAGCAATGAACTTCTTTAAAACAGAAGAGAAAACCAAAAATATTTGCTATGAGATCCTGCACAGAGGTTGTTTATCAAACACAGTTTAAAAGTGAACTTCATTATCATACTATTCTAATTTCACCATCCTTAATTGCCACATGATTACATGTTTAATGCATAAAATGTCAGTCATTGACAAAGAGCACAATTTGCTGGTGTTTTGCAAAATTAAAATACATCAAGACTCAACACAACAACTGCATTAAAATCTTTGGCTGCATACAAAATAATCCATGCAAATGGTGGCACAAAAATCCCCCATCTATCAGTTTATTAAATAGGGAAGCAGAGAATTTACCTTTGTGATATTTATAGTTTTATTTGTTGATTTCTGGTGACTTTTACAAGGAAGCTGTTTTGGAACTCTGGGAATGCTCCTGTCAAAAGTGCATAGTACCCAGTTATCAGTCATTACAGAGAACTGTAAAATTCTTTAAATTCCCTGATTAGATTATCTGACAGTGAAAGATGTAAACTCTAGTAATACTGTGAGTTTAGAGCCTCTTAGTAACTTTTTTCTTTTTTACCATTTATTTGTAAGCTGAAATATCTGTCACATAAATTATATTTTAATTTATTTTGTATTTCCTGTTATAGTCTCAGACTTAAGCCACCTATCTGAAGTGTGTAAAAAAAGGTAGCTTTTAATTACATTTCACTATGTATTGTTTAAACCCAGTTCAAAATCTGAAATTACAATCATAACTTTCCTTCCTCATAATGTTAAAGGTTCAAATCCAGTTTTAAACTGCTGCATTCAGACCTCTAAAATACATCATCCAGTCAGAAGTGTATCCTCAATCATGAGTTGCTACAGGCTTTTCCTGCTGTGAATTTGTTCTGCTTCCCTGCCAAGCACATTAACAAGACAACACCTAGTTCTCAACCTCATCAGTACTCACCTGACACCTCACAAATTGTCAGATGCCAGTTCAGGCACTGAAAACCAGAGGTCTCTGTGGAGTTTTAACCTAAACTGAGAATTAGTAGTAATGTGCCTACCTGTGGCTAATCAAATGACATGAAAAATTAATTTTTATTGAGTGTTTAAAAAGGCTGCCTGAAAGGTTTTGCTAGTTCTTCATTCTCCAGCTAAGTTTGAACTTGTGAACTTTCTGATTTAGAATATAGTTCCATACACTTTGGCAGCAAGGTTAGAGACCCTTCCCCTTCTTTCTTCTCATGTCTACCTCTTTTCCCTTTCCCCCCTTCCTCTTTTTTTTGTTTTTCCCCCAGTTAATTAACTGTGTATCTGTAAGGTCCCACAAGCATTTGTGCTGCCACTAGAGCCAGAAGAAGGTGTGCATGGCACAAAATTTCAGCAAGAAGAGCTAGGAGAAAGCAGGAATTTCTGAAACAAGGTGCTAAAGAAAAAGCATCCAGGAAAAATTTTGTCCAGTAATTTGAGATGTGTTTACAGTGACATTTTATTTGGGATTTAACACAATATGTATGCCACAATACAGGATGTAAGTTCCAGGCTATCAGATCAAGGTTCAAAGCCCTTCAGAATCCTAACAGAAGAAAGCCCTTTGGGAAATAAAGTATAAAAGCCATGAAAACTGCAAAAAATCTATGTGTCATTGTAGCCCTTTAAATTATTAACAGAAATATATTTCTCTTAGCAATAAGAAGAATTATTGCGCAGTCCAAATGTTCACCATGTTCAAATGTAAGACCAATAACCAGAAAATACCAATTGCTAGCATGGGAAATTGTGTTCAAGTACACATTATATATCTTGGCTTTGTGTGCAAAAAATATGTTATTTTCCACTAGGCCCTATGTTTCCGCTAGGATACTTGAAAATGTGACAGCTCAGAAAAAGAAAGACAGCTTCAGTGTCTCAGTTTCTTATAAGTCATAAGAGATACGATTAAGATAAAGTGGCTATGCAAGTCATGTACCTAAATGCTCATGGAAAGATGACTACTGAAAGTTTTGGAGCTGCAGCTGCTGCTGAGACTCAGGTGAGGTGCTCTATTCTGACCAGATTTCACCAGCAGGTGTTTCTTTGGTGAGTCCCAGGGAAGTGCATAGGCTGACTTGTGAAGATTGCACCAGGAAATTTTCCAGGACTTGGATTGACCATATTATTTTGGAGTTCTCGATATACAGAGGGTGACTATGATCTTCTAAAAGTGCTCAGAAACCTAGAAGAGACACTGTAAGTTTCCCAATGATGGCTATTACTGGCCATTAGTGCAGATTTTAGCAGTGATTGAATAGGTTAAAAATTTCATCAGTACTTGTATCATCAGACAGCCATATACTCTTTTAAAAGGCAATTTGGAATTGGTAATAGATTAATTTCTAAATAAGGAAAATTTAAAACCAGTAGTTGCTGTATTTCCAAGTTACATGAATATGAATTTTATATTGATGATAGAAATGATGGTCATTATGGTTTTTAAAACTTTGTTTTTCTCATNAGAAATGATGGGCCAAGATTTCTTTGAGATGGTCATTATGCTTTTTAAAACTTTGTTTTTCTCATTCTTTCTTCCCATATGTTCTACCAAATATTTTTTGATAGCTTTTTTATTTTGGGTAAGGTAAGTTCTTGTGTGCTAAAAAATAAGGTAATGAGTGATGGAAATAGAACAGGTGGTTCTGGGGTATCATAGATTGTACTGTCTTTTTTGAAAGACCTCAGTATTCAGACAGTTTCATACTGTGGTGAGATACTCTTTAAAGAGTGCAGAAAGACATTTTTTGATACCTTTTAAGTATCATCTTGTAGTTTCATAGGTCAGCTGTATTTGATTTGCTAAACAAAACCTTAATACTTGAAAGGATCAGGAGCTCTCTGCTGAAAATGACAAAAATTGGCTTTTGTATTTAATTTCTGACGCACAAAGAGGATTTGAGAATATTCTTTTATTCACCAAGAAAAATGGCCCCAAAGAATTTCACAATTAGGAAAATTAATATCAAATAGGCATCCCTCAGGCTGTATTCACTAACACTTAATAGATTCAACTATGCTCTAGTAAACTTTTTTCTTTGTTGCACAGAGGTTTTAAAAATAAATGTATTTTCTTTATTTTTTGGTATCCTAGCTTTTTCTGTTTCTTTTATGTTGTCTAATATTGCTGTTTGAATATATTTCAGGAAGTTGTTAAGAATTCAGGAGTTGCTAAGGTAGAATTAGTACAGAATTGCTCATGTTATCAGGGCCAAGCACAGCTGTATATACTCCAGTTAGCACCTCATTTGCAATGGAGACAGTTTCCTGCAAGCCATGGTTACTTAGTCTCATTTTATTTTTTTGGTTAGGCTGTAAATTCACAAAACAAAGTCATTTTTGTGAATATCTAGAGTAAAATCATAGGCTATACATAATTAACAAAAGATTCATATAAGTGTTTGTTCTCTTACACTATTTTTCAATTATTTCTCATTCTAACTCTGCTTAAGAGTGCAATATAGACATAATTAAGTAAGACTGGAATCTATTAAGTTCATATGAAAATTGAAAGAAGCTTTTAATCAGCTAGCTAGTGCTGAAATGAATTATATTTATAATCTGCACCAAAATGAGAAAGCAGAAACCTTCTCAGAAGATTTTGATAAATTTGTTATTAAATATGCCTAGTCTCCTATGCATTGCTTATGGTGGTTATCAAATTCCCTATATGTGTGTACATTTGGAGTCTGAATGATTAGGTAGGAAAATGTGTTTTTAATAAATGTCTTATAATTTTTATATAGGATATGTAATATAAACTTATCAGAAATCATCATCCTTTTCACCCCTAATTTGATCTCAGGAATTCCTTTATTGGGTGAGTTCATTGCAATGCTTTAGAAAGGCTTCTCTAGTTTTGGGACATGCAATTGTTCAACTGAGTCAGTGAAACTGAGTTAGATGTAGATATTTGTGATCAGTGTCATTGATCAAAGAGAACTTTTTTATATTACAGTTACAGGATTTCCATACATGCATGCTTTATATCACAGAGAACTAAGCTCTTCAAAGGATGCCTGTAGTTATTTGTCAGGCTCTCAGCTGCACATAACTTTAGGAATGAAAAGTGTTCATAATAACATTCCTGTGTTAAGTCCTATCCATCAGGTACTCTTTTTATAGTGGGAAGGTAAGTCATTAATTTCAGTTTGTGATTACAATCAGTAATAAATTATTAATAATCACAGTGAAAAAGGAGAATAAAATTTTAATTTGCAGGCTAGCTGGAGGAAAGCACATTACTCCAACACTTCCCATTTTTCTCTTGGCTCTCAAAGCATTTTCAAGCTTCCTTAAAGACCATGTCTTCTCTATGCAAGGATGATGTATGATGGTGCAAGGCAATTCAATGACACATCCCAGACCCATCACAGACACTCACAGATGGATTCTTCCCAGACCTATGGCCACTTGGCTTCCATGATGCTTGTCCCACTCAGCAGCTAGTCTGGGCGCATGTCACCCCACATTTCAGTTGCTGGCATGCCAGAGAGACACTCACACATGGCTTCTGTGACCTGTGACTGCAGTACTCAGACACCCACACACAGACATGTTCACAAAGTAGAAATCTCACTGAGGGTATGACCTCAGCCCCACAGAGCTGATGACTCTCCTTTTACAGACTTGGGAGCAGCTGAGGCAAAGTGTTATTTCTCTGACTGGGTAACTGGGGTTTTCCCCACATGCTGTTTTGCTGTTTTGGAACTCTTAACGTGTGCAGTGCAAGACTTTTATCACATAATCTAACAACATTTTCAGGGTCAAACAAACATGTAACACCATGCTGCAGTGAGAGGCATTTCAGGAATTTTTTTTATCTCCATGCCTTTTCAACTTTGAAAGTGTAGGAAAAAATTGACTATAGATGTCTACCCTAAATTAAAGTTCAGCAGAAACAAAGATTTAAAGAACTAGCCAAGCAGACAAAATAGCTTCTTTTATACATATATTTTAAGAAACATTTTTGCTTTTCATTTGGTATGCATACTTTTAGTGGTCCACATTAGCTTTCACTAAAACTTTCCAGCTAAGTAGAGAGGGGACTAATTTAAACCAAACTTTTTTGATGCTGCCCAACTGAGTTTAAGGAGTGTTGGACAATAATCTCAGCCACAATGGTATGGCACTTGGGGTCTCCTGTGCAGGGCAGGGAGCTGGATTCAATGATCCTTGAGAGTCCTTTACAACTGAGCACGTTCTGTGATTCTGAGAAAATCTTGGCCAAATGTTGTGTTTTGGCTTCCATACAAGCTGTGTCCTACCACTAGGGCTCAGCAGTGCTGCAACAATAGTCTTAATCCTAGGTATCCCATCATGTTATGATTGCAGATCCTACAATTAACATAATAATATTTTTTTTTACCTGAAAACATACACTGCAAAATTGCTTTTAGAAGTAGTTGTGATTGAAGCACTTGGCCTTTCCTTTCAGATGATTAATTTAACAATATGTGAACAAAAGGATGTATTTCCTGCTAGAAGTTTAGCTTTGCCAGTAACCTATAAAATCATTAATTCATCTAGGGTGCAAATAAAAATACCCCCATATATATGCCAAACAGCAGCTTTAAATGAAAATGTACTCTTTTTTTTTCTTTTTTTTTTCTTTTTCAAAAAAAAAGGTTAATATCTGGAGAAGGATAATTCCACTTATTAGAGAGCAGGTTCTGCAAAATCCTGACCTTCTTCCCAAATACAAACCACCAGATATAATTTATGATGAATGAATGTGTTTAAATGTGTATGGTTTTATTTAGGTTTCAGAATTCTGCAATAACCTTGTCCTGTTCCTTTCCTAACCTAATTTCCATCTCTACCTGCTGTCTTTGTGCATCTGCCTTTCAATTAAACCTCACACCTGCAGTGGCTTCAGTTTACTGACCATAGCAATTAACCCTTTCCAACTGAGCTGAGTTAATTGAGTAGTTGTGTGACTTAGAAATAAAAAGAAAAAGAAGGAAAAAAGAAAATTAAATGGGGTGGTTCTTTTATTTTCTTCCATATATTTCTGGTGGACAATATTCTTTGTTGACAAAACAATTCCTCAAATACCCTTACTGCTAAACAATTCCATAACAGGATGAAACACATTATTTTGTGCAATGATATGTCTTAAAACCATGACTGGCATTGTTTCTCAGTTCAACAGACATAAAGTGAGCACACATATGTACAGATGGAGATTGAGGGATTAATTCTTTTGATGACTTGATGCTAAACTTTGCTACTTTTTGCTGAGTGGATAGGAAATGCCTCAAAGATTTATTAACGAAAAAATTAGAGGGGATATATATTTTTGTAGACACAGTCTTTTTGAGGGATTTAAGAAAAATGTGACAGAGTGCAGCCATAAAATCTTTGTATTCTATTGGAGATGTGTAACTACTTTAAAAAACAGGTTTCAAGTATTTAGGGTCCCATCAAATTTGAGACATATAGTTTGGATTTTAGCCCCATTTTAGGCACTCTAGGCTATATTTAGACAAAAGAAACACCATAATGGATAAAATACTGAGGCTATCGAGGAGAATTGATATCAGTATAATTCTGGAGTCATGTTGTTTTTCTTCAAGATCTGAAAAATGACTGTTACATGATGTGAGAATAGGACTTTGTCCACTGTTGTTGTGAGAAATTTCCCACTGTGAAGTAGAATAACTTGACAGTTAGCTGCTGCCCTTTTTCCAAGGGGCCTGCTGTGATTTAGCATGGCTGTCTCAGCCTAATTGGTCAAACGCCAAATACAAAGTGCTGTATAAATGTACAATATTATTGCCGTATACTCTACTTAATTGGAGTAAGTTTTCTATTGAATTCCTCACTAGTAACTAATTTAACCTAGTCATAGTAGACTGTAATGACTTCTTTTCAATTGGTTGATATTAACATATATTCTGCAGAACTGCTACATGTACAAATGTAGCTGATGTCAAGCAGTTAAATAGTATTTTGACAAAAAATGAACTTTGTGGAGATAGGGTGGAATCCTGTAGCCTTTAAACAAGTGATGAATCATGCTGTGATGATCAGTATTGTACCCATAATTTCTCAGCATCTTTTTCGCAAATTAAGATGCAAAGATCTTTTATAGGGCATATGGGATTCTGTTTTCTGGAAAAGTCAAACTAAAGATCATTAATATTTATATACTTGCAATTTCAGGTTTACTAATTGGTGTAGATGAAGAAGTTAGGTCTTTTTTCCTGATTGAAATTCATCAGGCACCCTAGGTTCCCTCACTATAGGAACAATTTCATCCTTAACAATGCCTTTTCAGGTAGAACTCCAGATCTGTAGGGGAGGACCTGCAATCAGAAGTGCTAAGCTGCTGAGCATTAATATGCTGTTCAGAAAGAAGATGAGTCACAGCTGAGTTTCTCAGTGTGCTAGCTGGATGACAAAGCTGATTTAGAAAGCTCTTGCCACATGCTGCATTTCATTGTTCACTCAGTTGTGCTAGTATAATTGTGTCTGCATCCCATTGTAAGCAAGGTTACTGAAATTATTGAAGTTAAAAGAAATCTGCAAAAGGAATACCTTATAATAAGGATTAAGCCAGTCACCATCCCTAGAGTCTTGTAAGTGTTGTATTGACACAGCTGGTCTGATGATGAATCCCACTTCAGGCATGTGAACTTTTAGAAGGCTTTGTTCTCAAAATCAGTAGACTGAAGGATTTACAAGTAAACTGCTTCTGAGCATTCCCTGATGCTTGTTATCAGTTTATGGATGAGATGATAATGAATTATTAAATGGAGACACATGGAAATGCTATGATGACTATTGATTGGTTCTGCCTTTTAGGAAAGGCAAAAAAATCAACCCACGCTGCTGCTTTGGGCTCTGGATTCATCTGGGAAGCAGGAGCTTAGAGCAGGACCAGCTGAAGCTTTCTTCTCCAGTTCTGTCTAAGGGACAGTAAACATTTTATACAGAAAACAAAATTTTCCTGGTTCACCAAAGTCTCTTCTAGGAAGAAAGAATTACCTTTGGGCTTGTTAACTACCATGTGTAGTGTGAGACCTCCTTGAATGGTTGCAGGACTGGCAAATCAGAAGTCTAGAAGAGTCAAATTTTAGGCTTAAACCCAGTCTGAGCACCTAGATTGTAATTTCCAGCGTCCAAACAAATTGCAATTAGGTGGTGTAAACATCTTCCACATCTTGTCTTTTCCTCAATTTCGGTCTGCTTTGGACATGCATGTGCTCTGGACATGTGCCCTTTTCAGGGCAAAGACCACCCCTTTGTGCAGAGAAATTAATATATCGTGGCTATTGCTGTGAGCAATGGAGAGTTGGGTGTTCTGCAAAAATCACAACTCCTTAATGACTCCCCCAGGGAGCTTCTAACTGGGAAAGGGCAGAAGGAAGTGTTGGAGGCAGGCTTATCTGTCACATATTTGGCAGGTAAATGACAGTTAGGGAACAGAGCTCTTAAAAAGCCAGTCTGATCCATACACAGATAGTATTTATTTGGTCCTCTTTCTATTATGTTAGTTTGGATAGAAATGCATAATAGCATAAGGTTTCCTCTAATTAACATGGTAAATCATATATTATAAAGCAGATTTTCTTATCAAATTCTATTTACAAGCACATGTACTTCTTCAGGCATATTCTGGTTTCCTTTGATGATTTGGATTCATAACACAGATAAAGATAACTAAGAAAAATCCTCAAGTCAACAGTTTTGGAGTATTGAGCATTTTGGTTTATCTCCACTGTGAAATGCTTCTGCAGCTAAGATAAAATTTAAATACTGAAAGGTTTGATTATAATACATTTTTAGAGGGAAATGGTCTTATAAGAAATGTAAAGAAGAATTGTGTTCATTACTCTGGGGGCAGTTTTACCACCACATTATTTTTATTGTATACATATTTCTCTGGCATATTGAACGAGCTCAGCACACAGAGAAGCCATGGCCTACTCTTGTTATTAATTAAGTTTCAAATTTTTTTCATCATGAACCAAACATTTCCTGGTTAAGAAGTTACTTGATTCCATATAAAAAAATAAGCTGACACTTTCATGTTCAATGCAGTTGAATTTGAATCTTATCTTTCAGGTGCTTTTTCTTACCTTCATTTTTTAACAATTACTAATGCCTCTCAAGGTCTTAAGGTAGTCTAGGTATCTGTGCATACAGATTTTTAAGACATTAATTTAAATGTCTCTTAAAAGTATTGAAGAATAAGTTGAATTTTGTGGAAACTTGAACAAGGATAAATCTGTAGATTTCATTTGAATATCATCTCCAGTCTACCCAGATTGAGACTTAGTTTTCCCACACTTGTCTGTTTACCTGGACATGAATTAAATTTTGATAGCAGTAATAATTTTTTTCAGAGTAAAGGAAATGATTGGCTTTTTTGTCAGTATTTCAGATAATTCTCTTTGTAAAATTAATTAATTTCTGCATGTTTGTCTCTGCATTTTTTATGATTTTTTTTCCCCATTCCATTCTTTGTTACCTTTTTCACTTCTTTTTTTCTTGGGTAATTTTACCAGTCTCCATGTAAATGGAGGTGATCCCTAGGGAGACATCAATAATGTGAATCTTTGTGTCTTCTTTCAGGCTTTTGTACCAACATTTGGGAAATGAATCAAGATGGGGTTTCTGATCATCTCAAACTGAGGGCTAGGAATTGAGGGAGTAATTATTGTCACTCTGCTTATTGGTAGAATACTTTTTCCTGTAAATTTCTTTATCCTTGATTTTGGAAAGGATCAGAAATGTATGAATATTTGTGTCTTCATGTCCCCATACAAGAATTGAATAAAAAAGATGCATTAATCAAGTGAAGAAAGCAAAGAGTCAGAAGCAGAAGCCAGACAAATTGTAATGAAGAATAAAATATTTTCTTTTTTTTCTTTTTAAACACAAAGACTAAATGAAAAGACACTATATCAAAGGAAAAATCTTCTCACTCTTTTTCTTATTCAAGTCTGGAGACCTTTATTCTGGAGGTATATTGTAATTTGATGTATTTTCTGTGGAATTAAAGTACTTTATTTTATAGGCAATCAACTGGGCAATGACAGTGGTGAATGGCTGAAGAAAGCAGCTGCAATGGTATTTTGTGTGGAATGGAGTCAAGTCATTGTGGTCTGAGGTCATCTACTGGATTTAAACTTCTCCATGTAGATGAAAGGTAATGATAATTTGCAAATTGTGAATGTGTTTATAGCTAAAACTTACATTTCTTTGCACTGTGATGTTATAGCTAAAAAACCCTCTGTAGATGCCAGGGAACATAAATTTAGAGACTGAAGACTTGATTCTTAAGTATTTAACTTCATTCTTTAAATATTTAAAGGGTTTTGAGTGTCTGTGTTTTGAGCTGAGGTGCTTTCATCTGTCTTAGATACTCAGTAAGAAATATCTGTCCTATTTTTTGCTCAGGTTATAAATTCACAGGAAAAGCAGAGTGGAATCTCTTTCCCTAAATTTTCTATTTCTAGATCATTATTTATGTGACTTAGTACCCCTAAATTCTTGGTATGGGAGATGCGGCCAGGACATGACTTGTGCCATTCCAATTCAGCTGAAGTTTTTTTAGTTTTCTTGTGGGCAACCATTTGAAATGTCAGGTGCTTCTTTTCTTCTGTTTCATCTCTGTAATGGTCAGAAACTAGAATTTAATGGGATTCCCTTACTTTGAGGAAAAAAGGAAAAAAGGTTTTGTTATCAGTTACAATGTTCATCTTTCATTTCTATTCTTTTCTGATGTGATTTTTCTTTCAATAACTTTTCTACTTTTGATACTATGTTAGGTCACCTTGTTATATAAAGGATTGTGAAAGGGGTCCTCTCTTTTTTTAAAAAAGGAACCACTGAAATATGTAACAACAGACATGGAATCTCTGCCAACACAATATATTAAAAAACTAGAATAGTTTCCCCTAGCACCATATTTATCATATAAATGTTCTCATTACAAGAATACTTCCTTTTTTGTTGGTTTTGTTGACTAATAATTTACTATACAGGAAGTGTATGTACAACACATTGGAATGTAAAAATTTGGTATAAAAATAGGATAATCTTGATGCATTAGACAACTGCTTGTATACAACTACTCTGCTGAATTTGGTCATCAGTCAGAAGTGGTTGCAAACTTTTGTTGGATGTTTTGACAATTTTGTCTTCTTCAACCTGTAACAGGATGAAGTATATTTTTTTTTATGTGTAGGGAACCTGTTTTTTCTTTAGTCAGTATTGTGAAGAGAATGGACATACTAGACCAGAGAGGATAGCTTAGATTTGTCAACATCTTATGTCTCATACAAATTCATTGATTTAACTTAAAATTAATCTCACCTGCTCACTTCACATCAGTGTGATTAAATGGTAAAGAAAAAGATCAAAAAAAAAAAAAAAAACCCTCATCAAAGACCTGATCCTGCACATTCATTATACAAATTGTAGCTTGTAAAGTTACCTGGAGTATCCTGGTTTCCATGACTGCATATAGCACAATTGCTCACATATACAGAGCCACTTATGGCAGCAAAAGCCACAGTAGTTCTGTGAATAATGACAGAAATCCTAAGTAAAATGTGGTGATCTACTTTTCTGATAGAGTATTTGTGGGAAAATATTAACCCGATGAAGGTGAGGAATTTCTGTTTGAGAGTTACTAAAGCCTAAATATATTTGGCTAGCTTCCTATGTAAACCAGTATTTTTTAATTAGCATTTCAGCATCAAGGCCAAGAACAAGTGGTTACACCAAACATATTTTATATTAAAGAGATTTCAGTCTTCCTCTAAAGTGCTAAGTCACTTTTGTAACCTTTAACAAATTAGTTTCAGTGTCAGATTGGTTTCTCTAATTCAATTTTTAAATTCACATTTAATTTCAGTTTCCTCTACTTTCAGCTAAATCATTGCCTGTTAGATCCATATTCAAAGAATTTCCATTACTTTGAAAGAGAATATTAGTGTAATGCAACTGGAAGTAATAAAGAGTAGGAGTTTAGTTGTAATAATATATCAGATTGTGGTTGCCAGAGAAATCAAACAAATGGCAACATAGATTTCAGCTGGTTGTCACAAAACTGAAAAATGAACAATATTAAAATTTTGCATTCTCATTGTTCTAAGATTTAAAAAACTTCTGTCAGTAATGATGTACTGCATTGCTGCTTTCTGTTAAGGACATTATTAATCTGATTAGCAATCTTTCCATGCAATAGCAAGCACACATTAAAAACTCATTCATCTCCCCTCCCCTTTTTTTTTTTTTTTTTGATACTGACATTTGGTGTTGATCCAAGTAAAAAAGTTTGTTTCATCTTCTAAATATGTGTAACTTGATGACTTTTAGGAAAAAACGGTTATGCACAACTGATTATTTCTTTATTCACATATTGCATATATTCACATGTATTACATATACAGAACATCTACTTGCTTTTGGATTAATTATATTTATATTTATTGAAAACTAGATATTTTTCAACTAAAATTATCATTTCTTTCATGTGAAAGAGCTGGCACTGGCACTATTATTATTTTTGTTGTTGTGGTTCTCTTGTTATATCTTCTTGCTAGACTCCCATAAATGACCTGGAAACATCAGAGCCTTTGTCCTGCTGTTTTTAGAAACAAACTGATTTGCATGGCAGGCTATCACAGTCTTCAGATGGTGCATATAATGGAAGTACAAATGTCCCACTTACACCAATATGGTGCATTCCAGCCTTAAAACCTTCAGTTGTTAAACTTCAATTCAATGGCTAAATATGTATTGCTTGGGGGGGGTGAAGGGAGGGTTTGTTTTGTTTATTTTTCTCTACTTTAGGTTTTTCTGTTGCTTTTGTTTGTTTGTTTGTTTGTTTTTCGTAGCCTGTTTAGGTTTATGGGGGTTTGGGAGCTTTTTTTTTTTCAATGACCACTGAAGAAAGTTTGGGTGGTGAGGATCTAGTGCAAACAACCTACTGAGATTCAGAAAAGATCAAGGACAAGGACCAAACACAATAGGTCTACTGAGAGTAAATATAAGTTAATAAATTGCCTCACTGCCTAATATTTATAGAGTAAATGAGACCAGAGGTTTTATCATTAATGAAAGTCTTCTGAAGCTGGATTCTGCTTTTCTTGAAAAAATATGAAAAAACAGAGGTGTTGAAATTAAACAAACCATTATTAAGGTGACCATCATTTTTTCATAGCCACTCTTGCCTTTTTCCTGACCTGGAAATGAAACTTGAGATGATTTTAGCAAGAAGGTAATATAAAACAGAATCTTTATTTGAAGGCCTTCAGAGGCAGTTATGGAAAGATGTCCATAAAAGCCTACTCCCTCCCGAGAGGAGTACATCTTTATAGGTTTGGGAAATTAGCATAATTGATTAAAAACACCAATTAGGAGGAGAAGTGGTGATGCCAGGTCAAGCCCCTTCTCTGGAGTCTGCCTCTTGGCACTGGCTGTACTTTGTCCATGAGAATGTATCTCAAAGAGTTGTCCTCAGCCCTGGTTCCCAGGAAGAATCAAGATAGAATTGGGGCCTTGTACCCCCTGGGGCTTGGAGCTCTGGAATTTGTTATGTCTTTCTACTTAAGAAAAGGCCGTGGAAAAGTACTGGGAAAATGAGTCGCTAATACAATAGTCTACAAAGCTACATATATATGTCTGAAGAATACAGAGAACATGCAAAAGAAAAAAGGCAAAACCCAAGCCAGCATCACACTACAACCATGTTTATGCTTTTAATTTTCACTACAGTCTAGATGCAAGTGTTAATTGATTTAATTATTCAAATATAGGGATTAATTAGGTCAAGAATGACTTAAAACTTTGTTTTCTTCTTATATTTATTTGGATCACTTGTTTTGGTCATTGACTAAGCAATGACTGTCTGATTTCCGTCTTAGAAAACCCCCTCATTTAATCCT
The DNA here is from genome assembly GCA_013398995.1 of Alaudala cheleensis. Classification (NCBI taxonomy): domain Eukaryota; kingdom Metazoa; phylum Chordata; class Aves; order Passeriformes; family Alaudidae; genus Alaudala; species Alaudala cheleensis. Next base: position 164,857 of record VWYE01018881.1, read on the forward strand.
TAGAGCACCTGAATTTTCAGCAGAGAACTTTCAACACATTATCCTGTACAGACTTAAAAAGAGGCCCCTTTATGGATACACAGTCACTGGAGAAGATGGTCTCTCTAAGTTCTTAATGGGATAGTTGATTAGCAGAGCAAGTAAAACACGGAGCATTTCCAGACTCAATCCCTTTTCCCTCAAACTGCAAATTAACTCCTTGAGGCCATGAAAGTATATCTTAACCCACTAATCACTTGGGCGTTTTGTGAGGTGGAGGTGGCCAGTATTTCTCTTTAAATTACCCATGTTGGATGGCTCACTACAGTGTTGTGAGGTGTGAAGATATCCTGGGTGTATTCCATCACCATTCTCATGAGCTGTTGAAATCAGGTATGGCAGTGTTTTCCTGGCCTCCTCCTTCCTGACTATCTTCTGTTAATGGGCCCATCAATGCCCTACCATAGGTAACTCCCTTAGGGAGTTATCTCTGCTTAATAGGCAGTCAAGTACTCACTGCCTGAATTATAGCATTACATCAGCCCATTGTGAGATGCTCCACCCAGGGGGAGGAGCCAAGCATTCCCACCTGGATATAAACTGGGGTTTGGGACAGCACAAACCCTGACCGACTGGATTCCCAGAGGCTGAGAGCTACCAGACCTTTCTGTGGGATCACTGCTTCAACAAGAGCACTTAATCTGAACTGCTACCACCGCCCTAATGAACAGGGTGTCAGGTTGTATTCTGACTCTGTCAAGAGTCTTCTCTTTTTTTACTATTGCATTAATTTTATTGCTTTCCTAGAAAATTGTTTCTGACTTGTGGTTTCTCGCTGATTTTGCTTTCAAACCAGTACAGAAGAGTAGGGGTGGAATCATAAGAATTCTGTGACAGTGTACTGTGGTGCTGCTGCCCAGGTACTGGCAGTAGCACCACACTGAGAGGCAGACTCTATGAGGGTAAGTCAGGGCTGCCCTGTGCTGCACCCAGCCAGCACCAAATGGGGCCTCACTGCCTTCTCCAGGAAAATGCTTTTAAGAGCAAAATGCAGAGCAAGCAATGAGGACCAAGGAAAAAAGGGAGAAATAATAGTGTGAGCAACAAGGCCAGAAAAAAAATCAAGGGAAAGAGTTTCCCCAGGCAGCAGAACAGAGGTTGCCCCAGTAGCCCATGGAGATGGCATAGTTGAGTAGAGATTTACACTGCAGCCTGTAGTGGACTCTATGCTGGAATAAGAGGCTATTTCTTGCAGGGACTAGACCCATGGAGAGTCTGTGCTGGTCTTGGTTTATACTAAAGGATAGCCCATGGTAGAGCAGGGGAAGGAGCAACAGAGACCTATTATGGACTAATCCCATTTCCCGTCTCCCTCCAAACAGAGTTGATGGAGTCAAAAATGAAAAAAATGACATTGAGCCTGGAAAGGAGGGAGATAAGGATTGAAGGAATGCTGTTTTAAGATTTGTTTCTCACCAGTGAAATAAATTTTTAATTGGCAACAAAGCAAATTAATTTTTCCCCAAGAAAAGGCTGATTTGCTCATATTAGAAGTCAGTAGTAAATTATCTTCTTGCCATATCTCAACCTATGACCTTTTCCATCTCAATTTTCCCCCCTTTTGTTTTGAGAAAGTAGCGAGAGAGAGAGAGCAGGAGGTGAACTTTTGGCAGCCAGCCCAGGTAAACCCATCACAGAATATTATGTCATTTCTGTCAAAAGGTTTCATTTACAGCTCTACAGAGCACTTATACAAAGTTGTTTGCTTTTTAGAAACTTTAAGGCCAATACATTTTGGTTTTCCTTTTGGAATGTATTTATTTATTTGCTTTTTGGCATTTCTGTTAGCTGAATGGGACAGACATAACTGCCTTAAAAAATCTGGGGAGATAGATATGCTGACTTTTTCTATGCTGTTAAAAACTTTTATGAAATATGAGTTACCTTAGGTCTTACTAGGCTGTGTTCCACTACAGAACTCATTCACCTGTTTTTTTGTGAAAGTTTCCTGAATGTAAATTATTTCAGACAGATTATTAAAGGTTGAGTGCACTAGATTTTTCCAGTAAAAATCTGGCTTGATCTCCACTGCTTATATAATTAGCTTAATCCCAAACTTGTCATAGACTTGACATGTTTACCCATAATAAATTCATTTCTATGGGTAGCACTCACACACCACTTCTGAATCAGCAGACAGTAACTGACTGCTGAGAGGCACAGAAGATGAATAGCCTGAACAGCTTTTTGAAATGCTTCTCTGCTGTTTCCTGGCTCTTTGAACACTCACAGTCCATTTCATGGCAAAATTAAACATTAGTTCAAACTGCCACTGTAGGTAGTTTGACACAACATGCTTTACTTAGCTTTGAAACAGTCACTTAGAACTAAGAAGGATCTTACTGCTTCTCAGCTGCTAACTTGTACTGGGTAATTGACACAGTTTCTAATTGCGTGAGAACATTTCCTTGATTCTATAACAGCATTAATGACCCCTTTCTTTTTCTAGCTCAAGCTGCTTCAGAGGAAGAGTAGCCCTGTGATCAGATACCCATTCCCACTGTGATTCCATGGGCACTAGCATCTGCTGCTTTTTAGAATTGTCCAGCACTGGATGGTAGAGTTTGTGCAGGGATAGTGCTGTGCATTCCCTCCTCACCTTTGTGGCAGAAACCAGAAATGGATAAAGTTAGAGAAGGCTGACATACACACTGATGTCCACGGAGGGATCACAGAATAAGAGTGGTGGTTTTCTTTGGACTGAAGCTGATGGCAGATAGTGCAGAGTCTTCCCAAAGGTTCTGATCTCAGTTTTTATGCTGGAGCTTCTCAGAGCAGTACCGTAACACAGCCTGTTTTTGATGGATCCCTACTTAGTTACTAACTAAGGTAGTTACTAACAGCTGAGAAATTAAAAAAAAAAACAACTTATGAGGCCACAGATTGATTATATTTATATTTGCCTGCATGGTTAGATTCAGCTGATTTTCTCTGGAGAGAAGGGAAAGGTGAAAATCATTGTCACATAATAATCTCCTTTGAAGCATTGAGAGGTGTGTTCCACGTGGGTTAAAATAATGTAAGAAAAAATGAACACAGGACAGAGGTTTCCAACTGTAATGTTTATTCTAGAAAGTAATTAAATCTATCATCAAAGACATACAGATGAAATTCTAGTTGTGTTTGAATAGTGGATGACAGAAGCACTGACTGCATCTTTTTGTTTACAGCTTGTGGCATATGATCAACTCACAGTCAACCCTGAAATTGTGCAGGATCTGTTGCTCCATCTGAATTGCTACAAATCTATAGAGCTTGATGGGATTCATCCAAGAATCCTCAAAGAACTGGCTGATATCGTCACAAAACCTCTCTTGATTTTTGAGTGGTCTTAGAAATCCAGAAAGGTCCCAGCTGATTGGAAACTGACAAATGTTGTGCTAATTTTCAAGAATAGCAAGAATGAGGACCCTAGAAACTACAGACTTGTTGTCAGTGCCTGGTAAAGTTATGGGGAAGATTATTCTGGGAGGTATTGAAAAACACCTGAAAAAGAGCACAGTTATTGCCCACAACCAGCACAGCTTTATGAGAGGGAAGTGCTGCTTGTCAAACTTTATTTCCTTTTATGACAAGGTAACCCACCTGGTCGATCAAGGAGACCCAGTTGATCTTTCTGGATTTCAGTAAAGCTTTCAATGCTTTCTCATAGAATCCTTCTGGATAAAATATCCAGCCCACAGCTGGATAAATGCATCATGTGATGGGTGGACAACTGGCTCAGGGGTCAGGCACAAAGGGTTACAGGGAATGGGGTGGCATCAGACTGGGGACCTGTCACAAGTTCCACAGGGCTCCATCTTAGGCCCTGTGCTCTTTAACAACTTCATGAATGACCTGGATGCAGGACTGGAAGGGACACTGAGCAGGTTTGCAGAGACAAAACTGGGAGGAGCTGTTGACTCCCTCAGAAGCAGGGAGGCCCTGCAGAGAGCCCAACAAATCAGAGGGCTGGGCAATCACCAACCAATGAAGTTCAACAAGGGGAAGCACCAGATCCTGCATGTGGGATGGGGCAACCCTGGATGTAAAGATAGACTGGGGAATGAGATGCTGGAAAGCAGTGCAGGGAAAAGGGAACTGGGGGTCCTGGCTGACAGAAAGTTTAATATGAGTCAGCAGTGCCCTGGCAGCCAGGAGGGCCAACACTAACCTGAGGGGCATCAGGCATGGCATGGCCAGCCAGGCAAGGGAGGGGATTGTCCTGCTCTGCTCTGCACTGGGGTGACCTCAGCTCGAGTACTGTGGGCATTTCTGGGCACTATAATATAAGAAAGATATTAAACAATTAGAGACTTTCCAAGAGAGGGCAATGAAGATGATGAAGGGCCTTGAGAAGAGGCTGAATGAAAAGCAGCTGAGGTCACTTGTTCTGTTCAACTTGGAGAAGAGGAGACTGAGAGGAGACCTCATTGCAGTCTGCAACTTCCTTGTGAGGGGAAGAGGAGGGGCAAGCACAGATCTCTGCTCTCTGGTGACCAGGAACAGGACATGAGGGAAAAGCCTGAAGCTGCATCACGTGAGGTTTTGTTTGGATATTAGAAAAAGGTTCTTCACCCCTTGCGTGGTTGGGCACTGGAACCAGGGTCCCCAGGGAAGTGGTCACAGCACCAAATCTGCCAGGGCTGAAAGGGGCATTTGGACAATACTCTCAGGCATGTAGTGTGACTCTTGGGAATGGTGCTGTGCAGGGCCGGGAGAGGGACTTGATGATTGTTATGGATCCTTTTCAATTCAGCTTGTTCTGTGATTCTGTGATATATTATTACACTTCCTGCTCTATTTGTCAAAACACTGCTCTTAGTCTTCCTCTGATAGCAGGCCATGGGAATATTGCCTATCTGGGTTTTTTTGGGGAGTTTTTATGACACATCCCCTAACTAGCACTTATTATTTTTCCTACAGCTCGGAATGTGCTCCCTTACAGAGCTAGAAAGTTAATTCTCTGCTGTCCCTTGGAGAGAAGTTTGATTGTCAGATTAGATGAAGTGAACACTGAACAAAATGAATGGGTCTGCAGTAAGAAAAATGAGACCAGTGAATACTGGATTGGTGCCAATGTCTCAGAAGTAAGGTGCTAGTAAAAAGTAAGGTTTGTCTTTTTGTTTTTATTTCAGGAAGATATTGATGTCATGTTTATGACCTTGAAAAGCAAGGAAAGAACTTTGATTTTAGTGATGCTCAGTGTATTTGTCTGGGACCTTTCATTGGGAATTCTGGTTCTTATCACCAGAGTTATGATATTTGATAAGTTTACTCATATTTTTTTGATAAGGTGTTGTGGTAAGTTGACCCTGGCTGGAAGCCCAGGGGCTAAAGGCCCACTAGAGCTGCTATTGCTGCCTTCTTCAGATGCACAGGGAAGAGAAAATATAATTAAATGTTCGTGGGTTGAGTTAAGGACAAGGAGAGTACACTCACCAGTTGCCATCATGGGCAAAACAGACTCTGCTTGGGGAAATTATTTTAATTTATTACTAATCAAATCAGAGAAGTATAATGAAAAACAAAACTAAATCTTAAAAAGCACATTCTCCCTCTCTCAACTCCACCCTCCTTCATCTGGGGTTTAACTCCACTGTCTCCTCCCTGACAGTGGCACAGGAGCATGGGGAATGGAGCCTGCAGTCAGTTCATCAATCGCAAGCTGTCTCTGCTTCTTCTTTCTCTTCTGGGAGAGAACTCCTCACACTCTGTCCCTGCTCTACTGTGGGGTCCCCCACCATGGGAGACAGTGATCCATGGACTTGTCAAAGGTGAGTCCTTCCCACAGACTGCAGTTCTTCATAAACTGTTTCCTGCACTGCTCCAGTGCAGGATTTAGACAGGGTCACAGCCTCATTTGGGCATCCACCCATGGGGCTCTCCATGGGCTGCAGGTGGATCTCTCCTCCAGTGTGGACCTCCATGGGCTGCAGAGCACAGCTGCCTCACCATGGACTGCACCAGAGTCTGCAGGGGAATCTCACCTCTGGTGCCTGGAGGACCTTCTATCCCTCCTCAACAGACCTTGGTGTCTGCAAAGTTGTTGCTGCCACATATTTTCACTCATTTCTGCACCTGCAAATGCTGTGGAAATTGGAATGCAGCAACTTCTTCCCTTTCTTAAATCTGTTACCCCAAAGGCACTATCAACATTGTGGATGGTCTTGGCCTTGGCAAGCAGCAGGTCCTCTTTCAAAATGTCCCAGTTAGGTTACATTTTTTTAGACTTATTTCAATGAAAAGATTCCCCTGTCACAATAAAACTTTTAAGAACTGTCTAGTTATATATAAAATTTTAAAATAACATCATGAGATTTTTGCAGCTATAGAAATAAAATACTTGCAAATAACTCACCTGTTTCTTTTTTCTTTTCATTTTGATCTTTAACAGAAAGAAATCTTATTGAAGTGCCAACATTTCTCAGGAAAGAGACCTAATTTTCACTGGGCTCTTCTTTGTGGTTGTTAAATTGAGTTTTTAAAATATTTACATATTCATTACTTGAATACTAGTTTTAATTTTCTTTGTAATTTTTTGTTAGTGCCACATAAAATGCTCTCTCTAGTTCTTACTTAAGACTAAAAGGAAGACTAGTGAGAATGAAGGTTGGATGCACTGAAAATGATACACATTTTTGCTTATTATTTACAGAATCACAGAGAGTCCCACACAGAACCAACTAGGTTGGAAGAGACCCTCAAGATCATTGAGTCCAACCCAGCCCTAATACCTCAATTAAACCATGGCACCGAATGCCACATCCAGTCTTTTTTTAAACACATCCAGGGATGGTGATTCCATCACCTCCCTGGACAGACCATTCCAGTACTTTCTCACTCTTTCTGTAAAAAACATTTCCCTAATATCCAACCTATATTTCCCTTGGTGCAGCTTAAGACTGTGTCCTCTCATTCCATCAGTTCCTGTCTGGAGGAAGAGAACAACCCCCACCTGGCTATAACCACCGTTTAAAAATAAGGAACTCAAAATCACTGGAAAGATTAAGCTTATTCTATATATAGCATACTAAAATTGACTAAAGTAAGTCACTAAATGATACATGTAAGTCTGGAATACATTTTTGAGGAATCAAACTAGTAATATCTTTTTCAGTACATAAAAATAAAAAATGTAGTAGAAACAGACCAGTTTAATGAAATAGACCCATTGCTTAATTCAGTTTCATGAATCAAAGTAAAATATATTCTGCAAGAATCCAGCGATCTCCTAAGAAAACAGAAGCCAAGCAAAATCGTATTTAAAAAAATAATATTTTGCTTCAACATAGTTACCTCTTTGGTGGCTGTTTATTGTACACATCTATTAGTGTTCCAATTTATTTCAATGGCCTATAAAAAGAAATAATAGACAGGTAGCATGTTTCCCTCCCAGACTCTTTCCTGTATTCCCAGCAGCACTCCATCAGTCCCCTTGCAGAAAAGCTCCTGTTCATCAGCATCTTTGGGAACACAGAACCATAGAGGCTTGAGGTTTTTATCTGGAAACTACACAGAAGGTGCAGCTGAAGCAGTATTTTAGAAACTCCCTAGCACTTGGTATATAGCAATTTACAAGAATTTGAAAAAAATTCCCAGCATTACACTGCTTACATAAATACTTTGAAAACTTTCAGAGCCAATTTCAATCTGAGAAAGAAACTGTTCCCTCCTGCCTCTGTATGAGTTCTTTAATGGTACTATTCTAAAACTTTAGACAGAGTATAAGATTATTTTTCAAAGAAGATGAAGAAAATATTTACAGTCTATTTGAAACCAGTGATTGAATCCAAAGAGCTTGAGGATGCTTGAAACAATTATGGAGTTTGATAAAAAAGAGAGAAACTTTTAGTACTACCAGTGTATATATAAATAAACTTAAAGGAAATAGTCTTTTAAAACATCCCACAAGAGCAACAAGATATATTTTAGGGAAGAGGGCATATGCTCCTGATCTTTCTCAGCTAAGAGGATCATGTAAAGGGAAGAGTTGTTTGTGCAGCAAAAAATACAGGCTAATCCTTGAAAATACCAACACCAGAGTACAGGGCATTCTGCATTCCAGTATATACTTCTGCCATGGGATCTAAAGGATGATGTTTGTCTAAATGCAAACTGAATCGTGTTCTAAACCTTCTGTCTGGGAAAAATAAAGAACTGTCAGCCTGAGAATGCTGTAGCATTTCAAGCATTGCTCTTTGTCCTGATGATATTTAATTCCTTGTATTTTAAGAACAAGAATAGTAATAATAATAACAAAAAGAACAATAAAAATAAAAAGGCATTCTGCTTATTCAAGTAAAGAATTATTCCTAAGAAAAGATGTAGAATTCAAGAATGTGAGAATGCTGTGATTTTTCACAACTGATAACTTAATCTCTTGAAACATTAAGCACATATCTGATTATCCAGAGGAACAAAGATATTCTGTTATGTATTCTGGAGAGAGAAAAAAAAAAGATAGTTAAGACAATGTCTCATGTAATGCTTACCTGGTAAATTTCTGATAGTTCATCTGTGAAAGGCCATTACTGTTAATAAAAATGTGCCATGTAGTACAACGTAGCTATGGACATCTTAATTTAATTTTTCAATACCCTATTATATTGGAATTCATGGCACCTTTAAACTAAATGAAAGCACAGACATCTAATAATTGTTTGGAGAAAAACTGCTAAATAAAGATGAATCTTGAAAGTTGTCCAGGTGTTAATATCCCAAAATAGTGTATTATCATTCATCTTGGTAGCAGCTGAGAAGAACTATAAGGAACTTTATTCATATTAGCTGCAGACTCAAACAAAGCTTGGACTTCTTTTCATTCAAATTCCTGCATAGTTCTGACTAGACTTTCGTTTTCTCTGATTTGGCTGTTTGCTCTAATCATCAATCTAATTCAGAATTTATTTTCCACATTTGCCCTTTTACCCTTTTTCATTGCTTTAACTTCCCCCCATTTCCTTTTTTGTTTTCTTTCAGTCTATCTTCAACTAGCTCTAAGTACCCTTCACCCTATTAGAATTATGAATTAAAACACTGTTGCCAGTCATTGTATAATTTATTGTCTGATTTTTTTCTGCCTTCCTGTGTTTCAATTATTTTAGCTCAGAACCTTTTTAGAAAGGAATCCCGTGTATTTCCCCAAGAAAAAGACCTAACATACTGGGGCTCTGTGCTATGCTGATCCTTGGTCACAATCCTAAAAAGCAGGATTTTCTTATTATCCACAATAATACTTGTTGTCAGCTTGAATAAATACACAGCAGCCTGTGTTTTGTACATGCTTACTTTATATGTCTATAGGTATTAAATGAGCCTTGAAGATGAGACTGTCACCTAGGTAGTAGAAATCTGCAAAGTTAGTTATTACAAATTGCTTATCCCAAAGCTAACACTTATGGTCTTACAAATATGGCACAGAGCAAGATTTTTTAATTCTGTGTTAAGACCTGTCTGTATATATCTGCATACATAATTGATACCTATATTTGAAAGTATAATTTCAGTACCAACTAGATAACAAATTACATTCTCAAGACCTTTCAGTGGTAAAACTTAACCTAATAATTATCTGCTAGGCATTATTCTGGACATTTTGTGTCACAAAATATGGGCAGGTAACTAAGTTGGTTAGATACAAACCAAACCTGTTAAGAGTTCAGCGATTCACTAGAAGTGTGGACCTAATTCCACTGAAATGCATAGGAATTTCATTACAGGACTTCCATTGATGTGATGTTGTGAACAATGAAATATTTCTGGCTTTACACATTTCATTAGAAAATTTACATCATGTCATCCTTTTATGGAGATGGCACTTGTAGACGTTACAATGCAGGCCTAAAAAGTGTGCTATTATTATTCAAGAAATAATAAAATCAGCAGGAGAGATGTCTTTTTTTTCATTTCTTTGTCATTAAGCATGGGGGATAAAAGAAATTCCCATCTAATGCATTTTAATGGTTAACATCTCTGTACTGGTTGAGCATGCCATTTGTGTATAGATTTAGGCTGAGTTTTGTTATATGGCACAGGAACTGTGTTTTGAAAAGTATGAGCCATTGTCTGGGAATACCTGTAAGAAGAGAATGCAGATAGATCACATAGGAAACTTTGGTTTCTTTACAGCTTCCTCAGAGATGTTTTCCCTGGGATCTAATGCCAATGATAGGCTGCATATGCTAATTCAGTTTAGTGTTACATAATTATCAGTTGAGGCAAAATATTGTTGCATTAAATTTAGGCCAAACTATAACTGAAGCCCTATATTCATTATGTGTGTATGAAAACATTTTACCATTAAAATAAATCCCAAAGAAATACAAAAACAATTGTTAAACTGCTATCTTAAGGAGTCATCTGTTGAGTCACTATCTGAAACTAGATATTGTCCTTGATCTCTTTCTAAAAGCAACCAATCCTTTAACCCTCACAGAGATAAAACACTTCAACATAAAGAAGTAAACCTCCCTCCCTTTCAAAATAAAAATATATTAAATGTATTTAATGTCCCTTTTTTTCTGTGTCAGCAGACACGTGTTGCCTAGGCTGTACAATTTACATCCTTGGAGATTTTCAAGAGCTATCTAGTTAATGCTCTGGGCACTCTGCTCTAAATGANTGTGGCTGCCTGGGAGCTGGCAGCATGGGCTCTTGGTCTACCTGGGGATAGGGCGTGGTTTACAGTCAGGCTCCAATTACCACAGGAGCAGGAACTGCACCTCACATCCCCTCAGCTTGGGGTGGAGGCAGTATGCCTCAACTCCTCCGTTTTTACTTACTTTATTTTTAAATTGACTTGTTGGTTGTGAGCTTAGGATGTTCTCAAAATATGCATACAAAATATCTTATAAGTTGTATGTATATTTTGAGAACATCCTAAGCTCACAACCAACAAGTCAATTTAAAAATAAAGTAAGTAAAAACGGAGGAGTTGAGGCATACTGCCTCCACCCCAAGCTGAGGGGATGTGAGGTGCAGTTCCTGCTCCTGTGGTAATTGGAGCCTGACTGTAAACCACGCCCTATATGTACCCTATAAAACCTGCTGTCTCACCCTTGTTAGGGTTCTTGCCCTGCGTGGCATCTGAGGGCTACCCATCAATAAACAGACTCTCAGATCTTCTGGACAAGAACCCGTCTCGTTTCTCATTTCCCCTCTGACCGAAGGGAGTGTCGGCGGCTGGAACTCGGAGCCTAAAAATCCCTGCGCTTTGTGGCTGAGCCCCACGCGGAGCGGGCAGCCACAAATGGTGGAGAATGCGGGCAGGGCTCTGAGACCCCAGGCGGAGGGGTAGCCCCGGACACTCACCACTCCTGACTGCAAAGGCGGCAAGGAGAAGAGCCGAGCTTTCTAGGCGGTGGAGATCGACTCCCGGTCAGCGTCCCGCAAGCCACAGAGAGAAAGCACCGTCAACCCCTGAGGCATCAGGTAAAAGTGGACCCGGGTCCCACACCCCGTGCAGCTTCAGGCCAGGCTCACGGGAACCCCCCAAGAGAAGAGGGGAGAAAAGTGCTTGCGGGGAGAAGGTCCTTCCCACTCGCAGAGGCGATATGGGAGAGGACCCGGCAATGGGTCTGTCACGCACCACTTGCCCACGAGACGTTTTTAAACCTTTTAAGTTTCTTTTAATTTCTTATGGGAAGGAGTTTTCTAAAAAAGACCTGATAACGACTATCCGATGGATTTACACCTTCCCCAACGTGTCTACTGACTCCGATTTGGTCTGGGCGAGTTTGACTGTTCAGGGAAATGCAGCAGCACCATGTGTGCGATCTGCATTCCGTGCCCTCCGGGAGGAGACTTTGCATCGTCGCGCAAAGCGTCGAGATCTTCTGCCATCGGACACCCTTCCTGTAAATCCCCCTCTGGCTTCTGTGAAGCTCCCCTTAGGTTCTTCCCTTCAGACTTCCCCAAACCCTCCTCAGTCCCCGGTCCGGGATGGCGTTGGCCGCGCCATTTCGGACCCTCCTCTCCAACATGGCGACGGCCGCGCCGTTTGGAAAAGGTTTTCCCGCTCCCCAGGTAGACAAAGAGCCCATGCTGCCAGCTCCCGGGCAGCCACACAAGAGCTATCTAGTTAATACTCTGGGCACTCTGCTCTAAATGATCCAGTTTCAGTCGATGGGGTGGACAAGATGACCTCCAGAGGCCCCTTCCAACCTCAATCATTCTGTGATTAAACAATAAATTATATTTGTTGTTGGAATCAGCTTCCTATCTCTTCTTAAAGTTCTCAGGCAACATATGTATTGCTCACTGGGCAATGGCAACAAATGCACAGCTGTAGATGGTGGGAAGAAAGGATCTGGGGACGTACCAGCTGCTGGCAGCATCCACACCACAGGCAGTACTTACACTTCAGGAAATCTTTTTTGCGGCTGGAGATGAGAATTTCTATATTATTTAAAAGAACTGCTATTTTACCATAGCATATGTTGAGATTGTAAAATATTAATCAATGTTATCTTGTTATTCATATATGAGACTGCAGTCAAAATTATTAAATGGAATGTGGGATATTTAACAAAGACACTTTCTGTACATGGCTTCATGCAACAGTCAGTCTGACACTTCTCATGTATAAGCTCCTGCTGTACTTGACATTTATTGGGTCAAATCTTCACTTTGATATCCAAGAGAAGTAGTTATTATAACGAATTCTGGTTTTAAATCTATTTTGCATATGCCAGTTTCTATTTAAATAGCTCTTTATGACTAAATCAGACCTTCTTTACTAACATGATGAAAAGCACCCCTATAAGTAGCTTGTCTCTGCCAGATTTCAGCTTCCTAGAAAGAGTTAATTCTGTGCTAGATGTTTGCAAAAAGTGGCAATGAAGTATATAATATTTAAGAATTTTGTTCAGTAATTGTAATTTCATTCAGTCTGAAATGTTTCAACTCCCCCTTCTTATGTCCACAAAATTTTCCCTGAACAGATACCAGATCTTGATATTTGGACAGGCTTAGAAAGTATTACTGGAGAAAATGTCAGGCAGCCTTTACTTTGTGAGAAGTATTTTCACTGAAAATATCTAAGTATAAAGTAAATGCAATGACCATGGTGTCTCCTTTTCCAACATGAGAACTTGGTAATACAGCCACCTTTTCCTCCAGATGGAAGGACAACACAGACTCTTCAGAAGCATCTGAACACATTCATTAGTACAAATAAAGTTCTGAGTGGCTCACCAGTGATCTGCTTTCTTTCCCAATGCACACAACTGCTCAGAGGTCACTGTGAATACAGTCTTGCTTTGCTTGGTAAACTGACAGAAGGTAGAAGGATCCTTATGGCTATACCTGAACTAGTGGTGAAGGATGGGTCTGTGGTCTGTACTGGACCTGATTTTCTTTAGATGTTCCTTCTTGAGAGAGAAGAAAGCAAAGACAATGGTATGAAAAGGTATTGCACTGCACTCTAGACTCGAGTCCCATCTGAGGGAACATGGCACTGGGATGTCAGAGTGAGGCATCAAGACTGAGCTCTGGGAAATCTGTTTGACTTTGACTGAGACCTTGAAAGGTCTCTGCTGTAAGCATAGAAAACTCTGTGTTTAGAAGTCTTATCCTGGTTCTTATTTTGTCCCTCAAACCACATACTAATTCAGGTTATGTTTACTGATTTTGTTTTGCTTTGTTCTGTGAGCCCTCTGGTAGGGTTTGAAAGATTTGAAAAACATAAGTCAGTGTGCTCCATTGTTTGAATTTCAACATCCAGCCTATTTTGCCCCAGAATATCATGCAATGTGAGAAACACCAACTGATTTCCAGACAACAGTGAAAAAATCCCACTCTGACTACTTAAATCTCACTGATTAAGAAGTTTGGGAATGGTTGTGTGCCATTTCTTCTAGGTTGACAAGAGCTGCCAAATCAGGACTCGGTGATTTATATGAAGCAAATGAACATTCTGTCATGTTGTTCTTTATTTTGTCAAGTTGCTCAGTTGGATAAACTTTTTTCATCATTTTATCATTTTCCCATTTCAGAGTGTGTTAGTTTTTATGGAAATATTTGTCATTGTCATGAGTCAAGCTTAGTCATAGCCACATGAGCAGAATAAAACTGGCTTATATATTAGAAGAACATTTATGTAAAGGTTTGGGAACTAATAAAGATTTTTGCAATATTTGTGGCTGTTCATATGTGTGCATGTACATAAATACATATACATAACTCACAAAGCTGAGTTATACAGTTTTTTATCCATGTAGGCTTGAAAGAAAGGTAATTATATGAGGTGTCCTAAGAGACACTCTGGTAATTATATTTTTTAAGTATTTGGACAACAGTCTGGAGCCCCTTATGTGATTCTTGGCCTGTCCTGTGCAGGATCAGGAGTTGTGCTGGATGATCCTAACAGGTCCCTTCCAGCTCAGCAAACTCAATGTTTCTATGATTCATTCTATGACCATATCTTATATTTTTGATGTCATATATTTTGAAGTAAATTATTTTTGGAGGTATTTTAGGGTTGTGTTAAAATATACAGGGTATGTAAGAAATACATAGTGATATTTCTATATACGTCATTTCCCCTATTGTCTTCTTTGTCGTAATTTTTTAGTACATGTAGAATAGCAAATGCCTTGGTCACTGTTCTTCATGCTGCTCATTCCTTCCACAGCTCTAGAGCTACACACTAAGTTGAATGAAAATAAGATCTGTACTATGGGAAAATCTATGATATGGAAGACAGAAGACCTTTTGCACCATTTTTGTGTGGCTTAAACTCATTTTTTAATGAGTTGAGGATAGCTACAAATTTCACATAATCAATGTGAATAATGTGTTAAATACATATACTATTATTNGATAGCTGCAAATTTCACATATTCAATGTGAATAATGTGTTAAATACATATAGTCTATTATTATCTTAAATATCCTTTAAAATTCAGTGAAAACTCCTTGATTATAACTGAAAAAACATCCAAGAAAATGGAGGTATAGAGCTATGGTAAAATTGACCATAAGGAGTTAAAAATTATAATACTTTTATTTTTGATCACCTAGAAGATAAACCACTTGTGAATACAATAAAGAGAAGTGATTATTTGTTGATGAAATAGATTTTCATGGATATAATGACAAAATTTCTGTAAGCCAATAGGGAAATAGAAAATGTACATTTTTTTTTATTTTTTTAAGACTTTATATCTGAGATAACTCGTTGCTTTTTGTGTTTGAAATATTCACTTGAGATTAAACTCAGCTCCCTTTAAGACAAGTAAAGTGGGAGTTCTTATATAAAATATCTTTGCAGGTTAAAAATAATAGAGCTAGTATCTGCTTCACATCCAGAGTAATTTAAAATGTGGTTTTGAATTTTAGCTCTGACCATGAATTTCCACTCCCTCTTTTTAGCTGTTAACTAGTTTGATCTCTAAAATGTCGTATCTGGAGATATGATCTAAATTTCTTGAAAGTAAAAATTTGGAAAGGAATTAGGCTCGTCTCACCCTTCACTTAATCACAGTACATTTTAAATAATAGCATTGTTGTCTAGACCATCTTTATTGCTCAGAGGCATCAGACTGGGGGGCAGAGTCAAGAACCCCATTAGTCCAAGGAAGCCCTCTGAGTTACTTCATTATGGAAGTGATAAATGAATCACTTCCTCACAGTGCTCACTTCTATATATTAACCATAAGAAGAGCTGAAACAATGAGCATAAACTAGCTACACTATTACATTAGGTGAGAGAAACTATACTTAATTAGAAAATTCTGGTTTTGGTTTGAGACACTTCCTCAGCAAGAGATCAAACTATAATTGTCTTTCTCTGAAAAAATAAATTCTGACTGTGCTATCAGATGTTGTTTTCTACTTTACTTCAGTCTGTTAGCTTATTTGCTCAAGACTTATGAAATGAAAGCTTAAAGTACTCTCTTTAGGTCTCTGTCCTATCAACTTTTGCTTTAATTTGTATATTGTATCATGTTCACAAGCATATTGTACTTTATTCTTTAACGTGGTTTTTTTGGTTCTCTTTTCTGACAGTTTATATTTTCTTGAATGTTCCTCTTCATATGTTTTATAACTTCCCAGCCATTTATACCCCAACACTGATGGTTTCCCTGGTTCTTGGGAAAGTTTTCTCTATTGATTCTCAAATTATTCCTCTTTATTGGCATCATCACATTTAGTTCAGCCTGAATTTTTTCTCTCTGTACCAGCTGTTAGAATGTAATTTAGACCATCAAAAAAGATTATAGGTTGAGTTTGCAAACTTGCTAAGCCTTGTCTCATCTCTTCTCCCATTAAAGACAATGATAAACTCTCCCTAATTTCAGAGGAACAGAAATACTGGTAAACTAAAGGCTTTCCTTTTATGAAAAGCAATTACAATTTTTTCCTCTCATTCCTCCAAGATATTATGGAAAAGGTGTCATCCAAAACAGTCTTATCACCTGCAACTTGAGGACTTAGGTTACATTTTCTTATTTATTTTTATTTTCTTATTTTGTGATAGCCAAAAAGACAAAGCTGTTTTGGGTGTAGAGAAAGTCTGCTAGACCTAGGTTATGTGATTATTTGAACTGATTTGATGGCTGCTTTACCTCACTGTCTAGCCGAACTAGACCAGCAAATTATTTTGATGTGTGTCAACTAATTTTGTTAGGTTTATTTCTTCCTTTTATGGGAAAAAATGATTTTATTGTGACATTTAAGATACAGCTATGATAGGTTAGCATAGGTTCATGGAACGGCTTGAATTAGAGAGACTGGAATGACATAATATATTCCCAGCTTTTAATATGTCTTTTCAATGAGTTTTATAATCAGTGATCAAATAAAAATTATTATTAGTAGTGATAGCCTTGTTTGATCAGTAAAATAAGTAAAAGATTAGGAGTTGCAGGTGTTTCCAGCAGAATTATGCGATGATTATTTTTCCAATGACATTTTTCCAAAAATGTGATGGAATAAACCAGAATTATATTAATAGGCAAATATTGATAAACAACGTTCATAAAAAGGGAACCTAAGATATCTTAAAAGTATTGGAGTAGGTCTTTTTATGTAGCAGATTTAAATTAACCTCAAATGAGTTAAACAAGTATATACGAGCTGAGAGGCTTGTTTGTGGATTACAATAGGTTTAACAGGATTCTTTGTCACTGTGGACATTAACAGTTGTGGTGGGAAGCAGGGAAAGAATTTTGAAAGCTTTAGAATTCAAGATTTGTATACTGTGAATAAAATGGTCCTGCCTTCAAGAGAAAAATGCTCAGTACTGCAGTACTGTAGAAAAATGTTACTTTTTGTTTTTTGGAACACATATTTACTTTGTTTAGAAAAGGCTTAAACACATCATAATTTCACATTAGTTGGTTGATATCCCTGTTTACCATTGTTATAACTTTACTACACTATCCCCATAGATACTGTAGCTTCCTGATGTGGCAATGTAGCTGAGAAAGCTTAATATTGAATTAATGATTTCACTGAAGTGTATAAATGAAATGTATTTTCATAATGCATTAAAGGTTTCTTCTATAACTTTTTTATTTCAGAAAACTTCTTACAATATGCTTTTGTGTGTTTTTCTTTTCTTGTTACAGAGTAAGTAATTTCACTAGATGATATAAGAACATTGTAGGGTTTTATTAATTCTGGATTACATAATATTTACTGAGAAGTCAAAGCACCTGTGGCACTACTGCTGGGGAAAAAGGATAAGTTCAGTTAAACTTTGGAAAACCAGCAGTTTACTTGTGGGTTTTTTTTAATCCTTTTCCCAGAAATTTCCAGGTGAGTTTATCCAGGCACTTATTTTCTGTCAAAAAAAAAAAATTATATTCTTGCTTCAACTTTAGGATACCATATATTGAAGGAATAATTAACAATACAGGACATAAAGCAACAATAAAATCCAGTCTGTATTGTGCACTGAAGTGAGTATATGTTTTATAAGCCCTGAGTGGAAGCCAATGTGTCTGCTGTAAAGAGCATTGAACATGAAATTAAAAAGTGTATTCTGGTAAATAGAAACTGCTAGAATGATTTGGGAACCCCAGACATTCAGCTCAGTCCCAGCAGAAATAGAAGGAGGTCCTTGACTGAATGAACACAAGAATAGTCACAGAAATATCTAAAATGCATTATAATTATAAAAATTTTTGATGATTCACTTTTTTTTTCATTTGGAGAATTGGTAGTTTCCAAAGGGTGTCAATAGATTATAAGGAGTTTTCCCCACTCCCATATCCCTAAAAAGCCCTCCAAAATTCCAACAACCCAAACCCCAGGGTAACATGTTGGCATAGTTTGCATGTGTTAACACTCCTATGTTCTGACCTGTATGCCTTATATCAGGTGTTAGGAATTTTGAACTAGTGAGTTTATTCAAACATCAAACTACTTGACCAATTAAATGCTTGCATGAAAAAACAGATTTGTGGCCAAAGATAAC
The DNA here is from genome assembly GCA_013398995.1 of Alaudala cheleensis. Taxonomy (NCBI): domain Eukaryota; kingdom Metazoa; phylum Chordata; class Aves; order Passeriformes; family Alaudidae; genus Alaudala; species Alaudala cheleensis. The sequence continues at coordinate 183,302 of VWYE01018881.1, forward strand.
AACTGTTCACAAAAGCATCATTCAGGGAAGACTTGATTCAATTATGAAAAATTAAATCAAAAACATGGGGACAAAGTTAAACAAGTTTTAATTACAAACATAAGCAAATCAGAGTAATTTTTTCAGAGAACTGGTGAATTACATAATGTATAAGAACTGGACTGTTCATATCAGGGCTTTATAGTCTTATGAAAGATGTGCTACAGACCAAGCAGAAGCTTAGGACTTGATATAGTAAGGCTCATTATCCTTTTGCATGCAAGACATGGTCAGATCTGTTTCCATCTGAAATTCTGGGTCTGGAATTTGCTAGAATTTTGCTATTTGCAAGAGAAGCATGGCCCATACAAATAACCAGAGTGTATGACACCCACACCACTTCTCATAAAGCAAGTAAAGCCCGAGAAGACAGCAGTGAAAATGACAACAAAAGGAATCATAACAACAGGGAAAAAAGAAAAACACCAAAAAAGAAAACAAAAGACATCTCAAAAAAAAAGGGAGCACATTTCTGTAGCTGAATGCAACATGGAGCTGGGTGGGTGAGCTGGGTGCAGAAGGTGAATGCTGTTTACTTCACAGTGCCTGGGATACTAAGAAGATCTCCTTGTGAATCCCTACGAACACAGTAATTGAAGAGCCTGTCTGAGCTGTAGGCAGTCTGCAACTGCTGAATTCCTCCAAAGTGTCAGCTCATCTGGAAACACCTAGGCATGAATGATAAAGGTGAGTAGGAGGAACAGGTTCCTTCTGAAGCATGATATATTTTAGGGGCCATTATGGCAGCTAACCAAATCTTATAATTTCTCTGAAGAAGTGGTTCTGTTTTGGACCAAAATAAAAGGGAAAAAAACCCCAAAAAAATAAAGAAAGTAAAATTTCTGTAGGGAATCAAAACACATTTTTAAATATTTTGAAAAACTTAAAATACTTAATATAGGAATGTCTAACTACCTTCATGTCCTGGTTGTCTTCCACTTTTTAGAAAACATGCATTCTTTACTGACAGTCACACAACCCTGTTACAACAAATAGCATGAGGTATACTGCCCATTAGACAGCAGGGTCAGATGGAATTCTGGGGTTCCTGTGTACTATAGATGTGCATGTGTACCTGAGGGTATTCTGAAATACAAACCATACAATCCCCCTTTTCCCTCTTCTAATTGGGTCGTTCAGTATAGATTATCCAGAGCCAGCTTTTAGGATGCTAAGCAAAGTCGACAGTTGGTAAATTTAATTTCAAACCAAGCCTGTAGGCCACTTCTGCTCTGTAATGTAGATCTGGAATTTAAATTTTATAATGCTCTGTGCAGTGCCAGGTCAGATTCAATAACACTAATTGCAGAGTGGGAGTAATGTTCTGCTTGGGGGATAGTGCCTCAGAGCATTTCTCACATGCCATGTTGCCTTGCATGCAGGTACTTTTTTCTTTTAAACTCTTGCTTTGTTCCATTCTCCCAAATAAGGTATGGGTCAGCTCATGGGGGAAATTTTCAATGAATCAAGATGGGATACAGGGCTGTAATTTGACACGTCATTTAATAAAATTTATCATTTCTAAAAATTGGATTTTGTATGAACTGACAGTCAGACAAGGTATATTTCTTAACAGAAGGTGTGATTTTTAATAAGTTGATTTCTGTCATCTGGTTTCATTACATCAGAGGTGCATCCACATACTGCTACAGTGCAAATGAAGTTTATTTGTCCCCCTCCAAAAGAAAATACTGTAGCAATATCCTGCAGTTTTCAGAAGGCCAAATTACATAATCTTTTCTCAAAATATTTTTTCTGTTATTATAATAATATTCATAGGATTTATCATCAAAAAAAGTAATGCTTAAAGTCAAATAGGAAAATATATAGAAATCTGAATTTAAAAGAAACCTATCAAGATTTAATGCATGATTGGTGCCCTTTCTTGAACACATGAAATTAAATTTCCAAGAAAAATAATAAGATTCATAACATTAATGGATTTCTCATACTTATAGCTCAAAATTTTGAAGTAAATTAACATTTGAACAGTCTCAGGCGCTAAAACAGAAATTCATGACCCATTTTCTTGTGGAAGTGAAACATTTGGAGTAGTGCAATCACCTCAAGTGAAATGTCTTAAATGCCCAAAATATACATTTTGTGTGTGTATACATGTGTATGCTCATAAATACATCTATTAACCTTTTCTTTTGGAGTGGAATACCTTTCTGCAGTCATTGTGTTGTGTTAAACATAAAAACCTTTATTTATCAACCAGTTTTGCAGCATGAGGAACATTGCTTCATAGGACTGTACCCTCTGATAAAGCCAGAGTTCTCCTTCAGGTTCTTTCACACAGTTGTCACTGCAAGAGCTGTCAAAATGAAGATGCTGATGCTGATGACACTCTAAGTGTGCAGTGAGGTTTTCATTCTTGGCATGCCCATTCATTCACACATATGGGACAAGATTTAAAAAAGTGACTTTTCTCAGTCCACACAGCTGACTTTAATCAGTCTAACCTAGTTCTTAATCTTCCTAAGGTTATGGAAGACAAGGGGAAAAGACACACAAAGATAAGTCTTCCTTTACATTCTTCCTGTCTTTAATATATACAGACCTGGTCTTGTATTTTTGTGAGTTTTGTACGGCAATGTGTCTTCTCTGTAATGAAGGACATTTCACATTTGTTTGGAGTCCTAGAAAGAGGTCTTGAAGCAGCAATGGATGAGGAATAATAAGAAAGTTTTCTCAAAGATGGTTAGGCCTAATAAATAATTAATGGTTAAACCATGCAAGCTTTTTTCATATCAAATAGTTCTATGAGGACTTTCTCCATGATATGTGACATTCACCTGTCACTGTGCTGGAGGTTATCCCGAAGTCTGTGGGACACAGAGGCTTTACTTTGAGTATTTTCAGATGAAGATATACTGGAGAGAAAAAATAAGGGTAGAGAGAGCACTCTCTCTTTCCTCTGTCTCAATACTGGATGATATTACCATCACCATTTCATGTGACATGGATTGAGGTGTATGGTGCTCTGATATTCCTCACTCCTCTGAGGTTTTCATCTACCTCTGAATTTAAAGAAAATATTTATTTAAAGACACTATGTAAATAGTGTCTAACAAAGTTTCATACATGGTCAGTTGCACTTACAGAAAGTATACAAAATTAGCTTTTCTGTGTTTTTGCTCACTGTAAGAATATAAATTTATTTTCTGATTCCTGATATTATTAATATCCCTAAATCCATATTCTCATCATCAGACAAAAATGAAGGTTTCTTATGAAGATGATAAATCATCTAACAAAGTTTTTCTTGTTAATTTACAGAAAGAGAAGAATACTGGAATATCACCACAATTTTTAGATTATTGAATTTTATTTACCATTGCATTGTTAATGCTTTCTATAACACAATTTTTTCTCCATACTAATTAGATAAACTGAAGCAAGACAAATACTTATTGGGCTGTTTTATATAAAATTACCATTTCACACATGAAGGTTCTTTTTCTAAGTGTATGTTACCATCTTCTAGACCATCTGGCAGATGCATTGGCCCAATAGGCTTGATCAGAATTTTAAACCTGTTCAGATTTCAAATTTCAAGTCTTATTAGACTGTTGCACATTACATAGTTAATAACACAAATCCTGAAGAAACAATAATTCCTGGACTTCATTTTGTGTTTCATCATAGCAGCATATAGATACAATTTCTTTCACTGTAATTATGCCCTTCAAGCATCAGGGTCAGAGAAGAATGAGGAGGATAAGGTGCTCCTAGTGCTGGAGCAGGTTCCCCTGCAGTCCCTGGAGCCAACCACAGGGAAGCAGGTAATTCCCTGCAGTTTATGGAGCTGATTTTGCCAGAGCAGGTGGATATTGCCTCAATAAATGATGGCCTGTGGATGACACACACCAGAGCTGGTTCATCTTAAGTACTGCAGCCCATGGAGGTTACCCAACTGGCACAGATGAAAACTGTGAGAAAAAAGGAGTGACAGGGAAGGAACTTTTACAGCTGTCTGAAAACCCCATTCCCCATCCTTCTGTGCTGCTCAGGGTGAAGGGCAGTGGGTAGAGGAACTGGGAATGAAGGGATTTACTTAACCTTGTTTTTCCCATGCCGGTAGCAGGTAAGTGATCTCACTGTCTTCATCTCTGACCACAATCTTTTCCATCTTATTTCCATCTTCCAGTTCAGGAAGGAGAGTGAGAGAGCTGCTGGGTGGGCATCTGGCTGCTGGCCAGTGGTAACCCACCAAATGCTAAAATATTGATCAAACTCTCTCAAATAAAGTCATTTTTTCACTCTAAAATGTGCTGAGTTTCTGATAGGTGAGTAGTTAGTATATTATGGCTGCTGATCTTACATTGGGTCTTACCTGATTTTATATTATATTTCCTGCTTGCTATCTACGTCTTTCTGTAAATCGTGATACTTTACATGCTCTCTGGAATCGAGTCTTTATGTACTGCCTTATTTAGAATCGAGTGTTGAAATCAAACTTGGTTTTGACCATGTCTAGATTTCATGCTTTAGACTTTATTAGTCACTTTGTATATAAGATAGTTATATAATTTTACCATTAGAAATCTTATTATTTTGCCTGACCTTTTTTAATCACCTTTTTATCTAGTTTGAATTAAAAGATCAGAATTCATAGCAAAGCACACTGGCAATCTGCTTCTGATGTGACATTTGAAGTAGGTTGCTGATTGTTACTTAATTTTTTTGTCATCTCCATATTTTTTTTCTGAAATTTTTTTTTTTACTATAGGCAAAGACCAAAAAAGTGTCCATGATTTTTTTAAATGTTACTAGACAGCTGGAATGCAGCAGCTGACCATCTGAGCACTCCTATTTGTATATGAAAACTAAAAGAAGTCTACTTAAGGAGCTGAAATTCGCTAATCAAAATATATCATCAAATTGTACCTTTAGTTCACCTTTGATTTAAGGGACAAAATGTTCAGCAGTAAATTTTTATTACTATGATTCAATTGCTTCTAACCTGTTAGTCTCATATTTATTATGTCTTGTTATAAGCATAACTTGAAAACAATCCTTTAATGAAGTACTGTATTGAGGACTTGCACATAAATTGTGCAAGTACTTTGCCTTCATTGAATTTGTCATGTAAAATTAGCCCAAGTGTTTGGTAACCCCAATGAATGAAAATGAGTAAAAACATGGTATTGTAAAGTCATAAATTCCCTCAATATGAACAAGCTTAACATTGTCTTATGGCGGTAGAAAAGAAAGACTATGGTGTGATATGTTCTTTAAAGTCATGAGAACACAGTGCTGCACCTATGGTAATAAAGGAAAATTGATGGTTAGAAACCTGCCATCTAAAATAATTATATAAGAGGCCAAAAAATCATAGAATCATGGAATGGCTAGGGCTGGGAGGGACCTTAAACATTTAAATATCATCCAGCACCAAGCCCCCTGCCATGAGCAGGGACAACTTTCATTTGATCAGGTTGCTCTGGGCCCCCTCCAGCAAATCTTTGAACACTTCCAGGGATGGAGATGTGTCTGGGCAAGACAGTGCTGCTTGCATTCAAAAAAAGGGAGCTTTTTTCACGCCTGCAGCAGAGCAGATTAATTTGGGCACTCTTTTTCAGAATGATATTTATATTCCATAGGGTTTGGAAACATACATGAAACAGTTCCTGCCACTGCATCTAAAACCTGAGCAGAGGATAAGGTGCTACTCTGGATGCACATCATTAAGTTGGTTGGACTTCTCAGAAACCCTTTCTCTCTGTCTCTCTCAAAGCTGTTCCTGAGACACTCTGTACTAACACATCTTAGGACCATTCCTGAATGGTATGGTCTCCACTGCAGAATTAAGGTGGCATAATTGTTGACTTTATGATTGGCAAAGCCACCTTGTCCAGTTCTCTGGAAAACCAGGTTTTTTCAGGCAATAACAAAACAAAGTCTACTCAGTGTCTTATATCAGTGAAGACCTCATTCCAAAGTAGCAAAATTCTGCTGCTTTTCCTTGAGAGGATCTCTAGACTGTCAAAATATTCAGACCTGATTCTGTAAGTATTTTGTTCCAGTTGTACCTTGGGACCGTGGTCAATTCTGCAATGGCCTATCAACTGATGCAATTTCTGTCACATACAGAAAATTTGGCCAAATGTTACTGCTCTGTGTAGCATTACCATTTAGTTGCCCAATCTAAACTTCTGCAGCCTTCTCTATCACACTCTGAGTGGCAGTCAAGTGGAGGAATCTTATCTCACACGAAAACAGAAACTCTCAGCTTCCGTTAAGTAGGGTAGAAGAGGGTAACTTTCAGGGTTTGATGCTTAAAAAAATATTTATGGTCTTCCTTCTCATAAGTGAGTATTAGAAAATGCCTTTTTTATTTTTCCCACAACATTAAACTGCCTGAAATACCTCTTGAATGCCTCTTGAATTTTGAAAAACAGATAAGCCTCTCTAGCTCTCAATGTTTCCGAAGTCCCCAGTTACAAAACAGTTGTCAGAGAGGAGTCATCTCATTCACAGATCCTAAAAATCTCTGTTCTCCTGCAACTCACTGGGCAATTTGGCAAAAATACTAGGCAAGGTTTTATTGGATACTTGTCTGTATTTTGGCAACCATTAGTTGAAACAGATGTTTATATATAACATTTTTATTTCTGAAACATGTTTCATCTTAAAACTAGTTTTATTTATTGCCCTTGCTACTACTTTTGTAAAGTTGTTACAGAGTATTCTGGTTCTGATGATTACAACTTTGAATTTCTAACCCAAATATATTTATTACCTAGGTAGAAATATTTTTGTTAGGTCAACGTTGTTTACTTTAAATACCTTTTCCTCTCCTTTCGCATTTATGCCTAACCACTCCATATATTTATGTAGAGCAATATTATCACATCTCAGTTCATTTTACTAAATTAAACAAGACAAGCCTTTTTGTCTTATTTCATATTGCTTTGGATACTCTGGGGACCTCACCACATACATCTTAGGATTGCATTTGTTACTTGGTGGATGTGACACGTTGTCAACAATCACTCAGCTTCTCCACACTGTTTTTTTCTCTTCCATCTATTGAGATCAGAACTTAATTTTATTCTTTCTTAAATGTTTATTCCTCCTTTAGTGTTATAAAATCCCACTTCTGTACTATGCTGTGCTTTGCTTCATAATTTTTACTATTTTTTTATCAGCTATCATTTACTTTTTGTGTCTGCATGAAATGTAATGAAAATGTGAAACAAGATCTCTACCATGGCTAATCCTTGACTAACTCTTTCAGTAGTTTATCCTGGCTTGATTATTCCCTTCTCAGATCTGTCAGTTGCCAGCTGCTTTTCAGTCAGTTTACTATCTATGGTGCAATTCTTGCTCTTGTGTTCTCCCACTTGTTAATTCCCATAGGTAATCTATCAGATGTTTTGCCATATGTCTGATAGATTAATTATATTGTTCATTGTCTTCTTATTTTATGTTACAGGCTATAGATATAGGCTATACCAAAGATATCCAAGATATCCGAATGCAAGATTCTTAGATAAATTATTTTGAATTTTCTCACATTTCACCTTCCATGGGGTCCTGCTACTTCACTAAATAAATGCATTCTTTACTTTAAAATAACTCAGCTTTAACCTGTAATTTATCACATAAAGAATGGATTTATGTAGAGTACTGGACTCTATAGGGCCTAGGGGACACATATACTTCAATTCTTTTTTCTGTCATAATAAATACTTGAATTATGTTTTCTTAATTCTTAAATCTGTCCTTTTCTTATCTATTTCTTATATAAGTTATTCTAGCCAGTAAATCTCCTATTTTGCTCCTTCTGAATGTTTTGTCTTTAAGATAAAATACCTAAATAGTCACTGGAATACAGAATGAGAAAGTGAGAATGAGTCCAGGTTGATGCATTTTGGGAAAAAAAAAAGATGCCTCTGTTCATAAATATAACGAATATTCAATTATTTATGCAAGACAGAAGAGACTAGACATGGGAGGTTAGGGAGACTTTCTCCCTTGGTTTCCCAATGTGTTTTTAACCTGTTTGGCCTCCTGGGAAGTGAGAGCTAGAATTCCAACACCAGAGTAAGAAAATTCAATTGGAGTACTCTTACTTATAAGTTGGCAAAAAAGAGTGTAAAATTTCTTTTCATCCTCTTCTGTTTGATTTGTGAATATGGCCTTATATTTTTCACTAAATTTCTCAGAAAACCTGAAAAGAAACATAGTGTTTTGTATTTGAAAGAGTTGACTGTTTCACTTTACTTACATTTGTTTAATTGTGGGGGGAAATGGCAGTGAAATGAAGGTTTGTTTCTTTTGGCAAAAAGATTTATAAATAAAAGCAGTTTATTTCCCACAATTGAGAGTAAAGGGGGATGTTTTGTTTTGGCTTGTTTGCCTGCTGAAATGAAAAATCCATTTATACATGGTTACAAACAACTGATTTCTGTTTCTTAGTCCAGCTTCTTGGTTTTCATAGAAATACCTAATATGTTGAATTGGATTAAATACTTCTTACACTAAATAGCTAAAAAAAGTATATAAAGAATGGTTCAGGGCTGTTGATCCAGTCACATCTGTCAGGACCTCAATGCACCCATGGATTTAGATGTGTTACTTACATTATTTGAACTTGCAAGTGCTATATTTTAGTCATCATATTTTAAAGTCTAGGATCACCAGCAAGGACATTTTAAGGACAAAATCTGGTTGTATTATTGAATAAAATTTAATGAACTAAGCTTTCTGTGTGACTTATAGTCTTGAATTAACAAGGAAGGAGATGCTTCCAAAAATAGCTTTGGAACAGTTTGCTCTTCTATGTATATAACAGGCATGTGTGTAAGTAAAATTTATTGATTTCTTAACAATAATACTTGTGATGAAAAGAATCTTTGACTCCTGCTAATTTACATACTGGGAATGCTCCCCAAACTTTATAGTTTTATTTCAATATTTAGTTTCTACTGCTTAAGGAAAAGATTAAATATGAAAAAATAAGATAATAATATGAGAGTATCAAGAAATCGTTATATTACAGTAGCAATAATTTATTTTTAAAGTTCTTTTACCTTTCCATAATCATGGAAAATGAAACTAACAACTAGATGTTGTCTTGTAATGAAAACACCAACTTAAATACAAAAACTATTTGTATTTACCCCTCAGAGAATAGTGACTAATTGTATTCTTGTATTTGCTTTCATCTAAAGTGGTGGGACCTACATATGAAACTGTTATTTCCTTTACAATAAATTTAATGAGCAATCATTAAGCAATAGGAAATCTGTTTCTTTTTTTTTTTCTAAGATCTAATAAATCAACCTTTTTTCAGCATGTAAAAAAAAAAATCTCTTTTCAGAGTGTCTTCTTAGGAAAACAACTAGACAACTTTGATTGCATGAAGGTGACAAAATTAAATCTGTTTTTACAGATTTATCACAAAGTAACAATCCTTAGTCGCTAAAAGGCCTGAGCACTTGCAGACCAAATATGTCTTATGACCTTGAACTACTTACTAATAACTGGCCTTATATTTATTACTTTATAGAAAGCCCTGGATTAACATTGCTTTTTACAGTTTCCTTGTATTGCTTTGGATGAAAAAATTAGACTTCCAGAAAACCCTTAATTAGTTTTCTGCATTTTAAAATGGTATTTTTAATTGTTTGAAAAGATATGCAGCATAATTTCAGACTTTGTTCTCATGCCACTACATTCTTGTTTATTTATTTCAAAGGTTGTACTGCATAGTTAATAGCATTTGGTATATATTTTTATGGCATTTAAAACAACACAAGGGAGACAGCATAAAACAGGCAAAGTTTTATTTAAGACTGATTTTTCTGTGCCTGCAAAAAGGTTTATGATTTATGTATTAGTTTGGTAAAGGAGGAGCAAGTACTATAGCTTCCTATGGATGCTAATTCTCTGTAGGAGCTGCAACAGCTGGGACCCCACCTTGGAGATAAGTGCAAAATCTTGCCATCTACATAAAACCCAGTGTCAGTTTGAGCCTAAGACATCAAAGTGAACTGTTTTATAAAGGGAAAAGAAAAACGATATTCCTTGACAATGCAAGTCCCTAAAAGTTATTGACTGAAGTCAATGAGTGCTGTAATGGTTCTGTTGCACAAAGAGACAGAGCTTTTTTTTATTTTTTACTGCCATCCCAACTGCCAGCATTATTGAGCTAGATAATTATACTGACTGCATATAGCTTTTGTAACATGATGTGGTTCTATTGCTCCCTAGCTGTGTGGATACCCTCTAACTACATGAAATACAAAGATGGGTGGAAAAAAAATCCCATAGCTTTTGTAATTTCAGGACATTTTCAAAAGAGACACTTAAGAGATTATTGTGTACATCTCCATGTGGAAAAGGCTTTCCTTTCTCAGAATCCCAGGAGGTCTTTGGGAAAACAGATTCTGATTAAATATAGCTGTCTTGTCCGGTGACAAATGAAAAGAGGAGCTTTACCTGCTGTGATAGAAAGTTATGTGCCTGTATGTAATGCCTGAAAATTGAAAAAAATGTTTACATCTTTCCTAAAGTTCCTGGATAACCTTTTGCCACAGCAAGTCTCACAGGTGCCTCTAAGTTTCAAGGAGCAGACAATCAGGAGACAATGTGTTTATGAAGAAAGGATATTTAAAAATATCCTTTAGTAGTTTTTTCTTAACTCTGTGCAGAATAAAGTCAGAATTTCCCTTACAATTGCACATGGAATGGAGCATGAAAAGAATGCCTCAAAATGGGTTCTAAAATTTTATTCACCATAAAACTGACAATTGTACAAATGACATTTTTGAATAGGAAAATGGGAATCAGTGTTGTGCTATTTCAAGCTAGATTTCAGCTTCTAAGCATTTGCAGGTTTCTAGAATTTTCATTGATTATTTCAGGAACATTAAGTTACATTTGTTATATAAGTTCTAGAAATTTCTGCTTTCAGCACACTTTTTACATTTTATTTGTCAAGCTCCTCCCTAGAGTTGTTCAATATCTTTTACTGATATTTTCCTGTAATTGTCCTATTTTATAAATCTCAGAATTTTGAGTTCTAATCATCTAGTGATTTGTAGCTAGCATATATGTTTCTTAATTATTAAAGCCTTTAAGAATGCTAATACTCTAAGTCAGCATGTTTTGTTACACTTTGAGCACAGTAAAGAACTAAATAAATTATTAGACATAAAAGGAAAAAAATTTTTTTCTTATATTTTTAATTTTCCATTTCAAAGATTGAGTCAAATATGACTAATGAATAATGTTAAGTTTACAATTCCTTTTTTTTTTTTTAATGTAAAGATACCTTTGTTTTAAATCCGTTTTCTGCTTTGGTGTTTACTATATAGATTTCAATCTCTCATAACACTCAGCATTTCTCAGAAATTCCTTTGAGGATCCCATATGATAGCTGAGCTCCTCTGAAAATATACTGTTAAATACCAGACAAGATTTATATGCACAGTGGAAATTCACTATTTCAGCAAACAGACTTCAGAAATCAGTTTATGTGAACTGGTCTGGAATTAACTTCAGACAATTGAATGCCTGCTGACCATGGGTTGTTATTGCTAGTTTTTACGTTGTATTGTGGTCAGCACTAGCTCAGCTACATTGACCGTAAAAATAGATCAAAGATAGACAACAGGATGGACATTACATTCTTTTCTTTTCTCATCCTAACAGTTTTTTCATAATTTGTCAGAACTACTGTGGTTTTGCTTTATTTAACTCAGCACCCATTGACTTGTTCTCTCTTCTCCCTTCCCCTTCCTCTTCTCTCTCTTCTTCCCTTTAAATAAATAAGATAGGGAACAGCAGAGATTCACATTTTGACAACTGTTTTTGCATATAAGACAAAGTCAGAAACATCCTGAGTATCAATTTTCTTTTTCAAGAAAAATTGGGTGAGGAAGGCAGGGAATTGTGTCTTTGCAAATCTGAAGAGGTGGATCTACAAGAATTCTACCTCATACACAAAGACATTTATAAAGGAGGTTTGATTCAAAAGCCATGGACATCAATAAAAAAAAACATTCTGGGAAGTAGCCTGAGTCTTTATTTCACAATCCATCCAGTTTATTGTAGTTTCACTTCTCTCAGTCAGCACTGTTCACATGAAATAAATTTTTAACATTTTTGGTTTGTTTTCAAACTTTTTTATTAAAGAATCAGCTTTCTGTAAACACCAACAGTGTATTTTGGTAAAATAAACTTTTCACTGGAAAGCAATAATCTAAATAGCCTCTTTAGTCAGCAATACCAAGAGGTAAACACGGGTTTAATTGAGAAGATTGTACAAACTAGTATGAACTAACTAGTGATGGAAAATGTAGCCAATGTTATGAAAGGAGAAGTTCTAGTTCTTGTATAACATATTGACTACTTAGAAAGTTTAATACCTATAAAAATATCATGAAGATAGGTTAAACTGCAATAAGGGGTCTAATCCTGGACTGCATTAGGAAAAGCATTGTCAACAGGCAAGGGAGCTGATCCTGCTCCTCTATTCAGCCCTGATGATGGCTCATCAGGAGTGCTGCATCCAGTTCTGGCTTCTTCAGTACAAGAGATACCTGAAACTATTGGAATGAGCCCAAAAGAGAGGAACTGGAACACCTCGCTTAGGAGGAAAGGCTGAGATATCTAAGCCTCTTTAACCTAGAGAAGGGATGATTAAGAGGAGGCCTCATCAAAGTCTATAAGTATCTGAAGGGAGACTGTCAAGAGCATGGCTCTTCTCAGTGTTGCAGAGAAATAAGACAAAAGAAAAAGGGCAGAAACTGATGCACCAGAAGTTCCACCTGAATATGAACTTCTTTATTGTACAGATGACAGAGCACTGGAACAGATGGCCCAGAGAAGTTGTGTAGTCTCCCTCAGTGGAAATATTCAAAAGTTGTTTGGATACAGTCCTGAGTGATGTGCTCTAGGAGACTGCAGGGAGTTGGATCAGATGACCCATGGAGGTCTGTGTCAACCTAACCCCTTCTGTGATTCTGTGAATATAGAATAATATATATAGATCTAGAGAATAGAGGTTATAGAATCATACACTCATTAAGTTTGAAAAAGACCTCCAAGTCCATCAAGCTCAACTGTTGGCCAAACACCATCATATCAATTAAATCATAGCACTCAGTGTCACTCATCAACACTGCCAGGGATGGTGACTCCACCACCTCCCTGGGCAACCCATTCCAACACCGAATTTTAGATATAATGGATGTAGCTGAAATAAGTGATCTGTTTTGGAGTAAAGGTTTTATAATTTGTTTAGTATCTGTAATTTGGTTATGCATATAAAACCACCAAATATTCTCCTAGAGTAGTTTGGAATACTACATGTTGAAGGTAACATAAGAACAGGTTTCTTCTCAGATAATAAACTACTGCTGTAATATAATTAACCTTTGACATTAATGGGAATTTTTAGTAGAAACAATTAATTGGAAATTAGTCTCTTTCATGGGTCATCACCCATAAAAGCTTTTTAGCACAAGTTTCCACTGCCAGCATTTTATTGTTATATTTTCTAGTTGAAGATTTTTGGGTTTTCTTTTTCCTTTTGGGGGAAGACTGAATAATTACAGTAGAGAAAAATATTAGGAAAAAGAATCAAACATTCTTGAACATTCTTAGGAGGAAGGAAACTTCTTCACCCAAGCTCAGTGTAAATCCATTGCTTTCAAATTGCCACTTAATTTTCATAATTCCTATACATGAAAACTTTTTTGGAATAAGGTAAGGGATCATTTCAAACTGACTTAACTCATCTTGATTAGGTTCATCTGTAATTTCTCTAATTCCAGAAAATGTCTCATTCTATTTATCTCTCTTATTCCAAAAACTGAAGGTTATACACAAGGAGTGAATCAGGAAAATCAGCTGAAAACAGCCATACCAGAGTAATCTCTCACATAGAGAAGCCTTAACACACTGGAAGATTGTTAATAAGATTGAGTTGGTGGTAATAGATTCAAATTTATTAAACAATGAAACCAAACTCATTCCTTCCAAGATACAGAGCTTCATAGATCTAGTTAGAAAACAAAGCTTTAACAGCCATTTACAGATCTACTTTTTTTTGTAAGCAATTCTTAGGGCTCCAGTGTATGCAGTTGTTGCTCCAGGGTGATTTCCTCCATGTCTTCTGCTCTACAGTAACTGTATTTGTACATATGATGGACAGGGGAAAAAGGAAAGTAACAGAAACTGAGATTTCTCTTGGCAATAAATGATTTTATAACTTAAGGTAGCACATGTCTGGTATTTTTAGATCTATGGCCAGCAAATGCACTGATGGTACTTCATAATCTATCCATATATCCAGACCTCCAAAGTAGAACAAAATGGTAAATATTTCTATTTGGGGTTTTTTTCAGGTAAGGCTTTGGATTTCATTCTCATTTTCCATTTAGTCTATTTTGTGCAACCTTACACTTTAATATTATTGATCAAAAAATAAAAAAAAGAAAAGAGAACCCATGTTCAGCTAAAGTGTTTTCTGGACCAGTGATTCAAATTTTAACTTTCTCTCTCCAGGTTACTTTGGAAAATTTGTAATAATTCTTGAAATGGACAGAGTGATTTATGAATCAAACCTCCATTTTTAGTTACCTGTAGTTTCCAAACAATAAAATACTGCAGTTTTAGGAGAAGTGATAATTTTAGATTAAGTAAACTGGTGCCAAAACCTCTGTTGTGGTGAAATTCTTTGTTAAACTTGCTCTCTATACTAGTACTGTAATAATTTCCTGTGTAATAAAAACCATACTACAATTGTAGGAGAAAAAAGTAAAAAAAAAAATCTATGTTTAATCTACATCTTGTTCAGGTGCATTCCTATTTCCCCTTTAATTTATATTTAGAAGCTTGTTATAGTAAAGAGTCTTTTTGATACAGTTTTTGCCTGAGACCCTCTTAGAAATTGGTTCATAATCAATCTGATCTATTTTGTCAACATCACTGAGAATGTAGTCAAATAGTCTTATTAGTGCTGCTTGAAAATGCAGTTTTCCTTTGCAGTGTTTTTTTTTTTTTTAATTCATCATTACTTGGTAATGCTCATTTGTGCTGTGTAGCAAACTCACACAAATAATATGTGACAGTTTTTCTACACAGAAAAGAAGAATAATTAGCTTCAAATCTAAATGGAAGAAATTTTTCATTTCATACAGGAAAAATGGTGACAATACTGATTTTTCTGACATAGAAATATAGGAGTTTGCTTATATAATTTGCTTATAAGACACTCCTTCCTTTACACTGAGGATATATTGGTTCTCTTTGGATCCCAAGAAGGTGTGGATACCCAGAACTAATCAAATAGTTTTATTGAGCAAAGCATGGAAATAGTAGAAAGTATGATAGCAATAAGATGGTAGAGAAGGTGATAATAATCCTTCTGATGTTAACAGAAACAATATAAGAGGTAATAGCAATCTGACATTCCTGGTGACACTAGGAAAACTGGTTGCTGCAACATCAGATGAGTCCTTGTGTTAGGTTTATGGTTGGAGGATCAATGATCTTAAAGGTATTTTCAAATGTCTGGTTGGACTTCTCACACTAAACAGATCTCATCCACAGTGAGGTGCATTGTCATTGTGGTCTTTACAATTGAGCAGGTTTCTTTTAGATGTTAGCAAATCTATGAATCATTTCTGCTGTCAGGTAAAGGACTGTTAATCATAAGGGTACATTGTCTAATCTCAGCATTGGATAAGATTTGTAGATGGTGTCATCCACATGGATGGGCTTTGCCATTGCAGGTAGTCAGCCAAATTCATACAGCAGTCACTGTGTTGCTTTGAGCATGATTCCACACATTGACATAGGATCAGGTTAGAGACAGCTGCAAAACAGGTTCTATGTGGTTCTTCATGCTAACACATAAGTCTTGACAATCAACGTCTTTGATTATACTCTGTGAAAATTCTGTGTAAAGACACATCCTCATTCAGTACCTTCTGCAGTGACCCACTACACCAACTAGCATAACAAGACACACTCTTCCAAGACATAAGCTTCTTAAGAGGCTGTCTTTCCTCCTTCCTTTGCATTCACACACATCATGCTCCAGAATGATGTTGTTCCTTGGCTGATAGTCTTTGGCAGGATGCAGCTGAGAGTACTTGTGATAGCAAATTGAAAAGTGCAGCCAAATGTTCCTGGTGATCCAGCAAATATTT
The DNA here is from genome assembly GCA_013398995.1 of Alaudala cheleensis. Classification (NCBI taxonomy): domain Eukaryota; kingdom Metazoa; phylum Chordata; class Aves; order Passeriformes; family Alaudidae; genus Alaudala; species Alaudala cheleensis. The sequence goes on from VWYE01018881.1 coordinate 199,519, forward strand.
TTCTTTGCTCTTCTCTTTCCTTAGGCACTGCAGATGATCAGAATAATAGACCATCTGAGGGGATGCTGAACTAACACTGGGGAAAACCAAGTATATTATGATCAACTATTGCAATGAAAAGAAAACAGACATATATTTCAGAAATTACACATTTTTAAGGCAGTCTGAATTTTCCATAGAATATGCTAGAAAATATTGAATAGATTCAAATTCAATCTTTAGGCCATCCTAGGCAGGAAATTGGTCTGAGCATTCTTGATAAAAATAAAATCAATTCAAAGCTAGATAAACCATTGTCTAAATAGGGATACCTGAATATGAAAGTTATCCTTTAAAAATAAACATAGCTGAGCAAGGTAATTTTTAAACAGACACATATAATTCCAAACAAATTATTAAGACACAATGAAAGAAGCCATTGAAAATTTAAAATTATTTGTTTTAGCTAATGGCTTATCAAAATTAAACTCCATTGTCTTCTTTAAGAATGAAAAAAGGCTTTCTGCATAAAAAATTAGCACAAAGGAAATACTTCTTGGTATATTTTCTACTGTAAATATAAAAATTCCTTTACTTTGAGTGGTAGCATTTTTTTGTAAACGATTGACTTGCACTGTACTGTGTACCAAAGTGCACTGGGGTTTTATAGTGAAATTTAAAGTACAGAACTATATTCAGAAAGCTTATTTTGCAAGATTTTGAAAAGCATATGTGTTGTACTTGAAGCCAGTCATTTCCCACTGGTCACACTCCTGGCTGTTTGGGATCCTTCATAAATGGAAGAGTATTTTTCATTTGATGACATACAGACTCTCATTCCTGTTGGGACTCGTTGGAAACTAGGACACACAAAGAGATGGTCTCTGTTTGCAGTCTCAGTTTAAATTGTGATGTGTTGATCTGGTGATAATAGGGGGATACAAAGAGCCCAGCTGATTTTGCAACTAAAGCTCATGTCAGCTTTAAAGATGAAAAAAACTAAATGGAGTGTTTAACTGAGAACTGCATTATTTTTGCTGTTCAGCTCTTCACGTGTTTAAGTTGGTACTGAAAAATTCTCATTTTCTTCCTAAAAACAAAACCAAAAAGAACCCAAACAAAAACCCCTGAAACAAACAAATAAACAAAAAAATAAACCAGAAAAAAAAAATCTCAAACTATGAAGGCAGCAGAAAACAAGATATGCATTTTGGTATATCAATTTGAATTTTAAACATCAAAATATTATGTAGAAATAGTGAGAAATAAATCAGAATATATTCTCCTATTGAAATCACTGGGTATGATAGTAGCTTCAGTCAGGCTATAATATCCTGCACAGTGACAATGCTTTGTTTGGCTGCTGCACGTTTTATATTGATGGCTGACATCCTAATGCAACACTTGTAACTAAAGGAATTGAAAGAGGTCTTATACAGATGAAAGCAATTTAACACATAGTAAAGACTAAAACACACTGGGGGAGATCAACAACATGAACTTGCTGTAATGGGCTACATCTGATAAATGGTTTCCAGGGGTTTATAGGAAGAAGCCTAAAAACATTTAAGAGACAAGGTTATCAGTATGTCAGCTAAAGATATTTGATAATGTGTACCTTCATGTGAAAATTCTGAAGTTTTTCTTATTTAATTGCACATGTTGTCCTATGCTTTCTTATATTGTTCAATTACTGGTCTTGCTGTGAAGAAAGCCATACAAAGTTGACTGCCTGGACAGAAGTCAAGAAATCTTACTGATCTGTATATTTTGTGCATTTTAAAAGCATTTTTTAACTTTGTGCAATATACTGTTGTCCATGGAACAAATTAAATAATAATTAAGCATTTTTGAAACTTTAAAATCCAAATTTAAAAAACCCAGCATTTGTAAAGCCTGCATTCAGTGAATCTTAAGCTTTGCAAACTAAGAAAACAGAATATTGAGAGATTTGGATAACAAGTTGCAATGTCTGCTACAAAGGATAAAAAGATTTCTTACTCTAAATGTTCAAATATTTGCACCAAATGTTCAAATATTTGAAAAGAAGTGGAATTATAAATAGACCAATTTAAAAAACCATAATTGATCCCAAAAATGAATTTCAGCCTCCAAGACAGGAATTTTTTAATTACATCAGGGAAAGATGAGTAAACAAAAGGGAAATTCAGAAGTTAAGTCGCAGTTACCCTTTAGCTCGTGCATTTACACATACCTATGATGCTGATGAAGTCATGTGTTTTCTGACCTCATTGAGAGTGCTGACATTTCAGAGGAGAATACTTCAGAGGGTGACTATTTAGATGGGAAGGACTGATTTGTCAGGGAATATATCAGGTCAACATTTCGCAGTTTTCTAATACTGAGATAGGTACTAAATATATTTTTTATTCTTTTGCAGATATTTTCTGCTGAATGTAGCAACAGAGTTAATGTCAGACCCTAATCTTATGAAGTGTTTTGCAGATAATCCTTCTGCAAAGAGAACCTGTCATTTCAGTTCTTACTTGTAACATCTCTCATTTGCTAAACCTCTGGATCTTAAGGTGTAAGACTGCTGACAAATGCAAGCAGCTACCTTTCTTAATATTATAATGTTCTCTCCATGGCTTTTCAGGGCAGCAGTGCAACTAGTTTTGAAATGGACAGAGTGCCTGCTCATTACTCAGTATGACATCCTCCCATCAGTGAACATTAGCAGATGCTTCCTGAAGAAGAAGAAATTACATACTTAAATGGAGGAAAAGAAAGTGTCCTAGTTACCAGTAGTGTGTTTTTAAGGGTGATTATAAGTAACCAGAGTTTGTATTATTCTAATAAATCTTTCATGACACAGTGAGTGAGAAGGATCAAAGAGTGTGAGATGAATTCTTTTTTGCTCATAGTATTTTATCACTCATATGCAGCGATGTTACACAGACAGAAATGACTGGTGAATAAAATTTTGAAAGTGGATATTAAAGCCACTGAGAAAGACTGTAGGATAAGATTATCAAGGAACTTGAAGATAACATAACAACCAGCATGAAAAGACATGCTTTTAAAACATCACTATAGCAGTATTTTTGAAACCAAAGGCAAAAGCAAGTTTCATTACAAGAAATATTCAGAACCATATATGAAGTTATAAAACCATGATGGATTTTTACTTTTTTTAATTCCTGACTTCTGCTGTCAACAATAAAAAAAATGTTCTATTATAAAAATAAGATAATTTTTATTTTCTCCCACATGGCATGCTGCAGCATAGATGATATTTACTTTGCAGAAATTTTGGTTCAACGAGATTTTTTTTTTTTGTTCCTTGTAACTAAGCTGATTATGTTCTAAGTGCTATAAACTACTGATTTTTTGTATGGGACAGTATCTACCACAAGCTCAAGTTAAAGAAAAACAGCTGTCATCAACTTCACAGAAAAATATTTCCTTCTAAGTTTTTTTCCTGTGGTTATGATATTTTTGGTGGTGCACCCTATTTGATTATCTTATCTCTTGCTCTTGTTCAATTCAAAAGTTGCATTTATTTCACTTCTGTCCTAGGGTGACTGTATGATGCTTCTATTCCGAAATTGTCTGTTCTGTCTGTGTTAGATATTGTGTTCTGTAGCTTTAAGACTGGTTCCTAGAGTGTAGGGGGAGAAAAGAGAAGCGCGGAGTTTGTTTTGTANTTCCTCCCAGATTTGCCCTAAACCAGGACAACTTCTAAAAACTTGAAGTTGTCTTTTATCTTTCTGCAATTTCATTAAAATTAGATTTGATTAATAGGATCTGGTAGAGTAGTTTTGTCATTTAACAGTTAAAATACCTGCTCAGTGAAAAAAAAATAATTTTCAATGACATCAGGATTTGTTTTAGTTTGGAAGTGTTTATCCTAATTATAGCTAACATCTCACCATTTGAATAACACAGATGATGTATTTTATGGATTAATTTTTACGTTTGCTTATGGGCAGATTCCTGAAAATTAATTTGTTATCCTTCAATGGATTTCTAGTGAGTAATTAATAAATATTTCCATTAATACTCTTTCTTGTTTAGGTTATTTTGTAGTCTTAAAATATATGAACTTTACAATTCTGTGATGCATGCTTTGGAACACTTTTTTTTAGAAAAGAAACTATATTTATATGTTCTGATTTTAGTTTTCTTCTTTGTGTTATACTGCTTCATGACTAAGAGCTAGTTTAATGTAGATTATTCTGCTGATTGAAGAAAAATTGTTGAAATCTGCAGTAGTTTCTAGATTTAGCTGAGAGGTTTTCTCTATGGTGTTAAATATTAGTCATTTTTACAAGGCAGTTTTTAAATAGGAAATTATTAAACTTTCTACCAGCTGTCTTTGCTACTTGAAATGAGCTTTATTTGCTGCTGTATAGTAAAGCTTTTAATTTCTTTTTTTAATGGCATGATATTTTGCCCATATATACCAAGAGGTAGAATTCTTATTCATTAAATTCTGTTCACTGTATAACAGGGAAGGAAAGTGGAGATCTTCTTGTCACTCATCATTTACTGAGAACAGCAAATCATCTTGTCAAAAGTTACAGTTAATGGAAAATACACTCAGGCACTATTACCAACTGATAAAATAATAATATAGCAAGTGCAAAATGCAAGAGTCTGAGCTTAAACAGAGCTCATAATTTAGGCTGCTTCTGCAAGTACAAAATTTGCCATGAAATTGCCAGAAGTGTGCACTCTCAAGCACTCCTAATGATGGGGTTAGAGCAATGTTGCAGCCTCAGAAGAGACAGACTTTGATCTTGGGCTGGCACATGCAGGACAAGGCAGGGAGCTACTGAGGAAATATTGTGCTTGCAAAAGAAAGGGTGAAAGCCTTTTGGCCTGATCTGCCTTGAGATAAATATACTTTTGAAGTGTTTCTCTCTGAGAAATGAAGTGGCTCATGTTGTGTGTCCTTGATGCCAGTCTGCCTACACTGGGGTTTCTAGGTCAAAAACAGAAATAAAGATTGAGGAGATGCTGGCTGTAGTTCAGCACTGATATTGTATAGCCTACTCAGCCTCTGCTCCATCCATTTTATTCTACCAGTCAGCTGTCCAAATTGGACAGTGAATTCCCATGGCCAGGGGAAAGCAATGATTATCCAATAACCCACACATAGCTTTGCTCAAAAGTGTTACTACTGGTAACCTACAGTTATGCAACAGTCATAGAACATCCTGCACTCGACTGTTTGCAATTCTTCTTGCCAGGGACAGATTATTTTTCTGTCATCCGGGAAATGGCCCTGCCAGTATCCTTGAAAGCCAGAAGCCAATTGATCCATTCAACATATATTCTATATTTCACATCCACTGTGGTAATCTCTATTATTATCTCCTTTCTCTTTGCTTTATAGGGCATATCAGACTGTTTCAGTGGTTTTGGTTTTATTGCTTCATGATTTTAGAAGTTACAAAATGAAAGATCCCGTCATATAGATGCACACAGTAGTAAATTAATTTTCCACATAATTTCATTTACCTTCATGGGAAAATTAGGTCTCATAAAGGTCTATGTGCCTGTTTGTGTTTGCAGGATTAGGCCATGAGCAACCTGACAGTATTCTACAGTTACTTTACTGTCTAATTAATATACTCAATGTACTTAGTGCTGTGAGTCTGATTTAACATCAAGTCTTGCATAGAAGAGATCTTGGGCAACATTCCGTTTTCCATCACACTCCTTTAAAAGTGTAGAGCGGATATAGTGATAGGATGTTTTCTTAACTTTTTCACTTTACCTACCTTTTACCCTATGGTTGCATGCCTATGTACAACATCAGAAGTTATATTAAGAGTTTTATGAGAAGTACTACAAAGAGTTAAAAAAATAAGTGGGGTTTATGTAATTCTGAAACAGTTTTAGGGGTAGACAGATCTACTGAGTAAGAGAGAATCCAAAAAATCTGTTTGGAAAAGCAGATGAATTTGGCTGTGAACACATTCCACTACCTAATTTCCCTGGATCTTGAGGGGGATAGTTGGGGTGTGTCAAAGAGTTCTTGTCAGCAAGTTGAAAATTCAGGACCAGTAATCTGCTGGTGGAGAAGGCAAACTGTATCTCCTGCTTCCAAACTTCAGAAGAGACCTTTAGGTTGCACCTTAGATATAACTTTATTACACCATCACACCAATAAACGGAAAATTTGTCAGTCCGAAAATTCTTTGAAAAATAAATTATATTTTTTTTGCAAAAATAAAGGAAATCAAAGACGTTAACAGGAAAGCATTTCAATGAGTCACAGTAAATTTCAGCATTTGTACTTCAGAGTCGGTTAAATACGCATTAAGAAACACTAGCCCTAGGAACTGTTAGATTGTTTATATTTTTTTGTTTTGTTTTGTTTTGTTTTGTTTGTTTTACTCTTAGGTTTATATCGGGCCACTCAAATGTTTCATCTTCAAACAGATAAAAAAATATTCAGTAATATCATACATGTAAGAGAATCTGGAGAATCCATATATTTATAAATGAAAAGACATATGCTGAATTCAGTGCACTTACAGTAGTTACACCAGCTGAGGATTTTCCTCAAACTGTTCAAGAGGAAATTAGATTTGAACAAGATTATGATGAGAGTATTCATTTTCCAGCATGGCTCATTGCATACTAACACATAAACTAAGAATACAAAGTAGTATAATACTCTAAAAATGACTGTAGCAATCAATATTTTTACATTAGTCTAGAAAAAAATAATGCAAAGTGAAGCAGAAAGTGAGTGAAAGCTATTACGTTGATTCATTCACCTACTAATGAATATATATGGGGATTGCTTGCAGCTATGCATTATGACAGCACAATTATTTACAATAGATTCTCAGAGCTGTCACAAGCTAGTCACAACAAAATGACTCAATTCTGTATTTTTTTATACATTGTAAGCATTATCAGAAGAGGCTTGCTAAAAATAAAAAACTATATTGAATTACTAAAAATTGCATCTCTTTCTTTCACTCTATATGCATCTGGGCTATTTCCCTCATACTCTCTCTAAGTTTGTAAATTGAATTTAAAGAACTCAGTTGTATATCAGAATAGCTCTCAGAAATCACTGTGTTAAAGGTACTGACCAGAGAGATCAGAAAAAATATTTCCTTTATATTTAATTTGAACTTTCTGGGACTCTGTTACACTAAGTGTTATAACAAGATAATGCTAAAATATAGTCACTGACCCAAGAGACCTGCAAAATAAATAGAGAACAAAAACCAAAAAACTTTTGATGTGACAGCAAACAGGAAACATAGACAAGAGCTGGGTAAGTGGGATTTGGTAATGACTTCAGTGAGATTTTTTCCCACCTGAAGTTTCTCATAGACATAGGGATTGGGTGGATGTGCCATTGTGTGAATGGACCTTTTAGGTATCAGAAGACTTGAACCAAAACCATAAGACAGATGAAGCACAAAAAATAATGAAAGTTCTGGATAAATTTTGGAAAAAATATTAGTGTGAAAAAAGAAATTTCCAATCCTGACCAAACTTATTTAACAGCAGAAGAAAGGAAATTCAAATACCAAGTACTATCAGTCCAATACAGCGTAAGAAAATAGTTATTCTGCAAATTTGTAAAGTCAGATATTTCTAAGTAGTACCTAAGTACATGAAGATACAATAATTTTCTCTTCAAATTGCTGCATTTGTCTTGTTACCAAACTACACCTGATTACAGTTCTGTTGCAGGCATGGGATCCAAAAAACAATTCAAGCATGTGTTTAACATTAAAAACTTTGTCTACTCCAAAACTGTAACAAATGTTTACCTGTCTCCTTGGATCTGGAGTAATAAAAAAATGAACTTAGGTCTTTGAAAATTATTTCCTTCCCCCTCCATCATGATGATATTCATATTTTTTATTAATTCCATGAACAGCATTTAAAAGATTGGAAGGAAGAGTATTTTAGGGGAAAAAAAGTAAAAATAAAACGCCAAGCAAGCAAGCAAGCAAAGTTGTTCAGAATTATTTACATGATTAATTAAATCTCGTCACCATTCACTAAAACAGTGATTACATTTATTTTAAATTTACATTACAATATTACCTTTAAATATGATAGTTACTTGAACAAAATTAAATTTCTTTCTCACTGATATGATTAGAAACTAATTTTGTTATAGCAACTTTTTATTTCTTTTAGTTTTTTTTTCCCCTTGACTAGAATAGCCATGACATATATGCAGTCAGTGTTCTCATCTCCTGGCCTAGACCAGTGACTTCCCTGTTTTGGTTCATTCATTGTCTCTGGTACTTCATGGAGTCACTGTGGATATTGAGTAGGGGACAGGATTTATATTGTCTATTGTGATAATAGCACCAACAACATGACTTTGATAAATCAATTAAATGATTTTTTTCAATCATTTAGTAAAGATGATAATGAATCACCCTGAATGAGTACTGTTGTTTCCCTATCATGAAGCTACAGTTTCAGATTTAACTATGCAACTTTTTTCAGAGCTCCAACTTTCTAATTTTATCAACCTATAGATGTTACCTCATCCTGTAAATCCTGAAGAAAAGTTTCTGTAGAAGCTTAATTTTGGGGCTAGAAGATAGGTGAAGATTAGCAGGAAAATGCATATCTGTTGGTTTCCGAAATCCACAGGTGTTGAAAGCCTAATTTCTCTAACATAAGCAGGCGTCCCATCCTCCCAGAAGTGTGTGGGTTTTCCCAGTTCAGTGACATTGTCTGGTGTGCTACAGGCAATTCATATGGTGGTTTGGGCAGCCAGGTTGCTCTCTTCATGCTCTCCCACTGCACTCTGCCTGACCCTAGGGTGCTTTCACTCACACCTAACTCAGGTGCTAAACAAAATCCCCTTTTTGCTCAGTTACCCGCTTGTCTCTGTCAGGTCCACAGAACTTTGGATTCCTGGGCTCTGATACCTTCTGGGCCACAGCTGGGGCCGCCCAGGACAGGGGTGAGGCAGGAGCTGTGTGTTTCTTTGGTCCAGGAGGGTTTTTCAGATGTCTTACTGTCCCTTCGTGGTCGCCAGAAACTGATGACTTAGGGAAGGCTGACCTGAAACAGAGACTGGACAGAGCTAGAGAATAAAGTAGATATTTATTGTGAGGCCTCTAGGATACACCTTCAGCAGGACAAGAGCCTGACCAGGGCTACACCCAAGGTGGACTAAGAATTGTCACAAAATGGCCCCCTGGTCACGAGGTCTTACAATTTTATGAGTTTTGGTCCATTTGCATATTGGGGTTTAATTGTCCGATTACAGCTTCAGGCTGTGAGGTCTCATCCTTCTTGTTTCTCCCTTCAGTCCACCTTTGTTTATGCTTTTGGGCCTGAAACTTGTCCCAGGTCTTCATCAGGAAGAGCATTTGTTTTGTCTACCTACTCTGTGAAGAGAGCTCACTAGCACTTAATATGAGGCTCAGAACACCCAAGGCAGCACAGAATCTGAAAAACATGAATGCTAAAATTTAAGGCATCATAGTGACAATGGACATGTAGCTGCACTTTGAGAGGTCAGTTAAGGTTTGAGCAGAGTTTCAGTGTTTACTCTCTCCAAATAAGTGTGCCATGTAGTCAATATAGAGACAACCTAGAGCAAAAAGGCTCTGCAAATCGATATTTCAGTTAAAAACTCCAGATTAGATTAATCTGCTGGAAAATAATTCATGTTGTCATGGAAAAGTTAGCTCTGCAAGGAAAGGACTATCTTCTGCATCATCTAAATTTATGAAGTGCTAGAAATAAAAAAATAAGTTTTACTACCTAGAATTAGATATTCAGTCCTTGCTCTGTATTCAGTGTAGGACAGTTTTTGGATCCGTTCTCAAAGACAGGGAGGCATTTTCTGACTGCGTTGAGGTGACTCATACAATACAGTACCAAAGTTTTACATCAGTAAGTACAAGTGGTGGCCCATGGACATCTGTAAGCCATAAGGAAGTCAGTTCTCAAAAACCAAAAGTATTTTCTATTCTTTCATTCCCCAAACCAGTCCCAAAGGTACTGAAGAGGCCAGTGAAGAATAAATGTCATCCAAATGACACATATGGAGTGATGAATGCTTGGGGGACCAATGTCCAGAACTCCTTGATAAAAGACAGTCACTATAAGTCATCTGCATAATGTAGGATTTCTCCCCTCATGTAATCTCACTTTCTGTATAGCTCCTGCTTTTAGAACTACAATGTTTCTGTTGAACGCATACTTACCAAAAGAGTAAAAATCCATGTTTGGTGTGTGATTCTGCCATTTAGCTTAAATATACCCTGATGTTTCATATTTTTAAGTGTTTTTCTGTGATTATCAATGATAAAAAATCATATTGGGAGAAGAAGAACACATCATTTTTCTGTTCAAGACCTTGGAATAACTAAAGAAATCTATCCAATATTTTGATGACAGCCTACACTGCCAAAGTGAACTATGTAGTTATATTTAAACCATATATTTTTATATAGTTTTTTCCTGGTCTGAAACTTAAAGAACCAATTTTTTATTTTTTTTTTCAAAAATTGCTTTACAAAATATATTTTAAATAGAAAGTAATGAAGGCATTTAGAAAGACAGTAAATGCATTCTCCACTTGATTCAATCATCTGAACTTGGGAGATGTGGAGTGGTGGTTAAATTCCGATAGGCAGCTAAGCCCAGAGAGCCACTCACTTCTGCTGCTTGAGCAAGCAGAAGAAACTTCAGGAGTTCTTTCACCATTTCCCATGGGCAGGCAGGTGTCCAGGCATCTCCAGGAAAACAGGGCTTCATCACATCTATTGGTTATTTGGAAGAGAAATGTCATCACTCTGAACTTCCCCCGTACACCCTTCCTTCTCGTTCCCCCAGCATTGTATGATGAGCAGGACACGATATGATCTGGAATATCTCTGGAGTCAGCTGTCCTAGCTGTGTCCCCTCCCAAACTCTTCTGCACCCCCAGCCTCCTCAGCAGTGTGGTGGGGTGAGAAGGCCTTGCTGCTGCGTAAGCACTGCTCAGCTAAAACATCCCTGAATGAAACACTGTTTCAGCAATTCTGAAATGCTGCCACATGCCACCTGCTATAAAAAAAAGGAAGCCCATTCCCACTAAAACCAGTACACTAGTTCATCATCCTCTTTTACTAAAAGTCAAAGCTCTGCTGCCTCACTATGCCTATCTATTAAAAAATGTTGATAGCATTTATTCTGTAGGTAATGATGAACTAGTAAATATAATTTAAAAATACTTAGAACAAAGAAGTTATAATAGCGTAACTAATGAAATACAGTGTTATAATGTGCCTGCTTATGTGTTAAAGAATTTCAAGGTGTTGAACCAAGTCATAAGGTTAGAAGGAAATAGAAGGAAATTCTCCTGTTTGATGTGTCTGAAATAAACAAGACCACAATCAGAGCTGCTTCTACCAAAACAATAATTGTCATCCAAAAGCCCCACATTTTCTGAGCTAACAGAAAAGAAGTACATACCAAATGAATTCCTAAAATCCATTGCATTAGACTACAGTTATTGATAACATATTTCATTTTATGTTTCATTTTTATTTGCAGTTTTATGATATTAATTTTAATATTTGGTTATGATATATATTATTACCTATGCAGAAAAATGAAAAACTGGAAAATATGTTTGGATACATATCCCTTGAACATGCTGTGTCAAAGTAAAGGATGGTCTGAATTGTTTTACCCATCAGAAATGGTTACATCACTAGTTTTAGTGCTGCTCCTAGATAAGGGATATACTAGATTCAACTAAATTAATGTCATTACTGTATTTATGTCACCGTGATGGGGTTTAAATATCCTACCCATTTCCATCACAAAGCATGTTGATGAACAAAACAGAAACTGTCAGAAACACAATGGTTTCAAATAGAGTGAGAGAAACCTAATCCGAATGTCCATTTAACTGGGATGTTTCATAACGATGATTAAACTTAAGATCATAACTCTGTCCCTTATCAATTGCTTTGGTAGCTAGTTAAGACAACAGCTTTTGATGAAGCAGCCTGAGGTACCCATGGAAACAGAACCTAAATAATCTGAAAACAGCTACAATTTTCTTGCTCCATCCCATTTACTTTTTAATTATGTTCTTCTCTATGCACAAATTTGCTTTTTTATGTGTCCAATAAAGCTGCTGAATTTGGAATTTCAGTAATGTGTAAATAAAATTGTCAGCAAAATGGTTAATTTAGTGGTAATAAATTAGGAAAGAAATGTTTCTACTGTTTTGTTCACTTAATCAAGAAGTTTTACTAAATGTACTACAATTTCACTGACTTCACTCAGTGTTTTGAAGATAGTCTGTTGTTTAAAATATGTCTTTAAAAGCATATGTTTCAACTGAGGCAAAAGTATGATTGAAGAATGGACCCCAAAAAGATTCTTTTTGTAGCATATGCTAATGTTTATACAGAGTGTAGTACAAAAGAGATGACTATTACAGTCCTTCAAATAGCAGGTCTTACAATAAGAGATTTCGGAAATTTTCCATTCAACTATTGTCAGTAGAAATTCACTTCTCTGAAATATTAAATCAGTGAAAAGTGCTAAAGTTAAAAGTATTTTCAACCAGATTATATTAATACAAGCAATAAATTTTAAGAGCAATAGTGATTAATAAGGACAGATATAAAATGTACATGTTTGATGGCCAAAAAGTGTCTCCTAGTGTTAGAATGCACCATTTGGCAGCAGCATTGTTTTGAACTATAAATAATGTATCTCAAGGTTTTTTGTGACGCACAATAGTACTTGAAAAATAGCACACCTGCTACAGGGAAGAACAGCATGAAGATGTTTAGTCCCATTTTGAAATGGAAATTATTTAACTTTAAAAGCTATAGCAAAGCAGTTGCTAAAGATTGTCAACATAGGTTTTATGTCAGAGAAAATTTTGTGTGCATGAGACTTCAGAGCTCATGAAAGAGTCTTGATTGACATCCTTAGAGACTAAAGGCTTCAGATGTAAAAATTTACTTGATCATTAATGGTTTTGTATTCCACTTATATAACAGTGTTAAAATAAAGAAGAGCAGAAATATGCAGATATTTCTGGTGAAACTTAACCTGTATATTTAGGGGTGAAACAAATCTTGCTTTATCACTACACTGCATTGGAGTTAAAAAAAAAAGTCATTCACCACAGAAACTAGGTGGGAGAAAGGTCTTAAATGGTGATTTAAGCATAGTGAGTCATCACCAGTGCCAGCTTCTGCTCACTACAATAAATAGCAGGAAAAGCAGATAGGAAAAGTGAACAGGTGTCTTAGTCTGCAATGCAAGATGTAACCAAAAGCATTCTATTACCATCTGTTAAAACCAGGTGGGGCAGTGCTCTTGATCTCTTCCAAGACCCATCCTCCTTCCAGGGGGTTATCTTCTGTTAGTAGGCCATTGAGGCTCACTCCACAACTGATAAAATTACATCATCCCATTGGGAAATGCTCCACCCAAGGGGAGGAACCAAGCACTCCTACCTGGATAAAATCTGCATTAGAACACTAGAGCAGCCTGTTTTCACTGGATTCCCAGAGGAAGACTAGACCTATGTCACCACCACTGGAATCTCAGAAGAAAATAGCACCCTTCTACAGAATCATTTCTCCAACAGAACCACATCTGTCACTCCAGGAGGACTGCAGCCATGATTTAAATGTACTGCTACCAAAACCCTGACCAATACGGTGTCAGGTTGTATTTTGACTCTGTCATTGTTTTCTTTTTGTTTGGTTGTGGGGTTTTTTTGGTGGTGGTGTTTTTTTTGTTCTTTTTTTTTATTACTACATTTTTATTTTATTTTGCCTAGTAGAGTACTGTTATTCCTATTCTCATATCCTTGCCTGAAAGCCCCTTAATTTCAGAGCTACAATAATTTGGAGGAAGGAGGTTTACATCTCCAAGGGAGGCTCCTGCCTTCCCTAGCAGACACCTGTCTTTCCAAACCAAGACAGCAGGAAAAGTTATGTCTGGAATACACCACATGGAAATGCCTGACAAGTCACAGTAATCTCGTGCAACTTCAAAAGCTCAGAAATAACAATAAATTAAGAAGGTATAGCTTAACTGTATAACAAAGTAAATTTCGTTCTATTTGGTAGTCTCAGACCAGTGTTTTAGATGTCACTACTGATCTAAATATATCAGTGTACAAACTGGATAAGTCATAGCAACACAACATCTGTATGTGAATTAGCAGAACAGGAAGCTATTGTAAGAGAGAAATTCAGCTTTAGAGAATTATATTTCAGTTTACCAGAGAAGCAATTATTGAGAGGATTCTCAATAGTGAAAGTGAAAACTTTGTAAGGCTTTTCTTTAAAGCTTTACACATCTTGTGTTTTACCTCATTTGAAAAGCTTGATTTACCAAATTTTTTTTGTCACTCAAACTGACTTTTGTTTGCACAGGTCAGAATAGGAGGATGGATGCTCTGTTTGGCTGCTCTATGTTTTTTATTTTATTTAAAGAACCACCTTTTTCTTCATGAACTGAAAATTCTATCAGTAGTTAATTTCTATATTAAACAAATTTTAAAAGAAACAATAAGCTATTCATAACCCTTCTCAGTCCTGTGCATTTATTATGGAGGTGATGAGTAGAAAGAATTTTGTCATTTTGTGTCTGCATTAACTGAAAGTTATTATTTTTCACATTAAACAATTACAGCTGGAAAAGACAACATATGTTGGCTTATAACAATGTAAGACATCTTCCATGCTTTTTACAATTCCCGTCAATGTTTCATGAAATCACAGGATTTGTGTTTTTGGATCTACTGCTTGAATCAAAGTGTCATAAGATTAAGGAATTTTATTTTAAATAATGAATTAATAAAAGCCATACTAGTTTTTATGTTGTGATCATTAACTATGGATAACTTAAAATGTTCCAGCCATGGCATTTGACTACGTCTTTAGAAGATTTTGGGTTCTACCAGACATTATTAAAATGACACATAGAAGTTTACCCTGCAGATCTCATGGAGAACAGAACATGAAAGCCCTGTACATTTTTCTGTAATTTTTAATATAAATGCTCTTTCCTTGGAGAATTTTTTGTAAATAATCCAAGAAGACATGTAGATCTAAACTTCTGGCCAAGTTTATTGAATTTATGTCCCAATCAGTGTCTTTTCTAATGATGCTTATTATGGAGTTTTTAACATGATTTGTCATACTCAAAATATAGCTGGAAGAAATTTCATGGGAACAATTAGGCTAGGTCTACCAATTTTTCTTTTCATTGTATACACTAGTTAGTTATTCCACAGTATACCAAATAGCACAGCTTTTTGCCTGCCTTGTGATGTCTACAGAGAATTGGAAGATAAGAAAATCGAACTCCTCCCTCCAAAAAGCCATTTGCATTTTTCATTCATTTTCAAATTAAGAAAAAGGGATGGAAATCTCTAAAAGTACCATTCATCAGTGAGACTGTGGCAGTTTTGTCCATGTAAGCTTGCCTGAAGTTTCAAGATGGAAATATACTGCTGTCATTATATCTAGGCTAAAACTTTATTGATTAAAAACACTTCTGCTACCAATTCAAACTTCTTTTCTGTAGGTAATCAACAAAATGCTGCCTTGTTTAGACATGCTCCCATTGCTATATTTTTTGGCATGGAAATGTGAATAACTGTGTACATATATTAAAGAAAAAAAAGAACCCTCTGTAATGGTTAAGTTTTATTTTGGTGACTTTTCTAGGTGTTGATCCCACATTTTATAGGCTTGAAATGTTAGTCAAAAAAATATGTCTTTTGAAGGACTAATTGTAAGTGTTAGATAATTCAACATTTTGGATAGAGAAAACTTGGAAGCAAAATATTATGCCATAGCTGGAAATCAGTAAACATTTACTGCTCCTATTTGAAAATGATTCAAAGGGGATCTTTCCAGACTCTAGAGATGGCAAGGAAGCCAAATGCTTTCACTGTTTCCAGGGACTAGAGCCCTGAACTGTTTATCTTATTTTTAAATAATAATGTCAAACCCTGTGCTTGGTTCAAGTTAGAAGAACTAAGTTCCTGCCTGTCTCATGATACAAATGATTATTATAATGTTAACTTCAGCAAAGTTATTTTCCCCTGTTGAAGCTGTGGAAAAAGGATTAATTCATGTGTCTTTCTTTCACTGATTTGGTTTCTTGATCTCTTCCACATTAAAAATAATTACTTTCCCACAACCTGGCCTCTTTTAATGAGGACTACTGTTTTCCAAAAGTAAATGGTTATTGATTTGCCAAAAACAGTCTATTTAGAAGTCTAAGAGTGTTGCACAGCTGAAAAGAAATTCTAAAACTGGCCAAGCTATTCATACTGCTATTGGCAGTCACACATGAACAGCAAAGACTGATTTTTGAACTTGTTTTCCAGTAATTTTTATTTTTGTGATTCTGCATGTGTTTAACACTTGTTATTAATTACAAATATACTTAAAATTTAGAGTATAGATTTGTATTACAATATTAACCATCCACAGTGCCTTTTCATGTTCAAAAACTAACAGCAACAAATAAATCGTTGTGATTTTCCCAGAGTGGTGGACTTGTGTGTTATATTATTTTGAGAGAGATTCCTATATAGTGGCCTCATTGATACCATTATGAGTATTTTTGAAGGAAGATTCAAGTACTGCTTTGAAGGAATAAATGTGGCACAGTTTCTTTATCTCTGTTTTTAGATTTAAAAGTTGAAGTGTGTTCACGATTCTATTGCATAGTGATGAACCCTTGGAATAACACAGTTAGCTCAATGTGCCTCTTGGAAAGTTAAAACATTTTCAAGTAAGTGATGGTATCAGAATATGGTCATTATGGAATTAAAAACACTTTGATGTGGAATCCTACTTTTGTGATCTATTCTGATATAAGACAGATCTATGGAATTTTCTAATTCTGGTGTTATAGTACTGATGCCTTTTTAAAATTGTCAAATCATTATCAAACCACATAACACAGGTCATAGGAATGTTGTGGATAAAATTATAAAAACATATGAATCCCCCTTTCAAGAGTGGTTTAGGGAAGGCAATAACTGGTATGTACATAAATGAAGATACTTCAGTGCACATTTTGGAGGATATTCATGAGCAGCTATTTATGTCCTTCTTCTTTTAGAATTTGGCAGTTGGCTTTAAAACTAGTTATAGCTATTGATAATGTTCTAAGCATCTAACATGTCTGAAATGGTGTCCTTCAAGACCTATCCATGAAAAATCAGTGAAGCTTGGATTCAAAGGATAGATTAATCCTCAGTCTTGGTTAGAAATCAATAGATATACACTTTGATACACCATGTGGCATTGTTCTTGCTTCTTGGTCTCTTATCCTTCAGAGATGAATCTATAAACCTCATTTAGCATTAAAACTAGTTCAAAAAGAAACGTGGCTATTGTGATGTTCTAGACATCACAAAGTTTTCAAATTATGGTGAGTGGGTTTCATTACAGGGAGCTTGGTGCCCTGATCTCATATAGAGGGAATTAACAAGTCTTAGCATGCTGGCTCATAGGAGATGTAAATCAAGTGATAGAACTGGAAAATAAAAATGTTAAATTCTAGCTTTCTTCTGAACCTGAGCAGCTATTTCAGTTCAGTGCCTTGTTAAAATGAGATTCAGAGCTTCAGAAAAAAACAGTCATGTTTCCTTGTACTACATAACTTTAATTGCATACCAGCTCAGTTACTGGGCACCAAGAAAAAAAAAATTATTCTTTATCAGAGTGCTTGCTTTCTCTCTTGCTGATGACTGCATGGCATAAGAAATATGCACTTTCTTTCAGAGGCAAGGGAGAAATCCTAAAACCTCAGCTATGGGTTTAGAATGATCAGCAGGCAAGAAGACTCCTAAGTTACATACAGTAACTGGAACTAGCCTGGGTATGGTCTCAGGTAGACTTATGAATATGCATGTATAAAAGTGCTTTTGAGGTTCAAATCTCCATTCCCAGAATCCCTGATGACTTTTATATTATAGAAACATGAAATTATTTTAAAAAACCCCACAGTGGTTAAATTAATTTGTTAGGGTTGACCAGTCTTACAAAAGTACTGCAAATCCAGCTTTTCATGGGGCTTATACATAACAACACACAGGTTAGGATCAGTCCTTCTATCTTTAGAGATCTCCAACGTAGATGTCTTCATCTGTTCTCACAAGTCCAGGCCTTCTCTGTAAGAATTGAAAAAACTTTTAGAATGAGATTAATCTGACCCATGTTGGATTACACAATGAGGAAGAATTGTGTTGCAATTACCTCTTTTTCTCCACTAACACAGAGAGGTTTTAAAACCAGCTTAGATGTGGGCATCTTTTCCTGGCTGTTTGAATACTGCACCCACCTTAGAAGGGAAATTAGCTGTTATAACATCACATAAAATTCAACAATACACAGGTGGCAAGCACACCTATGTATTCTTCAGTGCATCATCTGCAAAAAAATCTGCTCTCAGGAATTAGATTGTTTCTCACAGCTGCTCCAAATCTAGGTGGTTGGCTAGATTGGACACACAGGATTTCTCATCTGCATGTTTTTTTAATCAGAATTAGCTATGTTCACAAAACCCTAATATTTTAAAGAATTTAGGTTAATAAACCTGATTTTGACAGTAACTAGCTGTAGAGAATTCAGACTCCTTAATTAACTGGCCACAAGAACAGTCCTGAAAAGCCAGGACCTGAGTAATGACAAGCAGCTGGGTTTTGACTAAGGGTATCTGAATCTGAAAAATAAGATGTGAAGTTAGGGGTTTTTTTCCTCAGCTACCTCTGTAACTTTTCACTGTCTTTTTCACTTCTTGGGTAGGTGACTGCCCCTCAGCTTGTCTGTAAAAAGATTTCCAGTGCAAAGTCTATTAATGTGCAAGGCTGAACATAGCAGTGATGGGAAGACTCCAGCATTTTAGGTATTGCAGGAATGAACCTTCATTAACTGTCTATCTTCAAACTACTGGCCTTGGATGTAATTTTGCTTATGCAATATCATGTACCAATAATTTCACTTTTCTGTGATAACCTGGTGAGCTGATAGATTTTTCAGGTGTGGTCTGCTAGGCTTAAAAACTACATTTTTGACAATACTATTGATGTAAAGCAACTATTTGTTGTTAATTCTTTTTAAAATCATCATTTTCTTATGTCTCCTCCTTAGCAACTACCTATTCCACTGTACATTCAGCAACTAAAAATCCTTCAAGCTTTTGTTCCAAGTACTAATGGTTTGACATTACCAAAATGCTCAGATGCCTGCTAACTTATGTGTTGCTGCATTTTGTGAGGGCAAAGTGAAAAATACAATTTAATTATTCAGGGTCAGTTTGTCAAGAAAAAAGCATGTCATGCATCCATAAATGATTGCATCCCACATCAGAAGTAACCTGACAGAAAGCTGTGCTTGTGTACTGTACTGAGTCTGGGTATGTGAAAGGATAAAATACTTGCTCTGGGGAGTGCAGAACATGTTCAAAAGCTTAATTCATTAGTATTGCAATTACCATACAAGAATGTCAGCAAAGGCAGGATTCCTACCACTATTAAACTCTATATGATTCAGAATGATCATAACATGACAAGGGAGAGAGGGAAGACTATATACCAACTTATTTCAGTTTACATCTGTGACTACACAGAAACTTATTTTAGATACCTCACACTGTATGTACTGTTGTCTTTTACTGTAGTCAGTCTCATTTTTGCAGGCTTATTATGATTGAACAGGTGAAGTTTGAGCTACTATGTTCTGCAGAAATCAGCAATATTTTCTTGAATATAGGCCACTACAGTTCACCTTAGCTTCTAATATAAGCTGTTCTGCCATATGGTTATTTGTACTCATGAAGCAAAGCCCCAAGACACTACACCAAGAAAAAAAAAGAACTATTTCCCTAAGTCTGTTTTGACCAAACAGATTTACATTCAGGTTTCTTGATGAACGGCTTATAGATTCTACACTGAAGATGAAAAACAGGTTTTGTGCTTGACTGCTTGGTTATGCCAAAAACGACAGACATTTAGTAATAAGTTTGTATGGATCTAGATCACGGAAGTTCCACCTTCATTTTGGAGCAGTTTTCTTGTTTTTTTTTTTCCCTGTCCTCTTGCATGAGTATGTAAAGCATTGTATTTCTTGTGCACATTCACAGAAGGACAAAAATATATTTTTTATACTGTGACTGGCTGCATTGAAATATCAAATGAGGTGAGAGGTGGTGCTGCTCCATATCAGAGTTACAGGCCATCTCCCTGTTAGACACTAATCCAATTGCTGTGATGAGGTTCAGCTGTTCAACCCTTCTGTGTCCTAAACCTTCACTGCTGAAAAAAATCCTGGGTGCTGTTTTTAGCTTTGGACCTGTAGGGACACACTAGAAATACAAACCTTGGTTCTTATTCTAATATCTGAGAATTTCAATCCAATTATCTGATCATAAAAGTAATGTTGTCTGAAGTAGATCCTGTTTTGCTTCAGCAGCCACATATACTTCAGTTCTCCTGTGTCAACAAGTGTCTCCCTTGTCTGGCTCACAACTTGTATTTTTTCAAGGACATCCAATGTATTTCATACTTGTTTAGTACTTAGACTTTGTAGATGTTTTTATAAAGCTTTTTTGTCTGCTTATTTGAAATTATAGTTAGAAATAAAATAAGAGAAACAAAGCTTAGATATAATTTTCTGCTTCAGTTTCAATACCATTTCCTAATTACTCATGTTCAGGATAATTACATGTGAAGGAATTATGGGTCTTTCTTTAAGGTCCATGGCTAGTGAATAAATTGTTATGTTGTTGCTGCAGTTACAGACAGAAAATCCAAAAAAGGTGGGAAGACCTAAAGTTTGTATTCTATCAAAAGATACAAGAGAAAATACAGGACATGAACACCAGCAATAAAAAAAACCAGACAAAAAAGTAGACTGTAAACAAGATATTAAATACCCAAATAGGTAGAAAATAATGGCCAGGAAGGAAGGAAGGAAGGAAGGAAGGAAGGAAGGAATTACTATCTTATCTAAGTACAAAAAAGAACATTTATTTGCCATAATAACAGTATCCCTTGAGTACCTGTTTTTTCCCAATGTACTGTAAAATAAAAGAACTATCTTTATGCATCCAACATTTCTTTATGTGACACAAGCTTATTTTTTGATTATATTTTGTCGTATTTACCAGATTATAATTTATTTCTGTTTTACATCATTTTTTGTTAGACTTGTTTTTTTTCCACTTGCAAGTATTGTAAGAAGTTAAAAGAGAATTATTGTTTTCTCCTAACAGTGCTGAAGTGTTTCTCAAGGGTAAAGTACTAAGTGCCAAGAGGTTAGTTCCACTGAGAGTCAACTGGGAGAGCAAAATCATATTGCTCTGTTATCTTTTAGTCCTATATTCTATCAACTGGACTGGACTGATTATGCTCAATTGGAAAAGAGGAAAAGGTTCAGCTGATGTTGCCCTGTCCTGATGACATGAGATAACACTCTGAAAATGTGCACTGTGTTCTCGTAAGAGAAAAAAAAAAGGGTAACAGTTCACATTTATCCCCCCTGGAGTCCAATGACTATTGTACTAGAATACCAGATTTAGCTGATAATGGTACTTATCTATTTATATCTTTCTTCAGAAGGAATATTTTATCAACACTCTTGAGAGCAGAGATACCTTTTCATTGATATCACATAAATGGAAAAGAAAAATGTCAGCTATTAACATTTGTATATCTGAATGGCCCAGAGATCAACACAGTGTTTCCAGATTTCATATAAAGAAATTATAATGCTGGCAGCAGCCTCCCCTTTTTTCTCATGTCTCTTGAAATTCAGTCTTCTCTGAAATTCAAGGAATTATCAATTTTTATTCCAGAGTTATGTTTTAGATCCCTCTCTGTAGAGGTGAAGTGATTCACCAGAAACAGGGAATCCTTTGTATACTGTTCTCCTTTTGAAAAAAATGCTAAAACTTGGCTCCTTTTCTGCATGCATATATTAACATTGACTTTGGAAGAAAAAAACATGTCCGTTTGATATTTTTCAGATGTGGAGCCAACAGGGATCTTTCTGGCCATGGATCTACAAAATGATTTGAATTTTTTTCTGCATTTTACTCTAGAGATTTACAAGTTGCTTATCAGGAGTGCTGTGTGAGTGGACTTCAGAAGATGTTTTATGACTGGGTTATGTTTATTTTGGGCTCCAAACTGACACAAATAGGCTAAGGAAAACAGAACAAGTTTTCTAGCAGTTTAGATATTTCCTGGAAAGACATGTGTTGAGCTGAGAAGTTTTCTAAGAAAATGTAGATCATCTTACTTTTAAAGCCTGGACATATCTAAAAAGAACCTGCCTGATTCTGACCTCAGAAGCAAAGTTGCAGTTTTCAGTTAAATAACAGGGACAGAAACAAGTCTTCCAACCTGAAAATAATATACTAAATCTTTTGAACACCTTCCTGACGTTAATGCAGAATCAAGGAAGAGCACGTAAGGATTAGAACCAGATTGTTTTCTGTGCTGTATAAGTGCACAGGAAGGCATGAATTTACTGTCTTCAATTATTGATTAATCTAATTTGAGTTAATAGATAAAAAAATCAGTGCAGTGGAAAGGTTTGAGGGAATTTAATAAAATTGAGATTTGTTAAGTTAGTTATTAAAATGTAAATAAACAACTAATAGAAGTGCCATTAACTTCTAATGACTACTGAGATATGAACAGTCATTTTAGTTAGAGATTGTAAGGTAGTGGATAACTTCTCCTTTACAGCAGGTCATTTTAATGCCTTTGGAAAGCTAATACACCAGTATAGTTGTTTGGAGTTCTGCGTATGACTTTGCAACTGTCAGACTAAATATTAAAAAGCAAGGAAATAAAGTGATTTCCTGACGTAGATTTTAAAATCTAAAAATTTTGCATCTTGTTTTTTCAGCTTAGTAGTGTATCCTGAGCAATGGATTGACTTAGCAAAATCTCTTCCAGAGTAGTTAGTGGTTATGTTTTATAGCATTTATATATAGCTTTATGTAATTTCTGTTAAGTCAATGTAATTTTGCTTTTCTTTCATGCAATTCTAATTTAAAAAATAATTTTTCTAGTAAGAGGTGCAAGAGCTGTAAGAGAAAGATGAAAAAGCCGTGAAGAATATATAAGCTTTGTCTCACTTTTTAAATTTTCTGAAAAGCTTTTGTTATCTTCAGTGAGTCTTACTGAACCACAGCCTCAAATTTTTGGTCTGAAAACAATCTGGCCATTTCATCCAGTAAATCATTTACACACAGTTTTCCTGTTCTCTATTCCCACAAGTCTGCTCAATCTAACCTGCTCAGTGAAGTCATTAGATTGCAGCACCTCTCTAGGTAATTTATTCCATTATTCAGCTGTGTTCACTGTAAAAAAGTCTTCCTGATAGTTAATCTAAATTTTAAATTGCAAGCCTTTTTTCTTTGTTTCATGGCTCTGAATCTCTAAAAGTAGTTTTCTGCCTGTTATTTGACTAGAGTATTAAAAAAACAAAAGGTGTATTTTTTAAAAAAAATAAATGTCTCGTATATTAGTTACATTCAACCTTTCCTGTTTCATTTGAACTTCCCATGGTAACACCTAGAACCTTCTTTAAAGGCATATTCCATGTCTTTTAGAGGAAAGAAAGATATAGCAGAGGCTTATTAATAAATAATATGACAGCCCAAGAGCATCCTCTGGCAAAGACATCTCAAGGAGAAAGGATGTTGACAAGGAGGTATTGGAAAGGACTGGGAGTTACAATATGGGAACAGGCTAAGGACATAAGGAATAAAAGGATTCAGGCAAGAAATATAGGAATGGACACAGTACTTTACCTCCCATCCCCCCAAACAAACAAATAAACAAACAAAAATACACAGTGTGTGAAAATCACCATAAGCTAAAAAAAGTCTTAATACTGTTTTCTAGATGATATTGTGAACATTTTGTTGATTACCAAGAATATGACAGATCTTTGTTATTTTGTTTTTATTTGGTCTTCGTTATTATATTGTTTTTTAAAGAATGTTACTTTCTCTGAAACATTTTTGATGGCATTCTTAGTACTTCTATGCCATTCTCATGTAGACATTTATACTTTTTTTTTCATTTAAACGTTTATATATCAATGTCTTTATTTTTTAAAATATCCTGTTGGATATAATTTATCTAAATTACATTCCTCCTCTGTTTCATCTTTTCAGGGATTAACACAATTTATATTCTCTCTAGCTGCTCACACTTCAAGTTTTAAATTTTCTTTTTGGTTTTTTGGGTTTTTTTTATTTTCCTGTAGAAACTGTTAAAAGCAAGTCTCATAGCAATTTAATTTCATCTGGCAATCACCTTTAGAATTTTGGTGATTAACATGACAAATACTTAATGGATCCAAAAACTCTTCCACTTTTATGCCTTACAACATCTCTACGTGAAAAAATTATTTTTTTACTTGAAATTAATATTCCTGTACTTTTCTCTCTCTATGTGTTTGTTTTTTTAATTTGTTTTGTTTTGTTGCTAATTTAAGCCAGAAGAAAAGTAGTAGTGAGTAATCATTTTAGTTATAAATAGACATTTTAGTTCAGATAGCAACATATGTGGGGAAAGTAATTTCACCCACTTCAGGAGTTCACTGTTCTAATGCCTTTGAAAGGCAAGAATAAGAATATTCTTTCTTAGGCGTCATATGACAAGGAGAAAATAATGTTATAATAAGTGTTGTTCTGCTATCCATCCCTATATAATTTAGTGGTTTACATCCCTGGTGGTTTCTGTATGGTTTTAAATGACTTTAAAGCATATTTATAGCCTGGCACAAAGCCACATGGTATTCAGTGCCTTCTTATCAGACCTCTGGTGAGTCAGAATAGGACAAAATTACTGAGCTGGGTGCCAAGGTTCTGTTGTCTTTTCTGAATTGTGCAACCATTCTTCTCGAGGGTAAAAGCTCAGCAGAATTGCCAACAGAAATTTCTTCCACACACAGACACGCTGCAGGAAGCTACATTTAGAGCAAGAGAAAGGGGACAGCAGGTTGGGCCCAAAGCCTGAGGCTTTATAGTCTTGATTTTTTTCTTTGACTTCCCCATTGTCTTTGATAAGCCCACAAAAAAAAAAATTTTGAACACAAGCTCCAAGTGTCCCTGCAGTGGAACTAAAAGACCAATTCCTAGGACTAAACATTTGCTGAAACCTGTCTTCTTACTCTTTTACTTCCCACTCATATATTGTCTACATCTTTCAGCTCTGTGAACTTTATGGGGTTCAGGTTTGCCACATTACTGTCCTGGCTGTCCTTGTCCTCCCATGTAGGAAGCAAGGATTACTTGCATTGGAAATTTAGGTGCTGCAGTGGTCCCAATGGAAACTCCCTTTCTGATTCCCTAACAATGATATCTGATGGATATTTTTCAACTTTTTAAAATGCTATTTTGGACATAGATTTCATCCTTTTTATATTAAAATTTTCCCAAAGCCTGAAACAATTATACTATTAGAAATCCAAAATAAGAAAAGAGTTAGCAAGATGAATTTTTGAGCTAATACTAAATTAAGGAGCTCATTTAATATGTGTACTGGGACTTTTAAATGCTGTTTGTTCTCAACTGATTTTAAAAGCACAGCTGAGGCATTTTAAAGTGATTTTTTACAATTACTAGCAGTTAGAAAAAGATTTAGAACAAAAATAGAAAAATTACATTCTTAGAGGAAAATATTTCTGGTTTTGATTGTAGCCTCTCCAGGTAAACAATTGAGCTATTCCTCAAAACTAGTTATTTAACGTGGTTTCCTTATCCAATCAAGTTTTATTGTCCATGATTTCTAGTTATTTATTTTGTGTAGGAGTATATAAATTAAATCACATAAATTTGAAGGGATTATGAAAGAATGTAGTAACTAAGATTTCACCATGGAAAAGTAAATTACAGAAGAAAAGACTGAATAATCAGAAACATTTAGTATTTATTTAGGAAGAGGTCAAGCAGGAAAGCCTAAAAGGAGAAAGGCAAACACAATGGCAAAGTATTGAGATATTGCAAAATGTGTCATTATCAGAGCATTGTTTTATAGCATCTTACCATTATTCTGTAATATCTTTAAAAATATTACAAAGTTTTTGTAAATATAGATATTTAGCTATTTTGAGTAAATTTGTATCTGAAGCTAAGTATTATCAGCACATTCTTTGTTTCTAAAGGAAAAAAATTCTAATGTGCTATCAGTTTATTTTCCAATGATAATGTCAGTTATAGCAATGAGTAACTCATCAGTCAGGAACAATGCACTGTGGTCACTACTGAGAATATTAACATCTCTGTGATTAAAAATCACCATGTGGGTGTGGTTTAGGCAGCTTTGATAACAGAGGAAAAAAAGCTTCATTTTGTTTCTGCAGGAATTAAGTCAGTTGCTGAGATTTGCATAGGTATTTATATTAACCCATAAAGTGTGGCTGCCATATTACAGTCCTACAGACATAAGGGCAGTAGTGTCCTACTGTCATATCCCTCTTGAATGTAAAACTCAAATCTCATTAGTGTTCACATCATCAGAATGCTTTTCCTTTTCCCAGAACTATCTTCAGACTTCAGTTTTATTTATGAAAGTTGTGACCAAACCAGCAAAAAACACAGGAGCGAGAAAACTATCTCAAAACTAACATATATTAGTTCTTACCTCCCATTATTAACCAGTCCTCCAAAGTCTTCTCTGTGCATAAGATGAGGATCAAAGGCATTGTCGAAGGAAAATTGAATTAATAATAAAAAATGAAGTGAGAAAGCATGCCCTAGGGATGAAAATGGATAGAAAAATAAATGGGTTAACACCCCCACTCTCCTTTCAAAAAAACCCAAACAAACAAAAAACCAAATCCCAAAACCCTAAAGATTACAAGACTCAAATGTTAAAGTTCTAGTTCTGGTAAGAACTAGCTTGCAGTGCCTAACAAAAAATTTAGTGACTGGTTTGATTGCATTCAAGTAGCTATAACAATGGATTTAAACTTGCTTAACAGAATTCATTATTGCTTCTGTCAAACAGCATGTTTTGTGGTGAGACAAAAACTAGTGGAAAAAAACCCCTGGCATTAACACAAAGGTATTCTCCATTTGGAAGGTCAGAAACTGACATGGTGGAGAGTTTACTGCACTCAAGGATCACCATCTGTTTAAAAACCCCACTGTGAGATACTAAAAGCTCCTGGATGCTTACTGATACATTCAGTGCAAAATGGTGAAGTCTGAAGGTTCTCTCAGCTGGCCATGCTGAGATGTAGCCAGTCCTCAGCCCAAAGCAATTCCTTTATGCATCAAAATTGAGGATACTGAAAAGACTAGGGGGGAAAAGCTTTCATTTATCTCAGTGCTAACCTAAATGACAGCAATTTCAGTAGCCCATTTAAGTCAATAAATCATATTATTATGGCAGTCAAATAGGACAGAATCTGTCAGAAAAGCTGAATTTGATTTCTCAGGCATTCATTTCTGAAAATAAAAGGGAATCCATAAGATCCTCTGCCATGAGTCCAAGTCTGTATGATGCATTGAAACAGCTTGGTTTACATTTCGTCTGAAGGGGAATCAACCAGTGTTGATTCAATCAATGTGCAAGATTTGAAACTGTAATAATTTTAGAATAAATTAAATTTACTTTAAATATTTTTTTTTAAATTTAGGAGCCTCTTACAATAGAAATCCTTAATGAAATTGTTAATTCTGAGGTCTGCTTCTCCCCCCAGGTGTGCAAGTTTTAAAGCACAGTATCTACACCATTTGCAAGAAACTTTTTTTCTACTATACTTCAGTGTCAGTAGTGGAAGAAAAGCCAAGTTTCCATATAACCCAATGGAGCATATCAAATTAAAAAGAGTGTAACTAACACAGCACAGATTTCGCTCTGTGTTTAAACAAAGTTTAATATTAAATTTTGTGTAATTATCTCATTTTTTGACATTTCCTAAAAAACAGGATGGTGTAAGAGGTACTGTTTTACAGACAAATGACACCTGGTTTGGTGAAACAGAGATAGAAATGGAGTCCAGCAGCATGGGAAGGCAAATGCCAACAGAAAATACATCACACCACTGCTTAAGCTATAAGAACTTAAATTGTTCCATAAAAATCTTGGGATTACAGTGAAAGCCAGAACTTATCTCATTGTTCTCTTTATTCTCACAGTAGCCCTCCAAGATTAACCATCTCACCCACTCATTTTTTATGGAAACCAGCATGCAGCTGTTAATTATTTCTACTTGGCAATCTTCTTTTTTTTTCCTAGTCCTTCTATTTCCTGTGCTATGACCTATTAACAACTTTTTCCCATAGAAGAAAAAACCCCATCAGTTTGCATGGCTTTTTTTCTGAACATTAGATACCTTGAGAGAAATTTTAATACATTATTAAAAGCAGAAATAATAATTTTCTGAGTTCCTTACAAAACACTTGAATTAGCCAAGACATTCTTTTATGAAATACAATGGTAAAGGAAATAGGGTTAGTATCCTTTCAGTTGGAGACTGTCCAAAGAAAACAGGTTCATTAGAAAACAGGTTCATTAGAACCTGCAAATTATTGCCTTGTCAGCAATTTCCCATAAATAAAAAAATTTTGATCATTCAGTTTTGGGTGGAGTTTCTTTTTGTTTGGTTGTTTTTTTGTTTTTTTTTTTTTTTGTTTGTTTGTTTGTTTGTTTGTTTTTGTTGTNGTTGTTGGTTGGTTGGTTTTTCTTACCTTCCTTCTAGTTCTAATTATTTGAGGTTTCTTCTTCAGGCTTACTCCCATACTCCCCTCAGTCTTCTTAACCAGATCCCACCTCTGACAGCCAATTCAAAAAAGCCAACCTAAGGCGCACTTCACATTTAACTTTATCCAGTAAAACTGTCATTTGTCAATGAAAGAGGTAGTCTTTTTTTCCTCTGTGCAGGCCACCTAACCATGGAAAAGAAAAGAACCCAAATATACATTTATTCACACACATACGCACACACACAAGCACAGAGGCACACTCTGAACAAGTTCATGCAGACAGAAGATCTGATATGAAAAAGAAGTTGGGAATAAATGTTGTTAGGCCTGAGAAAGCTAAAAAGGGGAATATGATAAGTTATGGTCCTTTCATATAGTCAGATACATTAGAGGATGTGAACATAATGTGAAACATCCTAGTCCTGAGGATGACTGGGGTGGTGTTAACATTCAAGATAGTAGCCCATACAGTATTGTTTTTCATTTGTGCCTAAAGAACTGCTAGAAAACTGTAATGCTTTGGCTATCACAGAGCTGTGTTCACACAGCATCAGAGCTTTCTCTTTTTCCCACACTGACACTCCAGTCAGCAGACTGGGAGGGCTGACCGCTGGGAGAGTTGACATAAACTGGCCAAAGGGATATTCCATTGCACCGGTTTTCATGATTAAAAATAAAACAGAAGATGGTGTGTGGCATTGTGGGTTGGCTTCCATGGTTCAGAGAATTGCTGGGCATTAGTCTGTTGGAGACAGTGAGTGATTTCCTTTGTTTAATTTCTTTTTTCTCGTTCCTTCACCTAGGCAATTGGCTTGAAAGACTCTAAACTAACATTTGAATGGATTTTCCACAGTTTAATTTTTCAGCACAAGAACTATGACAACAAAAGTGCTTATGCAAGCTTTGAAACAAGCCATTATTGGGAAAAACCCAAAACAAAACAGAACCAAAATGAAGCAGCAAACCAAACCAAACAAAAAACTTCCTGACTATAAAATTTCTTTTATTTGTATTTTCCACAATAAAATGATTACTTCACATTAAATTCATCATGAGCTTAATGTGAAATTGGGGTCATCATAGATTTCCAGACTGGAGGTATGACATTTGCTACTTGTTCCAAGGATAAGCTTTAACTATTTTTTTTATGTGAAGTCTCTTGAGCTATCTTAAGAATCAAAGTCCAATCCACAAATTACACTTCCATTTTGTATCATGAAAGTTCCTTCTGGACATCTGACAGTAATTTGAATACTCCAAACTGAGTTTGAAATTAAATGCATCTGCAAAGCGATAGGTAAAACTGGAAATAAGCACTCAAAATCAGGCTTTATGTCCAAATTAATTCCTTTGCAGCTGATGGAACTCCTGCCTAAATAACTGTTTGTTACAATAATACTAATTTGTGGCTCAAAATATATGGTTCTGTGCACATCCAATCTATCTTTGGGTCATTTATTAGATAGCATCACCACATTTTGAACATTGTTGAACCTTACTGTTTTTCAACGACAAACATCAATTCAGAAAATCTTGTTCACATCCTGCCTTAGCCTTGCCCTGGCTTACCAAAAGGTGTGTAAAATCAGCTTTACTTAAAGCTTAAAGCTTTAAGGCTGGATTCTCTGATGTGAAAATAAAACACTTTTCTTCACTGTGCCTTCAGAGAACTCATAAGAAAGAACATACACAAAGAACAAAAGAGTTATTTTATTACTCCTAAAAATAATAAAGTATTCATTGAAATGTTGTGTAATATGTTTTAACCTTCTTATTCCTTGCAAAAAGTAACAGGATATAATGCCAGTACTGATGTTACTAGACCGTCAATGCAATTGAATCAAAAAGTAGCTTTATGTTAATAAACATGTCATAACATGTCTTGAATCTGTGCCAATAAAATACTTTTTTCTACCTTGAAATAAAAATGTAAGTACATCATTTTCTAAGCATTTGGCAAAAAATTCCAACCATATGTAACATAACTGCCATTACATAGTTTTATTTCCAAAACGATTCACACAATTTTTTTTTTCTTTGCCAGGTCTCTGATTTTGAAGGAAATCGTCCATTAAAAAACTTCTAAATTCTAAAAAAGGTTCATAAATTCATAACACTAGCTGTGCCTTAATTTTATAACTTAAACTTCTTTAAACTGAAATCAAAGCCTAAATCCAAGAATTCATCTGCTTTAAAGTCTGACTAAGTGTCTGTGCACTTCATTTTGTTTGCTGTCAGCTCTTTGCTGTAACTCTGAACAAGAAACAGGATGTTTCTTTCTTTGTCAAATAATAAAAGCAAGAACATAAAACAAGTGTAGGATCTCAGTGTAATTCTTGACTTGCAGTAGAGTTTTGAACAGTGTCATCTGACCAGAACAACAGGCTATAGAAAGAGGCTTGTGAAGAATATTGCTTGTAGTTATTAGTTGTAAGTATTTTTTGCAAAATTTATCTGCTGTCCAATATATAGGTATATGAGGCATGGAAGACAGAAGTTCAGCTTCTTATTTAATGTCTGTGAGGATAGGATGTATTTTCTCAGGGATATGACAATCTAGATAAGCAACGTACAGTCTAATTTTAATATCAGATCAGATTTTTTTTTTTAATTTGGGAACTACACAAAAGATAACTTCATTTTTCCTGATACAATCCAATTAACTGGATTTTAACTTCATAATAAATGACTGAAATTATATGGAATAGATTTTATGAGACAGACTGTATTTTATTTCTTTTGTCTTAACATGATATAACATCCAAGGTATGCCTATACCAATGAGATGCAGTAGGAGAACCATTTCATAATTATTATGTCAACCCTTACATCTAAAGCCTAATTTCTATGAAGGGCTCCCAAGAGTTATCTTTAAGTTACTTATCCACAGAGATATGAATATACAATGGAGCATTTATATAAATACCAGAAAATCCAAGTTCTCAAATACATTGAAATCCACATAGTATTTTAGAGGTCCTAGAAGGAAGACTTTTTTCCAATTAACCACTATTTGTCCATATGAAGTTCAAGGAAAAAAAAATTGAACAATCCTTCAATATAGGCACTACATTCAAGACAAGCCTGCACTCCCCTCCCTGCTCACCAAAGGAAGATTGAACAATCCACAAAGCAGGAGGAAAAGATCCTCTGCTCTTACTTGGCAAGTACACGTTTTAATGATTTCAACACATAATGCATCTTTGGAGGAAGAAGGGACAAAACATGTTCTAAGCTGTAGCACCGGTGAGAGACACCCCACAGACAGACACAGAGGTGGTGTAACAAATTTAACTCATACCCCCGGATCTCTCAGGCAAAGGCTCAGAGGCACAAGACAAACTGGCATCTCCCCCACCTTCGCCCTCACAGGGGGAGGGAAGAGATAAGGAACTTCTGGAGACAAAATCCATCCACTTTGTCCATCTTTTAATGGTAGGAAACACATATTGCCTACAACAAAACCTAAAATTATATTTCCCAACACTAATACTCTATTAAGAGGACTTGTGTATTGAAATGTGTCCAATCAGATTTGAGGCATACTGACTCCACCCCAAGCTGAGGGGATGAGTGGTGCAGTTCCTGCTCCTGTGTTAATTGGAGCCTGACTGTAAACCACGCCCTATATGTACCCTATAAAACCTGCTGTCTCACCCTTGTTAGCGTTCTTGCCCTGCGTGGCATCTGAGGGCTATCCATCAATAAACACTCTCAGATCTTCTGGACAAGAACCCGTCTCGTTTCTCATTTCCCCTCTGACCGAAGGGAGTGTCGGCGGCTGGAACTCAGAGCCTAAAAATCCCTGCGCTTTGTGGCTGAGCCCCACGCGGAGCGGGCAGCTACACAGATTCCTTCCTCTAGGTGTTATTCCTTACAGAGACCAATATATCTGTCTTCTAAGTGTTCACAAAGCAGTTAAAAATAGATAATAGCATTGGTAAAAAAACCTAGCCATTGCCTCTATCATATATCTTTTTTTATGCATGCAATTTAAAAAGCTTTCAGTAGAAAAACAGAAGTCCATTTTTCTCACCTCAAAGACTGTCAGAGGCAAATATATATTTTATGCTGTCCCTGAACTTCTGTTTAGCTTTAGTTATTATGCAAAATATCTTCTTTCAGTTCACAGCTTGTAGAAGGGAAGGACAACAGCCATCTACATATGGAGACAAATAGCTGGTCAAAAGGATCCTGTCTGGTATTTGAGTTCATCCCAGCATTTTTACAGCTTAAAAACAGTTGCTGTTTTCTGCTGTTTCTCATACCTTGAAGGTCAGTTGTGTCTTAGTACATAATGCATCAGCCTGAGGAAAAAACATTGTGTTGTCTAATTGGCCATTTTAGAAAAAACACAGGTTAAATATTTTGTCAGGGAGAAAGAGATTGATTAGTTGCTTGAAAAATAGGAATAGCTCCAGTCTGCATTTGGAATCCTCCACAGGTGTGGGCACCGTATATTTGATAGTTCAAGGTTTGTTAGTAGGCAGTTTTTATTATTTTTTTTAAACTTGACAGCAAATGCTAGGTTGTATCACCAGGAAAAACCAGTGATTATGAGCTGTAATTTAGGCCAGCTGTCCCTTTAGAAGGAAATTCATTCAGTTGAATTATTAATTGGTGTCATCAAAAGAGTAATACAGACTTTCCAACTCCATCATTTAAACTGCTGTATTTTTCAAATGATTCAAAATCTGTTAAACTCTGACATGAATACATGCATCATCTCTAAATACTTCTAACCATTTAACTGGCTGGTTATTAATGCCTTTCTTATAGATGAAGCTGTATCAGTTTGAAGCCCTTTGCCTTTTATTGCTTTTTGCTTGGCTGTTTTGTTGAGTTTTCCTTCTGCCACCAAAGAAACTTTTAAAAGCCTCCCAGAAAGGATATCTTTTGCCTTGTGAAGTTACTATGCCTTGATTTAAAGACAACAAGAGCAAGACTGTTTTTAGGTGTCCTGAGCCACCTCCAGGACTGCTTTCTCTTATCGGCTGGAAGTGGATCTGTGCTCCACTGGGGACTCCCACGGTCATCCAGGGAAAAACCTGGCCTTTCCATGGCCATTTGAGACAGCTTGAGGTCACATTCACACAGTTCCCTCCATGACATAACAGCAATTCTGAAGAAAACACTCTGAGATTTTTAATTGTTTTTCCATTTTATAATCTGCTCTTCCATTCCCTGATTTTAAACTTTTATATTTACTGTTGGGCATGAATCTTTATGACATCAGACTTGTTTTCCTTCATATGCTTAATTTATCATATTAATAAGAAACATATTAAACCCAGAATAATAGAGGTGTTCATCTCAAAATTCTGATATATTCTGAAAAAAAAAATTATATTATGAAACACTTTAAAGAGTATCAGAGCTCAATTCAGTTACACATCAGCTGAACAAGTATGTAAACTTTATTAGAGGAAAAATGTTCTAGCAGATCAGAATTAAGTATTTAAAAATGCTTTTGAACTCCAAGTGTCATGTCTTAGCATATAATGACTATGCCCCATTTTAAGAAAAAACAACAAAAATTTTGAAAAAATCATTCTTTAGTGTACAGACACACTACTTGAGAAAATGCAAAATTATTTGTAATCTTTCTTTGATAAAAAATACTGTAAAATATAATTTATAAATTTCTAAAGATGTCAGCAAATTATATCTACACTTACACACACAAACTCACGCACCCATCGAGGGAATTCATCTGTTCAGAGATTTGTTTCAGGTATCTCTTCCTTGGTACCATACAATTTACTCATATAAGTTTTGGCATTTTTTTGAGTTTTCAATAATCTTTTCTGCTGGTTTTCCTTACTACTTCTGGTGTCCTTGTTCTTAGGGACACTTACAATTTGTCCGGTACCTAAGATATTATCTCCTAACTTACAAGTAGTCAACATTCTTAGAAGCAACATATGCTTAATACAGAACATCTGTAAAATACCTTGGAGAGTTAAGAAATAGGGTTCCTTAGTAATTCTTCCATCTGTGAGTGATGACAAAATTTTCTTAGGGGTGGTGGAATGGTGTGGGTATGCAGCTGATCTCCAGAGAAATCTGCTCATAATATCCTCAGTACCTTTTCCTGTCTTATTTCTGCTGTAGCTGAGGGTTTAGACTGACCACCAAAACAGCAGATACCTTCTGAGAGCCGTGGGGGACAGCCTGGCACTGGCATCACGTTCTGAATTGCTGATCACTCATTTGCCACAAGCCTCCTGCACTGACCTTGTTTTTAACAGATGAAGAACATTCAGTTGATTAATTTCTCCCTAACTGTCCTCTTGACTCTGAATTCATCTTGACATTTGACCACAGTATTTGGATCAATGAAGCAGGTTCATAATACATCAGAAATTTGTTCCTACACTTGAATATCTTTTTTGAAAAGTGAAATACTAACTCTATAACAATGGTGGCTGGAGACTAAGTTGTGGCTACTAATACTGCCTCAGAAGTGTGCCCAGCAAATGTTTAAAACTTGGATAATGTGACATTTTGGACTAAACAGGAAAAATACTGCAAATATTTTCCCCACTTTTTTTTTTTTAAACTTTCTGTAAATATTGTATACACACACACACACAAAAATCATCGAAATTCCTTAACAACTACATACAACATTGCACGTACTCAGCTACTTGCCAATAAATTAATATTATTTAAAAACATGTCTTTATTGTATACTTAGCAAGGAAGGCAAAAAGGTTTTTTTCAGGTATATAAGATTGGCAGAACCATCGTATCCTGGTGCATTTTGATAAAAATAAACAAATATCTGAAGTTTCAGTAATAAAAAGAACCACTTAGTTCCAGTTCTTCATGATGTGTTTTGTTTGCAGATGGTCAAGATCAAGAAGGCCTTAACACAGACACAAGAAAACAAAGAAATCACAAAAACAGTAGAAAAACTATGGACAAACATTTTGTCTAGCTCTTCATATATCAAAGTATGGAACATAAGTAGACTATAACAGGAAAGAAAAAATCCATAATGACATATGTATGCATCCAATGTCAATTCAATACTGACAGTGACCTAGTGTCCCTCTGGTATTGTATCTTGGTCCCCTCCATAAATATAGAAAATTCAATAAGGGCTGCCTTACTAGCTAAAGAGTCAAGCCTTTGCAAAACATGGCTTTGACTGGCATTTTTGGCTTCAGAGAAAGGAGCCAACAAAGATACACTGTAGAAGTATTATATAGGTTTCAAATCATTAGTTGATATTTCTGCTACGTAGCTTTTAAAATCCATTTAAAATAATTTTTAAGAGACTCTTAATAATTTGTTTTGAATGGAAAAAATTTTGCAATAAGACAGGAATCATCAGCCTAGAAAGAACTGCTGGATCTATGAGATAGTGATACCAACGTAAGATTCTAATAGAGGGAGCTAGTGAGTTCAGGAGTGAAAATTTAAATATTGCACAATTATCTGTTAAACTGCATGAGGCAAAAGTGGACAAAAGAATTGCTGTGTGTACTATAAGCTTGCTTTCATAGTGCTCATATTTCAAAATGTTTTTGATTACCTTTGTTACTCTGGTGTGCAGAGGTCTTCTAAGCAGGACTAAGAAACTGTAAGAATTACAAGTTTAAGTACAATGTACGGAGTTAAACATTTTTAAACTTTAGTAACTGAAATAATATTGTAAAGTGAACAGGTAAACATTTGACACAGTGCTGATGTTATAGAAAATGTGTTTAGTAAGGGCTTTTCCATTCTATTCTGGCTATAGAGTAGAGCTGTTCTGGCATCCACTTAGAGGAATGTTCCTATTTAATTCCTTACGCAGGTGGGAACTGTCAGTGGAGTGTGGGCACACTCAGTGCAGGCTTCTGTTCCGTGTCTGATTTCATCCTGGACTCAGAGGCACAAAACACTCTGCTCTTCTCTGGGAAGGCAAATGAGCATGTGCTTAACTTTGAATTTATAAATGCCTTCTTGAACTCTGTCAGAGTACTCTGTGCATGACCACAACTAAAGTTTGAACCAAAATAGTTGTGGTCTGTAGGCATTAATCCCACCACATGAACCATTGTGTTCTTTGGACAAGCTTTTGGTAAATGTGCTAAACTGCTCTGGGCTGAAATCCACTCTGTTACTTCTATTGTTCCTCTGTATCTCTGCCTACTGCTTAAACTTTTCCAACGCTGTGTTATTTTCCGTGTAAGTAGCAGGAGTGGAAATGACTGACTTTCTGCTTGCTTTACATGTGTGTGCTTGTGTGGAGCACGTCACTGTGTGGAGATGACTGGTGCTTGTCTGTTTTTCTTGATTTGGAAACAAACCACCTTCCTTTTAAGTGCAAGAAATGATCCTGCCTAGCAGTGGGAAGTGGTCTTGCTGTGGTCTTGCTTATTTAAGATGGAGATGATTAAAGAGAGACGGGGTTCAAAGAATTATGGGTTTTCATTCTCAATAGTTTCTGTTTTCTCCCCTTTTACTTTAAAAGAAGTCACTTATAAAAGATGTATTGTTTTTCTGTGTATGAAGATATGCAACTCTTCATAATTTCCTAGAAAAATGTGTGGCACCTATTTAGTTAAAAGGAACCCATCCAATTTTGCAATACTTCTTTTTTGTAAAAAGACCCTCAATTCCTCTAGGAGATAGATATATTGAACAATCAGTAGAACAGGAAATGTTATTTTGCCTTGATATCATACCTAGCTTCTTAGATGAAAGATCAAATTGAATTGAAATACATTTTTTTTTAATAACTGATCATGTGGAACTATGTATAAACTGTTGGAAGATTTTTTGGGAGATTTGTAAAAAATTTTGGTAAGTCCACATCAATCTTTCAGGGCCTTTTGTCTCTTTGCTTCCATACACTACTGCTTGTCCTTCGATTCTGTGTAATTTTCTTAGTGAACCAATATTTACATGTAGTGATCATGGCATTTCCTGTGACATTACTTTTGCAATACTAAAAATATTAGAAAAATTGTAATGCCAAAATTACTCTATAAAAAATTATTGCAGTGACTTGCAATGCTATGATATGAAACAATGGGAGAAAAAAGAGGGGCATAATTGCCTTTATGTAAAACTCTATTTCTGATTTAACTGACACATGGCTGTTGCATGTGTTTTTATTTTGGGAAATGTGTCACACGGTTGTTTTCTATAATGTCTGCCACATGCTGCCTGTTGCTTTTGTATAGAATAGCATATTGTACTTCAAACAACATAAAGATAGATTATTTTCATATTTCTAGACAAATTAGTGTTGGAATAGTTAAAACACTGGCATTGCTCTCATAATTTCTGGTTGAAAAGGTCAGTGAGGAGCTAAAAGTATCTTATCTCTAGGATCCTGTGCTATCTAATGCATGTTTTTACGTACCCTGGATTTTTAAGTGACTTCTGTTCTGATAAAGTGCTTGTATGTAACTCTGAGAAGTTATGAATGGAATTATCAGTTTGGTTCAGATCAGTAAGGCTAAACTTAAATTCCTAAAATCTTTTCCCCCTAGATTCTGTCATGTTGGATCACAACAGTGGAGGCATGGAGTCTGGGCACCTTTGACTTCACCTTTGCTTTCCTTCATGACCCATACATGCAGATTCTATCTGTATTTACCATATTTAGTAGTATACACTTTCAGCTTCTTCCAAAATCTAAGGATCCTCAGATCCCCTCTCCTTTCATTCCTCACATACTGTAGCTTATTTTTTCTTCTCTTGACATCATACAAATTACTCTCTTTCAACATGCTTCTGTTAGAGTCATCTTGAATATTGCTTCACCCCTTCTCTTGAGCTATTAGTTTTCTTTCTTCTACTGAATAAAACATTTTTTTTACCAGCATGTCCTCTCAGTATTTTAGTAAACATTCTTTTAATAATTTCTGTTTTCTTGTATTCTTCCTCATCCCTATAACCCATGCTTTTCAATTTTCTTCTTCCCTCTATTTATTTTTTCTTTTTTTTTTTTCCGCCTGAAAGTTAGAGATTGAAGTAAAAAATTAAACTGTTTTCCTTGACCATTTAGAACCTCAGCAGGATCTGGATATTTTGCCTCTAGGAAAAACAGTAAAACAGCAAATGAAGGTTAATTAATGCAAATTCTGACACAAAGAACAGAGAGGAGGACGGATAACCTAACTCATATAGCAGTGGTTTGAAATGTATTTTTAAGTGATCTTCTGTTAAATAGATGCTTATCCAGTAATGTGTACACTATCTGTGTTTCCTAAGATTTTTCCTAAGATGAACTAGAAGAGCTCATAACACAGGACCTGTCACCTTAGTTGGGTCTTGATACTAATTACTGTTTGCACAGGATTTTTTTTTTACACCATCATACTTTAAAAATGTCAACAAACTTCAAAGAAATATTTTCCCAGAAATACTGCACTGCAAGAAGGACTAGATTGATTTTGCTCTAACATAGTAAAACTGGAATTATAAAATAGAATTTTAGAATGGTCTGGATTGAAGGGACCTTGAAGATCATCTGGTCCAATTCTCCCCACCCCCTGCAATGAGTAGGGACTTCTCCAACTGGATCAAGTTGCTCAGACCCCAGACAACCTGATCTTGGACACTTCCAGAGATGTGGTGTCCACAACTTCTCCAGGCAACTTACACCACTGTCCCCACCCTCATCATAAAAAAAGTCTGTCCTTATTTCTTGTTTATGTCTAATTCAGTTAAAACTGTTGTTCCTTGTTCTGTCACAGCAAGTAAAAACTCTGTCTCCATCTTACTTATAAGCTCCCTTTATATATTAAAAAGCCACAATAAGATTTCCCCAAAAGCCTTCTTTTCTCCAGGCTGACCTACACCAATTCTCTCAGCCTTTCCTCATAGGAGAGGTGCTCCAGCCCTTTGATCATTTTTGTGGCTCTTGTCTGGATCCACTCCAGCAGGTCCATGTCTCTCTTGTTCTGAGGATCCAAGAACTGGATGCAGCACTTCACATGGGTCCTCACCAGTGCAGACAGGGAAAATTTCAACCATCAGCCTGTTGGCTGTTTTACATAATTGTTTTTTCTGAAATTAAATTGTCAGAAACAGATAATTTCATTGAATTAATCAAATACAGTATATCAAATGGTATACTTTCAGTGAAGTCTTCTTCTGTTTTCAGCAAGTACTTTGACACGCAAGCTCACTGAATCACTGCCTGTGACCATTTATCTTTTGATTTGGAAATGGATACTTGTTTCTCCCGATCTTTTTGGAAAAGAACTTAATTATTTTATTAAAAGGAATGAAATGAGAAATTACTCTACAAATTCATATAATATAGTGCAGCATTCAATACTGTATTTTGGACTATGTTAAAAAGTAATTCTCCCATATCCTCCCATATATATTTTATAAAAAAATATTTTACTAAATCTTTTTTTAATACAGGAAATCAAGTAGGTGTATGAGACCACAAATTAGCTGACTTATGAAATGAAAACTTCCTGAGGACAAAACAGATTCTGATCTTGTCTATGGTTTGGAATAAAATATCAAAATTATGTAAAATTTTGACACTGCTTTCATCTTGGGACTTAAATGTAAAACAGTGGCTCTCTGGGTCACAGTGTTGAGGTCAGGGTACAGTAATTGCAAAAAAGGCTAAAAATAACAAGGGTGCTTTGATCATACCATCTGTGCAAAAACAGAAGTGTCCTTATTTCTCAAAACTGCTTTAGACATTTCAAAATTCCAGCTAAGCAGCCAGAGTACGTCTGATGCACAATCCTGGCCAGAAATCTTTAATTGTCCAAAACCTTGGTGGAAAAGAACCTTACACTGACTACAGCTGAATAGCAAAAAAGTATCTTAATAGGACATTTTAAATGGCAGGAGAGAGACCATAATATTTTGAAGGCAGATCTTTTTCTCTTGGCTTTGCATAAAAGAGTTGTTTTGAAATGTTTCTTACCAGTTGATTTCTTGTCATAAAGTGGACCTTGGACCTGTTTGCAGTCTTTTGTATTTCTTCTCATTGTCTCCATCTGGAATCTTCTTTCTAGTAAAACATGTAGAAAGTTTCATTTGAGAGAGAATGAAAAGTAGAAAAGAAAAATTACTCTTCAACTATAAATTATAGTCCTAGTTTTATATAGAATCTATATTCTTAGTGTCTTCAACTCAAATGTCTTCATTTTCTTTTTTAATAACAAATACTGTACATGTTTTTTATCAGCAATAGAAACTTATTATTTGTGAAAACAGAGGATCATCATTATTATCATCTAGCTGGTTTTTGTAACACAAGGTATGGTAGTTTATTTGAAATTTTTTGCTTTGAATTTGGAACTTTGTGATTGAGTGAGAACATAGCTCTTGAAAATATCCAATCCTTAATTTTTAAGGTTATAGATCATTAACTCCCCCATTTGCAGGTTACTTCAGTGATTAGTTTTCTAATTGCCTGCAACATCCTAGGCAGTTTTTTTTTAATTATCACTTGGTAGCTGGTTTTAGTTTGCCTAGTTCATGCTTTATTGGCTGCTGTAGTTCATTATCCTTTTGCCTTCCATATCAAAAATCCCACAATCAGAAACCTTCCCTTTTGCGTATACTTACAAAATGATCAAACCTTCCTTGCAATTTCCCTTTGAAAAGCTAAACAAGTTGAGCTTATGTAATTAATGTCAGGCTGGCTCTCAAGACCATGAGGTAGTCTAGATTTTGAATGATGTCCATGCATGTAACATAATTTTAATTCAATGGCATTTTTTAAAATGTTGTGTTGTATCCTGTAGAAGTTATGGCACCTCATTCATTACTTTGTACTAGTCTTCTAAAGATCTAAAATACTGCTACTGTCTGTTTTGTATCCACCATAAAATGGATATAAAAAATGAATATGTGAGTGCATCATCTCAGGCCTGAGACTCATATTTGCTTTGTCCATCTAGCACTAGTAGTGCTTAAAACTTGCTGAGATAAGGAAAGTACCCTTACACAGCTTACTGATGGTAAGATGTCCAGCAGGACAGTGAACATACAGAAAATGGGACAAGTCATGACCTTGAACTTATACAAGGAATATGTATATGAGGTCCTTGGCCACTTCACTGTGAAGAAAAAATGAAGTCGTTTGAACAACCACTGATGAAATCCTGGTCCTGACCCTTGAGCATGTTGATTAGATGAGTCTGAGCCCTCACCCTGGACATCAGCCAAGCTTTTCACATACACCTGATACACTGCACATCTCGCATTTCAGGGAAGCACAAGCATCCATAACTATTTTTAAGCCATGTTTTCCTGTATGTTACACATTCAGAAACTAGGATGTTCAGAAAAATATTGAACTCACAATGGAATTTCCTGAATTACTGTTTCAAAATGATGGCAGAGACTTCATCTTTTTGTTTTTAATCTGGACAGAGCAACTCAGAGATTCACAGTAACCCATTTTGATTTGTAGTCCAAAAGCTGGTATCATTTTACTAACAACAACAACAAAATAATTATATAAGCAGTGTTAATGTTGAACAGTCACGAAAAATGTGCAAAGGTTGAATAGGTAGGGATAAATAGATGTGAAAGGCACAGAGATCCACGCATGAGAGAAAAGAGGGAAGACCACCTCGGATTTTATAAAATTTGTAATCTCTTCTGTTTCATAGTACATTTCACCTGATATGATCTAATCAGCCACATACTGAAATGATCTTTTAAAAGATTTTGAAATTTCAGAAAAGGTTTTTGCATCCATGCCTTTACTTACTGTGCAGTAATGTCGGCAATGAAGTGTGAAAAAGAAATGAATTGCACATGTGCTCTGCAGTGCCATCTACAGTATTTTGGTCACAACTGAACCACTTAACAGGAAATAATGCACATTGTTCTATAAAGATGTAAAGTTGAAAGTGTGAATATATCAGTATTAAATAAACATTACGGAACTGAACTACTAGTTAGCAGTGGACTTACTAGATTAAAACTCTATTTCTAAAGTATTTCATCATAAAATTTTATCAGAAAGGGTTTGAATTGTTTAATAATTTCTGAACAGAATCAGCAAATTTTAACTGCCATAATACTGAAAAAATGACATGATACCATTTTACAGAAATATGGCATCATCATTAAAATAAGAACATATGCATTACAGTTTTTAAAACAAACCCACTTAGGTTGTCTTTGCCTCCTGTCTTCAGTCCTTAATGTTTTGACATTAAATTTTTGCATTTTTCTCCATGCCTAGAAATGTAAAATAATACAACGAAATAAATTTTGTCACATAAATTTCCGTGAGCTTTTAAAAAAAATTTCCATGAGCTTTTTAAAAAAAACCATTTTATTTTACAGGGTTTTCCTAAAGAAATTACTTTAAACCTTTGAGAATTGGCAGTACTTTTCCAAATGTTGAAAAAAGTTAAATTTTTAGGCTATTAACTAAGATTTCATTACATTTTATATATATGATATGGTACAAGTCTGGTGCTCATATGATATCATACGGATGTCATATGAGATCCACTTTTGCTTTAGTCTGGGGTTAATTCTTCATTTAGAAAAAAAGTTTAATTTTATGATTTGTTAACGATAGATCCTGTGAGAATATAATATTTTTTTCCCTTAAATTCCTGATCTTTAAATTCTGTACAAAGAGTGCTCTATATGGTGTACAAGCAGATAAAAAGCTTTTATTTATTAAGCCAGATTTAACTAGTCTCTAGAAAATTTATTACTGAGCAAAGTAAGCCGTGATGAACACTTTTAATTAGGAGCTGATTTTAATCATTAAAATTATGGTAATATTTTCTTGATCATTGAGCTTAGAGGTCAGTTTAAAAGTATTTTTTTTAAATTCTTTTAAAAATAGTATATAAAACAAAGCCACTATATGCTCATTTGCCTGCTTACGACTATGGAAAAGCTTCACAGGAACATACATGCAAGACCTTGTTTTCCAACTAATTACTCAAAAAGTAAATTTGTTAGGGAAACATGAAGACCTAGGGTTTGTGGTTGATGCCTTCTAAAAGTTGTAGAAGACCAACTTTTTGTAAGGTTTGAGTGGGAAGAACAATTTCTGCCTATTGTTTAAATTCTACCAAAAATACTGAGAACACTGGGTCCCAGAGTAAGGTCAGAGCAATTATAACATTCTTCAATGATGATAAATGAGAACTCAAAACTGAAGCTTATCACTCTTGTGCAACTTGACTATAACAAATAGAATGAAAGTCTCCTGTGTTGCATATCTTAACACATGGCCTTAACAATTAACCTTAATTATAAAATTCCTAGAGATCTTATTATCACAGGAATTTACCTGAATATTAAATTCAGAGTCAAAAATAACTCACGTTATAAAAGGTATGACTTGCCTGTAAATCATTAAAATTACCTTTCAGATTCTGGTATTCTCTGAGAGCAGCTGGGATGAACTAATGGGTGTAAGTCCACTCTCCTGATGTGCGAGGGCTGGAGGCAGGATCCTTTAGAGGGAGACTGAACCCATGGTTACCCATAACTGGCCATGGTTACTGGATACCACCCATCAGCAGAAGGCCAAGGCACAGATCTGCAAGGGGCAGAGACAGGGACTCAGCATCAGATTTACTGGACAAGTCTTGCTGGTTTTCATGGTAAACACATAATGAAAATAAATAATAGTAATACAAATAA
Source organism: Alaudala cheleensis (assembly GCA_013398995.1). Classification (NCBI taxonomy): domain Eukaryota; kingdom Metazoa; phylum Chordata; class Aves; order Passeriformes; family Alaudidae; genus Alaudala; species Alaudala cheleensis. Next base: position 243,826 of record VWYE01018881.1, read on the forward strand.
AATGTGTAAATATAAAAAAATTTCCTTTTCAACTGGAATATAGTGTTTAGACACAAATACAGGTAATTATTTTAAACTCTGTATTAGCAATACCCTGAAATCTTCCCTTAATTGTATGTATTATCAATTCCCTGCCATCCTCTTTTAATTGTCTTATCTGCAGTTTATGATTCAATGATTAAAAATAAAACTAATAAAGTCAAAATATAGTCCTAAGTTTTAAAATTGTATTTGACTCTTGGAAAAGAAAACCTACACTTTTTTTTTTGTTAGTTTTCTTCTTGTATTTTAGCTGTCTCTTGCATTGGACCTAAAATTGCAAGACAGGCACTTCCCTTTGCATGGTCTTTCTGAGCCAGCCAAAACCACATAATGATGGAAACCTCACAAGGAAGCCTATTTTGAAAAAAAATTGCCTGGTTGTCTGCAATTTTTTTCCTTAGCTTGTTATTTCAGGGAAGGGGTGGGAACAGGGATGTTGTTCTTTGGGTAATGTGTGGGTAGTGATTAGTATTGCAAAAGCCTACAGCTGGACTGCTTAGCTGACAAAAACAGGGAGCATAAAACTATATGAGGACAAAAAGGCAGAGGACCAACTCAAAATTTTCTTTTTTAAACAGGAACCATAGCCAATGAGTGTATATACAGCCTGGGAAAAATGCTACATGTCCGTATCTCAAATGCTGGAGTTTTCACAGCCTCCAGCTACACTGGGATGAGGAGCAGGCAGCACAGCTATGGCTCTGCCATATGACACAATTAATATTCAGGAGGCCTAAACTGTTCAGTTCTGAATATGTGAGTTACTTTCAAAAGTAGAATGACTGCTGTCTGTAAAAAGTGATCAAATGCTTTCTTGGAACATATTTTTCCAAATTTCAATGTATGTGAAGGTTGCTGTTCTTTTTCATAAGTCACTGCTCATCATCTTCATGGTTCCTTCATGAATCTGGCTCCCCAGTTGCAGCTGGCTCAGAAAATACTTTTTTTTTTTAGAAAATGCACTGAAATGGCTCTTTTATTCAGATGAGGAGAGATTAGCCTTAGACCTTTATTCAGGAACACACTTTTAACCAGATAAAAGCTCCTTTGAGTATGTCTGGACTAATGTACAGTTCTGCTGTGCTGTTAGAAATGCTGGAAGTGTTGTTTGGACAGCTTTTGAAAGTCAGACCATGAGCATAAATGTCAAAAAAAAAAAAAATCTAGGCCTGCAAGAGCAAACCTAATTACATCAAATCAAAGTCCTTTTAATAAGAACTAAATGGGACGTCTGTAATTAAAAAATATTTAGGGAATTTAGGTTAACAAAAGAGGACCACAGGGGTAGGACAATTTTGTTGCTTTGGTTAGTGCTCTCTGCATCATCTCCTGACTTGAGGGATTGAACCATGGTCCCCGTTGCTCTGGCAGCTAGAAAAGAGGTAGGCCTTGAACCTTTCAAGGATTTCACCTTGTCAAATGAGAAACCTGTCAGATTCTGATCCAGAAACCTTGGCTTTTGGGTTACTCTATATGTATTGGTCTTTTCAATAACCTATCTTATTTTATTGGCTTTCAGTGCCTGATCTTCAGTGCTGTAGTTTGTTCCATGTTTGAAATGCTTCATTCCCTTACTTTTCATATTCCTTTTCAATTCCTTTCAATTTCAATTCCTTCCCTATTTCTTCTTTGGGGAAAACCAAAACAGAACAAACAAAACAAAATAAGCCAAAAATAACCCCCAAAAAGCCACACCAAAACCAACCAAACAGAAAATCCCTAAAACACCTCTGGACTGTGATTCCTCACTGTTTAAGTCATGCTGTATCCTTAAAGAATCTGCTAAGGATCTAGAGCTGGGGGCACTGAGCACAGAGGAACCAAGAGTGCAGGCTAGTCTCAGATGCAGTTAAATATATTTTACCTGTACAAAAGAAAAACCTAATTCCTGGAGGAGCCCAGTTACATGCTTTCTAGAACTGAGAATGGGGAGAGAGGAAATAAAAAACAGGTAAAAGGATAAGAAAGGGTTGATTTAAGTAGGCATAAAAAGATTTTTTACTAAACTTAATTCCCCAAGATTTGTGTGCACCCTATTTAAAAAATCTGTTTCTGTTAAGGCTGTTGGCAGCGAATTAAATAAAAATTCAAATTGTTGAACCAGCCTTGGGCAAGTTGGACTGGGTTGGAGGAGAAAATTTCATCCCCTTGTTTGAGATCTGAATAAATTTAAGCTGGCAAAACTGGAACAAAGGAATATCAAACAATAAATTACCAGCCACAAGCACAAAAGCATAGAATCATAGAAAAAAGATATGACTGGAAGGGACTTCAGTATATTATCTGGTCCAATCTCCTGCCTTAAGGCAGAATCAAGAATGCATATGTCATTCTTGACAGGAGTTTGGATAACATCCTGAGAAAGGTCTAGAGTGAAGCTTACTGCCTCTCTAGGAAATATGTCCCAAAACCCCATAATCCTTAGTGCTACAAGATTTTAGTTTTACCAATAAAACACTGCTTTCTTTAACACCTTTTTAAGGAACTTTTTGTTGTTTAAGTAGTATATTCATAGACAATACATTAGAGGTATAATACATACTAATACAGGTGATTTGGAAAAGAATGTGATATGGACCATTGAAAAATGGAACTTATTTTTACAGAAATTAAATTATAATTATTTTTAAAAAGTTTTATAGTAATTCAGCAGTAATTGCCATAAGTCATACTGTGGTTTGTGTTGGTTGGAAAATGTAAATGCAGGGTGTGGGAGAGATTCTGCATACCATCTGTGAGGTCAAGTCTGGGTTGGTGTGGGAAGTGAATTTTGATTGTAAGATCCAAAAGTTACCAATAGTAAATGAAGAACTAATGCACAAGACACTTCAAAATATGCAAAAAAGTCAATTTCACAGACAGTACTAGTTTGTTGAGTTAATAATTTAGGAAATTATACAGAGCCTACTGATTGATTTAGAAAAAAATAATCCTGCAATTTAAGTAAATTGTTCCTTTTTTATTATATTTACTACATAGTTTGATAGAAATATAATAATTATTTCTATAGCAAGATTTCTTTTCTAATAATCTCAGATATTTACATTCTAGCTTTTTAAGTAAATATGCACCTATATAATATTTCTGAAGTATTAATCAGAAATTTAAATTGACTTAACAGTCAACACAGGAATTACATTTTGCAAAAGTTTGCCCATAGTACACCACAGCAGGAAATGTTAACTTACTTCCTAGCTGTGCTTCAGTGGAAGTTTAAATAAAGAACTGATAAAGATGTAATTAAAATCTGTCAATTTAAGCATGTCTCATAAATTATTAAAATCTCGCTCCTTCATATCTTGCTGTAATTATTCTGCTGTACTCCTCCAGCTCTTGCAATTACTCTTCACAGGGCCATGCTGACACCTAAAGGGGCCATCTGCAAAACTCAGATAAGGGCCCTGGCTCACTCGAGCAGCTGTAGGGTGGGTGGGAGAGGGTAAGACTGCAACCTCTGGGCTCTGGGTATGTCTTGGCACTCCTGGTAATATGTGGGAGTGGAGATAGATTTCTGTATATGGTTTTAATATATGGACCTAGATCTTGATTGAAGTGAGTAGAATGAAACCTTCCAGAGAGACAATTGACACCAATCTTGAAACATGACCCTTTGCAGCAAATGCCCCAATCCTGGACTGTCTAAAAGTCCTGAACTTTCATTTGTATAAATGAAATGTTTACTTCAAGGTAAAGTCAGAGGCTGTCTTCTTGGTCCTAGAACATCTCTGTGTGGAAATTAAAGGTGGCTCCATAGCCAGCAGGAGAAGAATGCAGCTTTCTCTGTGTGACTGTCAGTTTAGTTAGTACTTTAAAAGGCTCCTTTGTCTCATTTTTACCCCAAAAAATTGTTCTTAGGTAATTTGATGATTGCCTCATTTCACTGTGTGCTTGAGCCTTGTACAGGGGCACTGACTATAGCTGATCTAAAGGAGGCAGCAGTAGAGGATTGCAAAGAATTTTTGGAAGGTTTTAGTTTTGGTATTTAATCAGACTAGTGACATTTTGATTGAGAAGGTGGAATCAGGGCAGCACGTGGGACTGTGACTGCCAAGGAATCCCGGGGCAGTGTGAGGGTTCCTGTGGGGAGGGCAGGAACTTATAACCTGAGCCTGTGCTTTGGGAACTTCCCTGGAGATGGGGAGAGGCCAAGGCAGGCTGATGGGATGTGGTCCTGCAGATGGGCCCAGCTCAGAGGCAGGCTGTTGGGAAAGATGAAAATTTAACAGGAAAGCTTTACAGACATGTATGTTTAGCAGAAGGCTCTCTGAATGTAGAACTGGTAAGCAAAATAGAGATGAAAGCAAGTTTTGATATAGAAGAATAGAAGATGTTTAAAAGTAAGGATGGCTGAGCCTGTTATTACTAGAAAACTAAGGAAGCAAAGGTTGAATGAGCCGGAAAGAGGTTTTATGACTAGAGCAAATGACATGTTGACCATAAACAAAAAAATGTTTTTACCAAGTAGAATTTTCCACTGCAAGAAAACAGAAAAACAACTTTAAGCTTAAAATGTAACATCCCAAATCATGGGATTAGCTAGTTACTACCACAATATGGTAATGATAGTAGTTATGATAGACTGTAGGTAATAGTAAAGCTACTGTGTATGATACTGGTTGGTTGTTATGTATTAAGATGCACAGCAAAGAAAAATATATAATGCATTGTAACCAGAACTAATGTGGCTTCAGGTTTACCTATTAGCTGTGGCTTGCAGCTAATGGGCTCTGTATACCTATGACCCATGGCTGCTGTATGTAATGAACAAGCATTTTTAGAGAGCTGCCTGAAGTCCAAACATCCTTTGTTGATGTTTCTCCTACAGCAGGCCAGGCTGTGGGGAGCCAGAGTCTGGCCTTGCTGCATCACTGGGGTGGGAACTGATGGCCCTGGGGCTGACATGGCATCCTGGATTTTGAACAGAACAGGGGAGCCCAGGGGTCTGGGCAGGGGCAGGCAGTGCTGGGGGTATTCTTTGGGCCCTAGCTGTAAATTCTAGATTTGTTATTTCAAATCTCATACTGGGAAAAAAGCTTGCACTATTTTCATCTTTGTAAACACTCTTTTGGTTAGTCTAATTTGAATGTAAACAAGAAAATGTTTAAAATACCTTAGAATGTTAGAATAGTGCATAAAATCAAGAAACCAGGTGCTTTTCAGCTTTGCATGTCACTTGGATTTCCTCAGAGCACATTTCTCTCTGTCTGAGGAAGCTCTGCCTTAAACAGTATTAATCAGTATTCCTTGTAATGCGCAGGCTGAATTTTAAGAGTTTTTAGGTAGCCTCATTCAATAAGTCTAATGTCACGGTAAATCTGCACTAAACATTAAAGTGCTTGATGAGTNATTACATTTTGCAAAAGTTTGCCCATAGTACACCACAGCAGGAAATGTTAACTTACTTCCTAGCTGTGCTTCAGTGGAAGTTTAAATAAAGAACTGATAAAGATGTAATTAAAATCTGTCAATTTAAGCATGTCTCATAAATTATTAAAATCTCGCTCCTTCATATCTTGCTGTAATTATTCTGCTGTACTCCTCCAGCTCTTGCAATTACTCTTCACAGGGCCATGCTGACACCTAAAGGGGCCATCTGCAAAACTCAGATAAGGGCCCTGGCTCACTCGAGCAGCTGTAGGGTGGGTGGGAGAGGGTAAGACTGCAGCCTCTGGGCTCTGGGAATGTCTTGGCACTCCTGGTAATATGTGGGAGTGGAGATAGATTTCTGTATATGGTTTTAATATATGGACCTAGATCTTGATTGAAGTGAGTAGAATGAAACCTTCCAGAGAGACAATTGACACCAATCTTGAAACATGACCCTTTGCAGCAAATGCCCCAATCCTGGACTGTCTAAAAGTCCTGAACTTTCATTTGTATAAATGAAATGTTTACTTCAAGGTAAAGTCAGAGGCTGTCTTCTTGGTCCTAGAACATCTCTGTGTGGAAATTAAAGGTGGCTCCATAGCCAGCAGGAGAAGAATGCAGCTTTCTCTGTGTGACTGTCAGTTTAGTTAGTACTTTAAAAGGCTCCTTTGTCTCATTTTTACCCCAAAAAATTGTTCTTAGGTAATTTGATGATCACCTCATTTCACTGTGTGCTTGAGCCTTGTACAGGGGCACTGACTGTAGCTGATATAAAGGAGGCATCAGTAGAGGATTGCAAAGAATTTTTGGAAGGTTTTAGTTTTGGTATTTAATCAGACTAGTGACATTTTGATTGAGAAGGTGGAATCAGGGCAGCACGTGGGACTGTGACTGCCAAGGAATCCCGGGGCAGTGTGGAGGTTCCTGTGGGGAGGGCAGGCAAGGGATTGGTAACACGTCCCTTCCTACCACCCCAGGATCAGGGCAGACTTATAACCTGAGCCTGTGCTTTGGGAACTTCCCTGGAGATGGGGAGAGGCCAAGGCAGGCTGATGGGATGTGGTCCTGCAGATGGGCCCAGCTCAGAGGCAGGCTGTTGGGAAAGATGAAAATTTAACAGGAAAGCTTTACAGACATGTATGTTTAGCAGAAGGCTCTCTGAATGTAGAACTGGTAAGCAAAATAGAGATGAAAGCAAGTTTTGATACAGAAGAATGGAAGATGTTTAAAAGTAAGGATGGCTGAGCCTGTTATTACTAGAAAACTAAGGAAGCAAAGGTTGAATGAGCCGGAAAGAGGTTTTATGACTAGAGCAAATGACATGTTGACCATAAACAAAAAAATGTTTTTACCAAGTAGAATTTTCCACTGCAAGAAAACAGAAAAACAACTTTAAGCTTAAAATGTAACATCCCAAATCATGGGATTAGCTAGTTACTACCACAATATGGTAATGATAGTAGTTATGATAGACTGTAGCTAATAGTAAAGCTATTGTGTATGATACTGGTTGATTGTTATGTATTAAGATGCACAGCAAAGAAAAATATATAATGCATTGTATCCAGAACTAATGTGGCTTCAGGTTTACCTATTAGCTGTGGCTTGCAGCTAATGGGCTTGGCTCTGTATACCTATGACCCATGGCTGCTGTATGTAATGAACAAGCATTTTTAGAGAGCTGCCTGAAGTCCAAACATCCTTTGTTGATGTTTCTCCTACAGCAGGCCAGGCTGTGGGGAGCCAGAGTCTGGCCTTGCTGCATCACTGGGGTGGGAACTGATGGCCCTGGGGCTGACATGGCATCCTGGATTTTGAACAGAACAGGGGAGCCCAGGGGTCTGGGCAGGGGCAGGCAGTGCTGGGGGTATTCTTTGGGCCCTAGCTGTAAATTCTAGATTTGTTATTTCAAATCTCATACTGGGAAAAAAGCTTGCACTATTTTCATCTTTGTAAACACTCTTTTGGTTAGTCTAATTTGAATGTAAACAAGAAAATGTTTAAAATACCTTAGAATGTTAGAATAGTGCATAAAATCAAGAAACCAGGTGCTTTTCAGCTTTGCATGTCACTTGGATTTCCTCAGAGCACATTTCTCTCTGTCTGAGGAAGCTCTGCCTTAAACAGTATTAATCAGTATTCCTTGTAATGCGCAGGCTGAATTTTAAGAGTTTTTAGGTAGCCTCATTCAATAAGTCTAATGTCACGGTAAATCTGCACTAAACATTAAAGTGCTTGATGAGTTAAATTCTGATGATGGATTTTATGAAAGCATTCACTACACGAAGGGAGAATTGCCCTTAATGCTCAGGCCCTGCCTTGTGTTGTCGTCTACTGGAGACCATGGTGGGCCTATGACTCCTGTCCCTCGCAGGGGTTCTGCTTCCCTTTAGTATGAGGAAGAATTTACACCTAGTAGGTGTGGGCACTGACCTTCCTCTATCATGAATTCAGAAGGTTTGGGGTGAAGGAATGGTAATTCAGAGTTTTTAATTGGTCTCTGGTAAAGCTTTTATTCCCTTATAATTTCTTAAGTTAAAATGTGGGGTTAACTTGTGAGGAGGAGTCACTATTCCATACTTACTCACAGACATTGTGTCAGACAGAAGGGAATTTCACCAGCAGGATATTTGGAGAGACCAGAAGTAAATTGCTTTCTTGTTTGGGAGCAAATGAGAGCTGGGAGCAAAGATGTGTTTTGAATGACTCCAGGCTAAATCTTGATAGCAATTATTTTGTTTCCTTCAAGAAGTGCTGGTGAGAGACGGTTGGTGTTTATTTCGTAATTCGTGAAGTTTGTGTACAAATGAAAACCTTCATGCTGTTTCAGGGGTTTTTTTTGACAAAAGCTTGTGACTTTTTTTTGGAATTGGAGTAACTTATTTATCTTGCTTGCATAAACCATATTCATGCAAGGACATTTTTCTTGGCTTATTTGTATAGCCAAAACTTGTAAACATTTCCCAATCTAAACATTAATCTTTTGGTGTGGTACACTTTGCTGGTTGCTTGTAATTCATTCTTATAGCTTTTCCCAAAAATTTTGAAACAGCCCTCTAGGTTGAATATTTTATGCGACAGAATTAATAGTGGAAGAGATACATGAAATATATTTGAGTGTACATGGATGTTTCTACATGCAAGCAACTGATGAAGCAGCAGTGTTCAGTGGTGTGAAGAACAATGGGGAAGAGAAACCAGACTAAAAATTTAAGGCCTAAGCTCTCCCATGATTACATAATAAAAATAATAATATTTTTGCATGAAGTAATGAATGCTGTGAAGAACAATAAGCAATAAAATATTAATAAATAATTACAGCAAACAGAATCACAAGTCTGCATCCTGGAAATTTTTAATTGCATAGAGATGAACTTTGACTTGCATAAAACATTCTAATAGATATGTGCATTAATTCCCTTAATTTCTTCTGGTATGAGACATACAGAGCATTTATTCAGTGTCTTATTTTAGTTTCCTGCAACTGACAGTGTTCCTTTTTAAAGTTTTCTTTGACATCATTTTAGAATTTTAAATTATTTAAAATACCAAATATCTTGACTTTAAGAATCAAAGCCATTCAGCAAATATTTGTCTTTTCAGCTCTTGATAATCTTTGACCAAAATCTTGTCATCTATTTTGTTTTTTTTTCAAGGTATAATTCAAGATGAATAAAAAGAGAACAGGAAAAGTCTCTCTATGGCTTATATTGAATATCCAAACAGAAGTCCTATTCCAATCAAGTCTTTCTGAAACAATGCATCAGCTATGCTGAAACTTTCAATGTCATCAAGTACATACTACCACTGACATTTAAGGTTAACTTGCTCCAATTTGCATCACATCTGGTTCCCCATTCTTACTCCCCCTAAAAGTGCTTTTCAGCTTTCACATAGCCTTTCTGGGGCTGACACAAAGCCCCAGAATGGTAAGTAAAATGAATCACCATGTCTAAGTAGATGCTTTTCAGTTAAAGCCATCATCTTGAATGTTTGAGGTTCAATTTTAATTTTTCATTTTGCCTAAAAGAACTCAGATCTCCATTTACCTTCTTGGGGAGGATCCAAAATACAGGGCATTTTCACAGTAGTTCTTTCAAATTCTTCTAGTGAGACTATTTCATTTGGAATGACATTTTCAAGCACTTTAAACCAAAGTGGGGAATGGAATATAAGCTACCCCTTTGCAGATACATATCTCCTCCTTTTTTTTTTAACTTCACTTTAGCTTAATGAATATTGAATTCTTCTGTGTAGTGAAATATTTTCAATGACAAAAGGCAAAAGAACACTGTGTGAGACTATCCTGTGATCAGAGCACTCACCTGCAACTAGGAGCTGTGGGTGTAGGTACTCAGTGTCATCCTCACTAATAGCAGGCCAGAAGAGATGACTTGCCAGGGCAAGCAGGTATTAGCCATCATAACAGAGTCTTCTCTTACTGCAGCAGTTTAGGAGGAGGGCACGACCTAAAGTTTTCTTACCTGCCAAGCTCCAGAGAAATTTTTTTTTGCAGAGAACTACAAGCAGAAGAAAATGCCTACTTAAGGCCCACAATAAGGTACTTTGAGGGAGAAGGAAGTTTGGGCCTTTCCCTTTCATTTCTCATTTCATGCTGACAGATTTATATATATGTATCTTTTCCATTAACAATCTGGTTTTTATGGACCCCTGTCTTAAGATTCATCTTTGAGCATGCTTAAAGAACTGCAACTACTTTGATTTGTTGGGATGTCTCCCTTGAAACTGCAGGACTTAAGACATTCTGATGTTATATCATGTTATTTTAAAATCTTTCATGACTGCCATGCTCATACCTTTCATTCATATTTGCTCAGCCTGGGATAGACTCCAGCAGCTCAACACTCTGCTGTAATTTGGCTGACAAAAATAGATTGCAGAAGCTGTGTTCCAAGGGGCACCTCCTGCCTGGAAAGTCACTGCCACTGTTACGTGACAGCTGCACTGCTGTATTCTTTACAATTTCTGAGACAGCAGTCTCCAGCAAGAGCCATCTCACCATTACACACCTCAGGGGAATATCCTGTCATTCTGTGACTCCCAGACCAGACTTGAGTGTATTTCTCTGTGTATACCAACCATGTACAGCCCTGCAGCCTTCTGTACACCTGTGCTTCACTTTCAGGGACCTGAAAGGCTGTCCATCAGTATTTTCATTTAGCAGTTTGAATTAGGCATTCCAATTTGTGATGGGGGATGAGGAACAGATTTTTTTTTAAACCTCCCTGATGTGTGCATTTAATCTCTTACAAACTCAGATTTCACTGCAAGCAAATGTGGCACCTCTCTTGAATTGTGCATGGATGACAAATATGAGTTTATTCTGCCCATGGGAATTTTTCTGGGACGTGTTTCTGTGGCCACGATAGCATGGTTCTGGTCCTGAGCTAATGAATCTTGCCTCTGAGAAGGGGTTTTACCTTTAATCCAGCAATATCTTGACTGTGGCTCTGTAGCTTTCATGGGGCTTAGGGAACAACTGGCACAACCAGACAAAATGTACTTTGGGTTTGTTTCCTTCCAACCTAATATAAAACACCTTCTACTCTCCTAGTCATCTATATGTCCCCACTGGACTCTTTGTCTGCCTCATTTTGTGCAATCTACCCTGTTTAAACTGGCTTTGATCCTCCCCATGGGAGCTTGTTAGAACCATTAGGGTTCGTTGCTCTAGCAAGTGTTTCTTAATGATGATAAAATGTGTAAACTCTTAGGCAATTACTAAAGTTTCCTCTTAATTTTTCTAGATGAATGAGAGCACTGAAACTGGCTGATCCCAGAAGTAAATGGCATTTTTGGATAAAGATTAGAAAAATGTAATTAATACAGAAATTTATGGTTATCATTTGTTGCACATGCAGAAGTACTGGTTGTGTTATACAATGCTCCATTTATATATATTGCAGGGTCAGGTATATCTCATTGCTCAGGAGAAGAAATAAGAGACTGAAATCTGTGCATGTAGACTAAATTCTTTGACTCTCTGCAGGCACAGTTGGTAGGCTTTCGACCAAATAATTGTTCCAGTGAACCTCAAACCTGCTTTGAAATAATTTCTGCTATTTTATTCATAGATAATTTATTTGAGCAGCAAGTGGCAAAAGAGCTGAAATATTCTAAAAGATACAAAAGCTTTTAGATAACCCAAATCCTATATTCGAGTGGAGGTTTTTATATTTAAGAATCTCCTTTAAGTGAAACCACTTACTAACAATTTTTGTTCTGAAGTTAATTGTTCAGGCAATTTCTTCTGCATATTTTCATGTTCTTTTTCTGTTAAATTTGTAAGTGCTCTATGTACTTTCTATTTGTGATCTAATCAGCACTACCAAAGAATTTTTTCCTTGAACTAATTATTCCTTATTCAAAAAATGTGCTCAATTTTTAATGGGAAACTACAATTCAATCTCATCATGTTGCTCAGCTTTCCCCTCTTTCTGCCTTTATAATTGCATGAGAGTGGAGACAAGCACTCATATCTATATTCCAAACTTCCCCTACCCTGAAATAACTGGCAGAAGCTTTTGTCTCATTCCTCCCAATACAGTATATAAGTTGTCTAAAGAATCACTACATTCTGAGAAAGAGAGGGTAAAATCACAGAGTTTTGAAGGAATTCTGTTATTTCAGTAATTGATTTTGAAGTATATGCATGTATAGCAAGTTATATTCTAGTGTCATATATGTACATCTGTTTCTGGATATTTGGTGCTCAAATTGCAAAGATCAGTATAGAATACTTCAATTTTACTGTTGGACCAGTATGATTTCCTTGGGGAATTCTGTGTCTGGATGAAAGAAAATTATTTTTTTCAATGATAGCATAATTATTATTATACCCTAAGGTCTTGAACTTGTGTGTAACAGAAAAACACATTGAAGGTTTGGAACAGCCAGAATGAATACAAAACAGCAAACAAAATGAGTCACCCAAGACCATCCTATCTTATGCAACTGTACATTTATCAATTCAACCAGATGCTCTGAAGCTGACCAGATGTGTTGCTGGCCAACATATGAAATTAAATTTAATGTATAAAAACATACAGTAATGCATAAATAAATTATTATACATTTATCTTGTTATTTGAACTGTATAAGAGTAATTAAAAGTAAATGCTGCACTTGTTTCAAGCACTTCAGAAAAAGCTTAAAAGATACATTAAAAGATACATAAGGTAATGGATGGAATTGCTTCACTAAAAATAGCATTCCTTTCACAAAATTGTGCTTTTATAATATTTATAAATAAAAAAATATATATCCAAGATTCAGTTTAGATTTATAGTGCCATGCTTATATTTTGAAGGTACTCGCTGTAAACCAGTGTAACTATGTATAACTGTATAGTAAATGTATAGTATTATACATTTAGCTCTACATACACATTTATCTTTACAGTATGGAGATATTATGTAGAGTTTTCCTTTGATGTTCTCCTGTACTTTTACAATTACAAAGTGAATGAGTCTGCTTTTCTGTGATGTAGTGGTCAGACAATAAAACTGATTTTAATCAGGAAAATTCCAGGGACAATTACTTATCAACATGGAAATCCAAGTAAACTATGTTAATCAAAGTATTAGTCACATGCTCTTTAGTTGCTCCAAACAGCCTTTAAAGGTGTGTAAGGATTTTTCCCCTCTGTCCTAGTTTCAGCTGGTATACAATTAATTTTCTTCCTTGTAGGTGATACAGTGCTGGTGTTTTTTGGGGGGTTTTTTTATTATATTTTTTTTTAATTTCATTTGAGCATAATATTGCTAACACACTGATTAGTCATGGGCTGAACTTGATGATCTCAAGGGTCTTTTCCAACCTAGTTAATTATATGATTCTGCTGTTCTATGATATTTTAGGTTTTGCTAAACAATGCTTCTTCTGAGTCAAAGAATTTTCAATTTGCCATGGTCTCCCATTGAAAAGGTGCTCAAGAAGCTTTAAGGGAGCTCAGCCAAGAGAGCTGGGCTGAGCTGACCTGGCCAAAGGGATATGCCATAACAAAGAACATCATGCCTGGTATATAAACTGGGGGGGAGTTGGCTGGGAGATGCTGATCACTGCTTGGGGACTGGCTGGGCATTGGTCAGTGAGTAGTGTGCAATTGTTTGAGCATCACTTGTCTTTCTCAGGTTTTACTCACTTTTTTTTTGTTATCTATCTTTTCACTATAACAACACAAACAACAGCAACAAATTGTTGTTATTATTATTGCTATTATTTATTATTATTTTATTCTATTTCAGTAATGAAAATTTTCTTATCTCACAGGGTTTACTTTTTCTGATTCTCCTTCTCTTCCTGTTGGAGGGAGGAGAGTGAGCAAATGCTTGTGTGGTATGCAGCTGCCAGCTGGGGTGAAACCTCACCTCCTTCTTTGGTATATATACAGCAATAATTCCTTTTTTAGATTTGCATATATGTTTTTGCTATTATTATTGCTCTTTATTGGAAAATGAAGCAAATTGCTCTGTACTGAAGATGGGTATTTAGATTAATACTATCCACCATGTTGTTCTTAGAATGTTTATGTATATAGGATCATTTCATTATTCATACTAGAAGAGATTTGATGGATATAGAATAAAATTAGTACTTTTGACAGTTTAGGCAGTGGCCATATAGTATTTACCAATTTCTTTATTATTGATCTTCATTTTATTGGTTTGACTCAAAGCCCCTCCTCTTTATTTGTCAGCTTGAAATGTCTTCATATATGTCTCTCTTTTTTTTTTTTTAATTTAAGTTCCAATGTTATGCACCTTTTTTGAGTTCTTTCTTTACATTTCTGTTACCTGCTGGCCCTTAAACTCTTTAAGGCATCTCTGATGGGTTTTTTTGTGTAATTTAAAAAATAATTTTCTATTTGGCTATGAATATACACCAATTCTATGGTGTAAAGATTTTAGTGAGTAACAGACATAGCAGAATATGATAAAATATTGATGAACTTTGATGAGTCATTGCTATATCCTGAGAATATTGCATGGGAATTGTTAATGAGACACTATGACATAAAGATACTATTATGGGGATGTGTGTGTGATATACTGTAATACCTCCAAAGCTATTAGAGTATAATGGTCAGTTCAGAACATTCTCAATCATCTGTTAAGCAGCATCAAGTGACAGGCTTAAATTTGGGTATCTTTCTTAGTACTTGTCAAAAACATACCAATTTTGATGTTGACTACTGCTGCATACTAAACACATACAGTGGCAAATGAGAGACCCACTCACAGTATTTATTTCAGTCAGTCTAATCATGGAGGTAAGAAACTATTAATTCTAAGGCAGAGGGAAGATTCGTGCTCTGAAATACACCAACCTAAGATGATATTCTGCAGATTAGATGGCCAGAAACTGCCTGTCTTAGTCTCATAAAATCGTACTTTATTCCAAATGACTTCACTGCTGACTCTACCACTAGATGAGGAAAGAAAGACATAATGAAAAATATAAGAAGTTTGTGAGTTACATCTCTTGAGAGTTTGAATACTATGTTGTTTTAAAGAGATAAAAATATTTTACTGTAGATTAAACAGATTATAAGTTGGGGGGGGTCAGTATTTGTTCAACAAAGGTAGTTCAGGAATTTGATTCAAGTAGAAACTAACTTTGGGTAAAAAATATAAAGTTAGTTCTGGGGCAAATCTGTTCACTGAACCTTCTGAGTGCCAAGAGAAGCAGTAGGGAAAGAACTGATGTAAAACCATCTTGACAGTCTTGTGTAGATCCAAATCTTGGTCTTGTCTAAACTGTTGGAAATTGTTCGTATGAACTCAGGACCCTACAGCTATGATAATTCAGCCTTTGGATCATTACTGGGTCACGCTGTTCTCTGGACATAGGCAGATGATTAAACCTGATCCTTGCAGTGACCTGATTAGACCACTGGCTGCATTGTTCTCTCTTCTCTTGCTATTTGTCTAGTTTTGCCTTTATAGTGTACAAAAACTTTGGGGGAATATTTTTCTTCATTAAGAGAAGTGCCTTTTTTCCATAGCAGAAGATATTCAGGTGAAAACACCAATGCAGAGATTAATTTAGAAAGCTGAATAAAAATTAGTGGCTCAATTGATTGTTTTGCAGTCTGTGGAACTGTTTACTCTTGCTATGAACAGATAGCACAAGCTCAGTCTCAAGTACAAAATATTTAGCTCATGGGTCATTAGTTTGAAATACATCCAGCTGGAAATTCATATATTTCCCGTGTTCTCTAGAATGTGAAAACAAAGGTACAATTCATTTAGATGTTCATGCAGTAGTGATAGCCACAGTAATACCTTTGTAAAGTTATAGAGTGCTTCAAGTAAATGCAAAGCCTTCTTCCATTTCACTCAGGAGCTAAAGCTGAAACAGATATTCAAGTTATCAATCTCAGTTACAAATAAAATAGTTTAAAAAATCACCCTGAAATACATAGGCAGTTTGCTGAGGAAGCTGGCACGTGGGTGTGACAGATATATAAATATGCCACCTTGCAAAAGAGCAAGTTAGACATTAAGCAGACTAGTAGTCAAAGTGACATGATTTAGCTGAGCTCTTTAATACTTGCTCCAACAGTGGATAAAAGTAGCCTCATGTCTGCCTATTAGTTCAGTTTGGAATATCTGGGTCCGTAACTGTGAAAGACTTTCTTGAATAATTTAAATTTAAATATTATTCTAATCACTGCCTGTTTATAAATTGGATCACTGAATTGGGACTTTAGATTGTTCATATTAAAAACAAAACCAACCAACCTAACAAATAAACAAAAGTTTATATCTGTTTTTTAAATAAGTCAATGCCTTCAATCTAAATAAAAATCAAATTCAAAACAAGATTTGAGTTTTAATGAACTAGGTCTCTTTCTGGTTTTACACTGGACTTATCCCTTTGATTCATTCCAATGTGTAAGTGCATATCCCAAGGATGAGTACTGGTTTCTGCAGTATGGTGCTGCTTTATCCTTTTGATATTTATGACAAGCCAAAATCTAATTTACCTGAATGTATAATTCCTTTATTGCAAACAATCATGCTGAAAGGAGTTAAAGAGATTTTGAACCAGCATTTCTGTGGGTAGGGGCGGGTACTCTTAATTTTGAAAACTAAATTCTGTGGATTCTATTAAAAATGAACTAGCATTTCATTTTCACTACAGCTAAATTAATAAATGTGCACAGATTTTCTCTTTATTGCTTTTGAAATATAAAGAAAAATATCACATTACAGGGAAAGAATTATGTACATATAATGCAATAAGTTTAATTTGTGAATAAAAGTGATTCAGAGACATGGACTCTTAAAATATTCAAAAATATTATTTCAGTTTTTGTGTCTTCTCTTTCTAAGAGGTCTTACATGGGATGCAGGTCAAAATAGTCAGCTGAGAAATATCAGCTAGAAATAGTTACAAAGATAAAAGGTCTGATGGAAATTTAGTGAAGAAACTGTTGGATTTTTGAAATGTGATATGATTTGGGTGTTTAGTCATATATATTCCAGATATCAGTAGCCTTTTCATCCTTCCATATGAGCTTAAATAACGGGAAAAGTTAGGATTTATACAAAAATTAAGAAAGAAGAAAAAGTTTGAAAGTTTTGATGTGATTCCTCCTTCACCTTCAGTTTCTGTCTGAACATATATAATGAAATTAACAGTTGCACAACTTTAACTCAAAAGTAGACTTAGGTATAAACAACTAATTTTTCCTTGTACATTTAGGACCTC
Organism: Alaudala cheleensis; assembly: GCA_013398995.1. Taxonomy (NCBI): domain Eukaryota; kingdom Metazoa; phylum Chordata; class Aves; order Passeriformes; family Alaudidae; genus Alaudala; species Alaudala cheleensis. The sequence continues at coordinate 260,974 of VWYE01018881.1, forward strand.
AAGGGAAGCACTGAGAACACTTGTCACATGGCAGTTTGATGTCCAAAAAATGGAAGACAGAACAACAAAAATTATTGGGGAAATGTCAGGCAAGAAGGAGGATCTTAAACCAGGGTGTTCAAGACTAGAAAGCTGTTTAACTTAGAGAAAAAAAATCTGCTTTAGATGGGTAGAAAGTGCAGTGTTGTGACAGGCTATTTTTGAGGGGATTTAACAAGTTTCAGAATTATTTTTCTTCTTCCTAACAAGAATGTCCTTGCCATACAAGCTAGACATCTGGCACAGTACTTAAGTATATGAGATTACCCTAAATGGTTATGACATATGTACCCATGTGTGTTTAAAATGCATAAGCTACAGTCTGCCTATCTTTCTGTAGAGCTGTAATCTATAGCTGGATTGCTTTCTGTCCAATAAAAGAAAAAAAATCATTGCATGGATAATGTTCTTTCAGGTTTATCTTGCACTGTGTGCTTTAGTTGCTTCAGAGTACCTCCCCTCTCCCTGTAATTTCTTCTGGAGTCAGCTGGGGCATTTTCCCAGGCTTCACTTACTTTATGGCATACAGTTCATTGACTATTTGATTTCAGGTTTCTCACTGGTATTGAAGAAATGTAGCTTGTATCAATTGAATACCTACTGTGACATGTATATGCCTTGGACCATGCTGGAAATCTGTTGGAGTTTGGAACGAAAAAGATCCTTTACTGATTGTCTTTTTTTTCATTCAAGTGCAGACGTAGGGCAATTTGTCTTAACACTTCTTACTGCTCTATAGGAACATTCAGTATACATAATGATATACTTAATTCATTTATGCCACAACTCTTGTGGCCCTGGTTAGTGTGCTGTCTTTACTGGTGTTCCCTTTACTTAGAAATAACCAATAGTAGTCCCTTTTCAGCAGTTTGCAGCATATAGAAGGCATTATCATGCAATAAAGATGTATATAGACATTGAATGAACTTTTGACAAAGGAAATGGACAGTCTCTTTTTCCCCTTTTCATACAGGTTCTGAAGCTAATAAGGCTGAACTGAAGCTACAAGAAAAGAATTTGTTGAGAAGAAAATTATCAAACAAGAAGATACTTTAAATAAGAGGTGTGCACAATAATTAAATGCATGGATTCCTGCTCACAGACGGCTTAATCACAAGATGTATGTTTTCAGGAGGAAAAAAAAAACCTCTTTACTTTCTTTCTCATACTGTCCTAACCTCCAAATGTCACCAAAAAGCCATATGTACAGTTGTTTTATATGTTATGTCAGATGAGTGTGACAAAAACTTCACAAGCCTCTGTGAATCTTATGTTTCATCATCAGTAAAATATACAATCAACTGTTATGAGCCTTTTTCATAAGCTGAGGCAGAGCCTTTTCCTTACAATCAGAAGATCTGAAGTATAAATCAAACAGATGTAATTATGTGTTCTGGACTATGAGATATAAACATTCTTAGTCATGATTAGGATATAGCTAATTAAAGAGTAAACATTGATTTTACGAATTATTTGGAGGACGTAGTAGGCAGTGTATCATGCACAGTTGGGAGTTGTTCACAGTTATTTGCTTCAAGAAATAGTCCTAGCTGCTACATCTAAAAAAGAGTAAAAAGAAAACAATTATATGAATGAAGAGAAAATTACACAATCATTTTGCCTAAACAAAACCATTTGAAGAGTTCAAAACTGGCATTCAGAACCTTTAGCTAACAGGGCTAACATAATAATGGCTCTCGTAAGCTTTGAGTATCTTATGCTCCATTTGTCAGTTGCTGTGCTAGAGCAATAAATATGCTGATAGCCAAGAAAGTATTGACATAGGCATCTAATAACTCATCCATTTTAGCATTTTGCATTTATGGAAGATCTGATAGCAAATTTAAAAAAACAAAACAAAAATACCAAAAAAACTGGAAAATTCAAAACTCAAAGTTCAAAAATATAAATTGGTACCCTACAGAAGAATGTAATCATTATTTCCCTTCTTTGCAATGTCACGTTCATTATGTGGCCAAATTTGTGAGCTTTTGTAGCTTTTTTTTTTCCAATAAGATACAAAATGTATTAAAAACAACCACAAAGGATGTTACCTAGGAAAGTATGTCTTAGTCTTCAATTCTAGGACTAAGGATATTCCTACCCCTCTTTGTCACTTTTTGTGTAATGCTAGCAGTGCTGTTCACTGGTTGCTTGAAAGTCACTGAATTTGGCCAATTAAACTGCAAACATCTATTTGTATTGGAAATTGTGAGTCTATAATGATTTACAACTATAAATGTATAATTGAAACTTCTTTATATGAAACCACATTGTAATCAGGTCCATGGAAATGGTAATACTATGAGGGTGAATATCTACTCAGAGCATACAGTTACAAAATACAGCTGAACTAATCTAGTCTGTTTTGGTTTCATTAATTCTGCAGCATTCTGGAAATGCACACTTTCATCTCTGGGGCTTCTAAATAAATATGGCTGCTCAGCAGATATAAGCCAGTGTCATTAGTATATATGTTGACATATACAGTAAAATTAGGCTACAAGCTTTGTGGTTTATGTCTTATAGGACATATCTGTCAGACTTACACCTATCTATTAGATGTGCCTGTTTTATTGACAAAGCTGTCAAAGCTGGGAAGGACAAGATGCAAACTAAGGACACAAAGAGAAGAAATGGCAGTGTGTTTCATCATGCTAGCATATGTAATTTAGAGAAAATTTGAAGCCATTATTTTAAATGAAATAATCAGTTGTAGTAATCAATTAAAGAGTCTGTTAAATTTTGAAAGTTCTTGCCTAGAAAACTCCTTTCATGTCTGTAGGCATTCTGCAGGCTGCAGGTTATGAGTCTGTTCTTTAAAATAAATATATTAAAATTTGGATTTGAGCCTATGTTGGATCAACAATTTCTTAGTAACTAGTTTACACAAAATACTTAGTAAAAGCACGTGTAAAAGTATACCAGGTATGTTACCCTTGTTACATAAAACAAGAGAAATGTCACTATCTGTGTCAAACTTCTGTGTTTCAAGGGCAGAATTCTGCTGCCATATTTCAAACTGCTCCAAAATTTTCCATTGACTTTCTTTTGTAAACATGTAATGCTAGACTGCTGGAGGTGCTTTCATACAAAACTTAGTAGATGACACTCTTCTGAAAATCTATGCACCAGGGAAGGCTTTGAGGCAAAAGCTCTCCAAAGTTTTGTTACTCAAGTAGATATTGAAAACTTATAAAATAACTCCAAATAAAGTGAATGAAAGGATTGTTGTGGGCTTTGGTTTATTTGTGCAGCATATGAACATCCATTTTGTTGGTCCTTTGAGGGATTTTGGTTTTATTTTATGTACCATCATGGATATAATGCATTGTGGTTTGCTTTTACCAATTATCTAATCAGTTCTATTTGTCTTTCTGTTGCCTTTTACAACTTCTTTAATAAGTAATCATTTGGAGAAATTGCTATGAATGAACAATTGCTTTTATTACATTCTTAATATAACAATAGAAAATTTCAATTGCAGTTTCCTTCATATTTCTGTCATGTAATAAATATATTGAAAGAAAGTAGTTAAACATTAGCAAGTTGTTCTGCATCAATGGGAATAAGCCAGAAAGTTTATAGCACATTTTTTTCTTGTCAGTCATGGAAATGTACGGTAGTATATCACTTCTAGATGTATCATGGTATCTTCTTTTAATCTAGGAAACTACTCTGCTTTATGTTGAAGGTCTTAATAATATCTTTTTGGCGTGTTTTGCTGCCTTTCTCTGAAGCTTATGGAATTGAAAATTTTCTATCCATTGCTTAGATCCAAAGGTCCAGGCACAGACATTTTAATGTTTGGTTTTATTTAGAAAAAGGATTCAAGTCTACATAAGACTATTTAATTTAAAAACACAAACAATTTTCAGGCAGCACCTTCATATTGTTATTTATCAGTATAAACCAGCATCAGCAAACTGTACCACTCAGAACTGGAAATATTTTTGTAAGTCTGGAAAACTTCCTACNGCTACCCCTCTTTGTCACTTTTGGTGTAATGCTAGCAGTACTGTTCACTGGTTGCTTGAAAATCACTGAATTTGGCCAATTGAACTGCAAACATCTCCTATTTGTATTGGAAATTGTGAGTCTATAATGATTTACAGCTATAAATGTATAATTGAAACTTCTTTATATGAAACCACATTGTAATCAGGTCCATGGAAATGGTAATACTATGAGGGTGAATATCTACTCAGAGCATACAGTNGAGAAATGTCACTATCCGTGTCAAACTTCTGTGTTTCAAGGGCAGAATTCTGCTGCCATATTTCAAACTGCTCCAAAATTTTCCATTGACTTTCTTCTGTAAACATGTAATGCTAGACTGCTGGAGGTGCTTTCATACAAAACTTACTAGATGACACTCTTCTGAAAATCTATGCACCAGGGAAGGCTTTGAGGCAAAAGCTCTCCAAAGTTTTGTTGCTCAAGTAGATATTGAAAACTTATAAAATAACTCCAAATAAAGTGAATGAAAGGATTGTTGTGGGCTTTGGTTTATTTGTGCAGCATATGAACTTCCATTTAGTTGGTCCTTTGAGGGATTTTGGTTTTATTTTATGTACCATCATGGATATAATGCATTGTGGTTTGCTTTTACCAATTATCAAATCAGTTCTATTTGTCTTTCTGTTGCCTTTTACAACTTCTTTAATAAGTAATCACTTGGAGAAGTTGCTATGAATGAACAATTGCTTTTATTACATTCTTAATATAACAATAGAAAATTTCAATTGCAGTTTCCTTCATATTTCTGTCATGTAATAAATATATTGAAAGAAAGTAGTTAAACATTAGCAAGTTGTTCTGCATCAATGGGAATAAGCCAGGAAGTTTATAGCACATTTTTTTCTTGTCAGTCATGGAAATGTACTGTAGTATATCACTGCTAGATGTATCATGATATCTTCTTTTAATCTAGGAAACTACTCTGCTTTATGTTGAAGGTCTTAATAATATCTTTTTGGCGTGTTTTGCTGCCTTTCTCTGAAGCTTATGGAATTGAAAATTTTCTATCCATTGCTTAGATCCAAAGGTCCAGGCACAGATATTTTAATGTTTGGTTTTATTTAGAAAAAGGATTCAAGTCTACATAAGACTACTTAATTTAATAACACAAACAATTTTCAGGCAGCACCTTCATATTGTTATTTATCAGTATAAACCAGCATCAGCAAACTGTACCACTCAGAACTGGAAATATTTTTGTAAGTCTGGAAAACTTCCTACTGTTTTGTTCTCATTATCCAAGGAAACTAATCTTTCTCTGGATCATGAAGCAATTATTTCATGTATATACATGGGTGTATAGACATACATCTATACATTTATATATAGAAATACTTATGCAAATATGTGGAAATTATATGTGAAAATATAATACACATGTATGAAGATACATATATTTATAAGATGAGTATGGCCTGGTATGGTATGTATGGTTTTTATTATATTATTGGCATAAAAAGCTTGTTTGTTATGAATCTTTTTTGTTTTCATTCTGTTTTTCAAGATGAAAATTTTTTGTCTCGAAGAGCAGGAATTAGTTATAGGACCAGCTAGGTTGGAAAAGACCTTTGAGAGGATCAAGTCCAACAGATGACCTAACTCCAGCCTGCCAACTAAACCAAGTGCCACATCCAGTCTTTTCTGAAATGCCTTCAGGGGTGGTGGCTGCACCACCTGCCTGGGCAGCTCATTCCAATGTCCAGATTTGAAAAAGGTAGCTACTGAACTCAGAAGCGGGGAAGAACAAGAGGGAAAATATGCAGGGAGATTTGGAAGAAGTTTGCTTTTCTTTAATTCAGAGAATCAAAATCTGGTGGCCTTGCTTCTACCTATTAAAATCAAAAGATAGGTAATTTGTCCTTCTTGGTTTAGACTGAATTCTGGTCAAGGAGGGCACACATTTCAGAGAGCCTTTAATGATCTCACTTGCAATATGCCTGTCTTAGAAATTAAGAATATCAGATTGATTATCCTTAACAGTTCAGAGTTTAAGAACAACACTATCATTTTCAGCTTCACCTAGAAGTGAATTTAGGAGTTCAAATCTGAAAGCCCAGACACAGAATGTCTTTACTTATCTTGACAAAAAAGTCTTTCCTTCTGTGTTGCATTCCCATTATGAACAGTTCAAAGCTGTAGATGAAATACTCTGAGAGGTAGACATGCACTGAAAATCCATTTATTTTTCTTTTTCCTGGAGACGGAAACAGGTTTTGAGGGACAAAGCTCTCAAGCATCACTTCAATGATAAAAAAATTAATAAAAATGCATTGAAATAAAATTATTAAGGCTATTTGACTACAAATAGTATTTCAAGGCCTCAGACATTGAAGTTTAAATGGAACAATGATTTATTTACCAACCAGTTGTGCCATTTTACATTCTCCTCATGTGGAATAGAATTTGAGTAATATAACTGATTTGAATACATGACAAAAGAAACATTCAAAGCTGATTTAGCATTTGCCACATTAGCATAATTACATTTTTTTCAATCAAAAATGCTAACATCTTCAAAACAATGCACCCTCATTTCTACCAATTTTCCATTTAAATCCAATTAGTTCCAACATTGTTGTTCACTGCAATCCTTATTTAAATAGTTTGTGAAAATACATTAATTTCACTGGGTAACTTAGAATTTCAGTATATTGCTTTCAGTGGAGAAACCTTTATTCTAACATTAAAAATTGATTATTATAAGGTGATGTTTCCAATATGCCCTAGAGAAATTTCCAGTCTTGAAAAGAAAGATGGGGTATATAAAATAAGGCAGTTTGCTTGACTTTGCTTTAAAAAGATTGAAGTTGTGAATAACGTCTAGGAACAAGTAAGAAATCTGTTCTTCACTCAATTGAGTTCAGTACTATTAAGTCTTTTGTTTTCAATGCATGATATATTTTCCCACAGGTTTCTTAACAATTACATTTCACCAATTTGCCAATGTCCCTCTGAGAGTTTTAGTAATATCTGAATGTTGTTCATATTTGGACTGCTTGGAAATAAGCATCTCATTTATAGACAGTCCAATCTCTAGAGGTAGATCAGTACCACATCCCAAGAGACCTTTGTATAACTGAAACACAAATATAGACATTGCACTGTTCTTTAATTCAGTCATGTATTGCTACATACACAATCCACACTCATAGTATATGCCTTTTTAATTTAAGTGAAAATGGTACATATTTGTAGTTCAGTTGTGGTATATTTACAAGTCAGTTTTGATATCATATTTAGAGATCAGTTGTAGTGTGATGATAAGCAAGACAGTTTTCTTGAGAGATGTTACAAAAAATGCCACTGAAACTTCATATTTTGAGTGGAAAGAGGTATTCTTAGTAATAAGTTAATTTATGAGAGGACAATAAAAGCATTTTATGTATCAGTAACACAAGAACTCATCATGAAGTCTTCCAGGAAAGACTTAACCATGGATACCCTGCCAGGAAGACACTGAAGGGTTGGCTTCTAGCAGATTGTCATTAACAATATTGTTTCAATTAATTACGTTATATTTTCTTCATGGAGAACACCAAAGAAGACTACAATGTTGTCCACAGTTATAACAGTACCTGGCAAAATTTTTTACCTTGCAGAACAGCTGCATAAAACTCCTTATCTGATTTGAAGTGCCATGTAAATTTTAAGAGTTGGGATGTCTTTCTGAGGTGTGAGTTTTCTCAAAAAAGATGACAAAGAAAAGATGGCCGTGGGAAGGACAGAGATCTCTGGTTAAAAGTATCACCACAGAACTTGTTCTTGGCTTGGGATTTGTTCCACCTGTTCTCAAAATGAAAAGAAAAATAAGCCTGTTTATGCTGCTTAGCAATTTAAAAAGCTGTGGAGAAAAAACATCAAACACCGATTTCTCTTATAAAAGGAAACTTTCTCATTGCCCGGTTCCAGAAACACACAAAAAAAAGTCCCACCTAGCTGCATTATGAAGTTACTGTAACACATTTTTTTACCATTTCTAATTTCCCCCAGAACTGCAAGATTTTTTCCTTGAGTCTTGACAAGATCTGGGTTTGTCATCATTTCAGTCAGTCCATCCTATCTGTCCTGCAAACAGGCTGTGTTCTGCTCATTGCTGTGTATGGGATTCTTCACAGTTGTGTCCAATATCCTCTTTCTCTCAATTTGTGCACAATCACATAACTAACAGTGACAATTATAACCCACAAGATTTTAATACTAAAGAGATGCTTTTTTTTTAAAACATGCAATACTAATTGTTTTAAAAATACATTCATCTCAAAAAGACAATGTGAATTCTGTTGAAAAATCCTTCCAAAATAATGACCTTTAAATAATCTACAAGACCACAGTCGATCTCCTCTGTTGACAAGGCCTCGAGGGCTTTCCTTGATAGGATTCCACTTCAAAGCAGACAGCCTGAGTTGCACACAAAGAGAGTTTACACTCTTTTAGCTTACGGTGCAATCTGGCTTTAAATTACTCCGCTCTGTATTGAACTTCAACTAAATTTCTGCTCTAGTTACTTCAAGTGTGTCAGACATCAGATCAGAGGTCTGAAGAGCACTAAAAAATGTGCTGTACAAACAACATTGTAGGCAGCTATCACAGGACACCAATTAATTAGATATGGTGCCAATCAAGCAGGTGTCAATATTGCATCAATTGGCAACATAAATTAACCAAAACAAGTAGTCTAAAAAGTTGGTTTTTTGTGAAAAAAGAAAAGGTAAGAATTGGCGGGAGAGGAGGGAAATACTTAGATCATGTAGCAGTTTCTCATATTTAAAAGGATCTAAATCATGTTATTTCTTTGGTTAATTCCAGGCAGATTTTAAATATAGATTAACATAGTTTCTGAAAATTATTTGAGTTCATTTATGCATACATTGAAATCAGAAGATCCCTCTCAGAAGTGCTGAAACCTGCTTGTAAGAATGGCACTTCTTCCCTTTTCTGAGAATACAGAAAGGAGTTCTGCATCTGAACCAGCCCCTTCCGCAAGCCATGAGCTCCTCACCAAAAATCTGCACATAAAACAAGCAGTTTTCCAGAAAGCAGTGAGGTTGGTTATTGCTTGGCTGCACACTATGTTCAGGAAAGTGGCTCCTTTTTCTGAGTTGGAGCCATGTTGCCATTCCGTACAAAAAAAGTACAAAACTTTGAAGCTTGAAGAGTGAGCCTTTTTCTCTGTTGCCATCCAGCTAGCCAATTAAATTCATGGAATGTCTGAGGCTGAGTTTCAGTAAATCATGTTTAAAATAGACTAGATCAAAAATAATTTAATTATTTAATGTCAATAAAACAGATCTTGTTGTTAAAATCCTACAATTATAGAAGACAAAATGCTGAAACAAAATTTGTCTTTAGAGGAGCATATTGCAATAAATATTGGAGAATTTCCTCTTTGGAGAAACCCTGTAGCTGCCACTGTTACATTTAAAATGCATGGACAATTTTCATACATCTGGGGATAAATTTAGAGGAAAGGTTATGCAGTGCAAATTGCCAAATTGATCCAATGATATTTGTATATTTGGATACTCATTCCCATAAATCAAGAGGCAATAAGGTAATACTATTAAAAAGGTACCAAAACTAATAAATAGATATAATATTATATTTCCACTTACCTTTTTTAATGTCTGTTTGTCTCTTCAAAGATTGAAGTAGTTTAGTGATTTCTCTGGATCCTACATAAATTTTGTAAGTGTTATTCAACATAATACCTGTTATGTTGATGTTTTACTTGGTTGCATATTTGACAAACTACTACAAAACACAGAAAGTCTCCTGACTCCAGTGAGATGGGATCACGGTTACAAACCCCTGGGGGATTAAGGGATACTATTCATCCTTCTGCACTGCATTATTCATTGCTGTGACCAACAATCTTTCACAATTAAAGTAAATAAGAAATAGAAGAAACAAATATATCTGCAGAACATCTTTTGTTAATAAAAACAAAATTCTGATTGATACATCCAGATAGACTTATTACAATAATTATGGAGTTTTAAAAAAATTTGCTCTTATTTCCTTTTAAAAAATTATTTAACTGACTACCTATTTGCTCTATGGTAGTCACTACTTGTATTTGTAAAGAAAAATGACACAGAAGTTTTCAACCTCAACTGCTGAGTTTCAGCACTGAATGTTCAATAAGAGGTCCTGTTAAACTTGCCATGTGGGAGAAATTATTGTATCTTTGTGATATTAATAAAGTATTCTAGAATTTTTTCAAGCAGTCTTATCAAGATTAAAGTCAGAACTTGGTAAGTCACTTGCTCCCTCATTCACATTTCCACCAGCCCTCAAGCTTTCTCTTATTCACATGAAGGAATCTTTTGTGCATCTAGTCATCTTCAGGAAATATTACAAGTGATAAGCTATCTTATGAAAAATGCTGTAGTTCAGAACTTTGAAACACGAGTTTTAAATATTTTTGGCCCTCCCTATTATGACTAACAGGAAAGACTTGGATATTTTTCAAATGAAAAATACTAAATTTTTAGGAGTCACTTTCTTCTGTATCCCCATCCCAGTCATCTTTGTAGTAATACTACATAAACTAACTGGGGAAAAGATGAGAAGGGCATTATCTTTTTTCTCATAAGAGTTATTGCAAAACTTTAGGCCAGGAATATAATGAGGAAATATTTTACACAGGAGCATAAATAAAAAGAAATTAACATTGTTCTTTATTTCCTGCCAAGAAGGCTGAGAACTCTCTACCAAACCTTCCCTGAGTCAGCACAGCAAGGAAACCCCATCCACCTCCACATTTTTCACTCTATGTTACACTTACATTTCATACTAATGATTGCTGCAGAGCTTTGGGAAGCTGTGCTTTGTTTTTTCAGTATGAAGAGACAGCAGGTGCTCTGGCCAGCATCACTCATACCCAACCTCTCATCACCTCCCTCTGGCCCCTATATCCAAAAATAATATTTTCAAATGTCAGCATTTCACATATAGACATTTTAAAGTTATGTGATGAATGGGGTTTTTTTCCAGCTCCATAGGTAGTTTTATTTTGAGAAAGAGGCAAATGTGGTTGGAAAGAAAGGGCCTATTACAGTGCTAATACCTTTTTTAATTGAATACTTACATGCATAGCAGTTTTTGTGGAGACCCTATGTTTTCTTGCCTTCCACTTAGATAGGGACCTTTCTGTGAGATGATGGAGAAAACCCATATTTACTTAGTAATAATGGTAAATCCAGCCACAAGTCAGATTTTCTAAAAAGTATTTTATTATATTTTTTCCAGAACCAAAATAATTGGGTTATTGTCGTTTTAAACTGAATATATCATGCGACTGCACTTGGAGCACTGCATCTAGTTCTGGCATCCCCAGCACAAAGAAAAATCTTCAACCTGTTGGAGCAGTTCTAGAGGAGGTCTGTGAAAATGGTAATTGGTCCTATGAAAATAGCTAAGAGAGAATGGGTTGTTTAGCCTGGAGAAGGAAATACTCCATGGGGACCTTATAATGGCTTTTCCGTGTTTAAACAGGACTTGAAAGAGAGACGGAGAGAGATTTTTTACAAAGGCCTGTGGTGACAGGGCAAGGAGCAATGGATTTAAACTGAAAGAGTGTAGATTTAGACCAGATATAAGGAAGAAATTCTTATGGAAAGCTCTGGTGAGACACTGGACCAAGTTGTCAAGAGGATGCTCCTTTGTTGGAAGAGCTCAAGGCCAAGTTGGTCATTACTTTAATGAACCTGATTTGGTGACAGGTGTTCCTGCCCTTGGCAGGGTGGTTGGACTAAGCAATCTTTAAAGGTCTCCTCCAACCCAGCCCATTCAGCAGTTCTGTGGTTCTGAGTAGATCCTTACTATTATATGTTCTGTTTGGAAAACGTGTTAAAACTGAGAAAATTATACACTAGTAATTGCAAGGAACATTACACAACACAAGAGTAAATTCAGCACAAGGTAGTCTCATGGAGGTTGGTTAAATCTCAAATTGTGGTTCATTTGTAGTCACGCTAAAATTAATGAGAAGTCCTAATTTGCCACAGCTCAAATCATGGAAAATTGTACATTGGGAAGAGACCTTTCACAGTTCTTAATATAATTTTACTTGCATTCACCATACAATTGCAGTCTGAAACAATGCTTTCTTAACAATGAGCAAGTGTCCATAACAGTTGGGAGAGAAAAAAATCAAACTCAAGTCAACATAGACATTCAAAGGAGAGATGAAGAGAACACACAACCATTATGAATATAGCATTTGAATGTCATAATTTTGTCCAATCTCAAACTTTTCTGACAGAACATTAAGAGTCAAAATAGTATTTCCAGCATTGGACCACCTGAAGACAACCAAATACTTATAATGCAAGCATTTATTGGGATTACAAGGTATGTTTGTGATACCTCATTACAGGAAGGAATCATAGCAGTACTTTAATAGGAGGAGGTTTAAAAATAAGTTTAAATAATTTCAAAAGAAAGACTAAAATTACAATTTCTAAAAATGGACAATGTATAAATAGCATTTGTTTCTACATGCTTTATTTCTGCTTGAACATAAAAAGCATGAGTATGTTATTTCAAATAGAACTGCTTGAAGTTCTGCAAATATTTTGGAAGCTTACCATACTATTCACACAGAGGAAACCATTTTATATCAGAAACTCTGACTAGCTTTTGTGGTCCTTGTAAACATCAGTCCTGCTTGAACGAGTTTCATTTGCCTTCAGTAAGTGCTCATTCATGTAAAGCACTGCAGGGAAGTCCCAGAAGTTTTCTACAAATCCAGAACTCAATTTTTAAAATTCAATATTCATGCTAATATTGGAAAGAAGCAAGATATTAAAAGAGAAGCATCGGTTTCTATTTAAATTCTCCAAATATCTGAGCCTGACTTTCTAGAAAAGTTTCATGAAATTGTTTTGTTAAGGCTGACCAGTAAACAACTGAGAGTGAAGATAAAGTCCAGCTATCCAACTGTGAGGCTTATCTGGGTTTTATCAAGCCTTAATCCAAAGCTCTTCCAACATAAATCTTTTGGTGAACTCATGAACAAGGACTGACCCCCATACATTGCTTATTTCACCATGTTTTAGTCTTATACATTTGTTTATTAACAAATAATAATTGAGAAGAAAATATTTGAGAAGAAAAGATTTCAAAATCCACTGAGTTTGACTTCCTTCTGGTGAATTCAGATCAGAATGTCATTAATAGAAATTTATGTCAAAAAATAATTATTTCTGTATTTGCTGAATTCAGAAGCTGGTTTAAGCATTAAAATGTATGTCCATTAGGCCCTGCCAATCTCTATTCTATCTATCTGCTTGTTTTTACAAGATTTAAGTATACATCTTAACTATTCAGTTTGAATTAAGAAATTATTTTTCTTTCCCCAAACATTTCAATTTTCTGCATAAATTCAAGCATATTAACTCAGAATGTTTGTGTAAACTTGAAGTCTTTGATCCAGTTTTTCCCATGAAAGCCACACAACTCAAATACTGCAGCCCAAATCTGCTAAATACACATGGGAAACAAGAAGTACTGCCTTCTACTCCACCAGAGTTCCTTTCCTCTCCTCTCATTTTTCTCAAAAAACAATAAATATTTACAGTGAAGATGAAGGGTTGAAACTTCAAGTGCTGCACAGCACATATTTCTTTCTGTAGAAGACCCAGCGACACTCACAGTGCTTTCTGTGCTCTCAGTAGCTGTTTCACACACTTCCTTGAGAGTGCAAGGCAATCAATACACTCTAAAATGCAAACTGTGAGTCTCCCTTCATTAGGTGTGATTACCTACCTGTGACTGCTATTTCGACATCCATTGCCTTTTTAAATCCACCAGTTGTGCCTTTGAGTTTAAAAAATGCATTTTGAAAAGTGAGTCTGCACACTATACAGTCCAACACAGCAACCTTTGGAAATAAGAATGGAATGAAAAGATATTTTTTCATTACTAGAGAAATCAAATACTCCTTTTCAAGAATAGCACCAAAAAATATGATTAGATCTAGCAAGTTTTTCAGGGCAGATTTTGAATTCTTGTTTAAGAATAAAAATACAGTTAAGTGGGTGTTCTAGTCTCACTCTAAATAACTCATTATATTCTAGATATTCTCTATTTCTTTTTTTTAATTGATTCTCCTCAGACTTCTATTTAAGACTCAGGAAACATAATCAGAAGTCAGTAACCATGAGCAGAGTGGGAAATTAAGAGAAAAGGAAAATATTAATATTTTAGTCATGTGACTAACCTGGTAGCTGATATTATTTGAAGAGACAATCTTTTGATATATTGAGAAAAAGAAGACAACACTGATGTAATCAAGATAATTTGGAGATAAAAAAACTGTTGCTGCATAGAATTAAAAAAGGGGTTGAAAAAACAATAATTCACAGGAAAAATTGTCTTTGCATTTTTAAAAAATAAAATCTAGTTTTGCTAACATCCTCAACTATTTGACAATGGGGAACCCTGATGGATTGATGACCTAAAGTATGAAATCGACCTGTTTTTGAAATGGAAGTGTTTACTAAAACTTTTTTAGTGAAAAATACAGTGATGTGGAGAATGTATCTTACCACATCCATGTATCCAATACAGGCAAAGTGAAATAGCTCCTACAATTTTAAAATTGTCTATGCATACAGAGAAGCCCAGTTAACAGCTTCTGCTGCATAACTTTCATGAACAAATAGCAATTTTGTGTCCAGTAACCTAATGTTATATGCACTATATGAATGGGGAAATAGATGTAAACTTACACTCTTTCTCAGTAGGGTTGGAAAATTACAGAGAATGTTTTCATCAGCTGCTAATTTAATAATTATCTTTACACAGCAACATGAATGAAGCAGTAGATGTGACCAGTTGGAGGTCTGGCTTCAAAAGTGCACTTGTAATAGTTAATGTGGAAGCATCCTGGAGACAGAATTCATTGTTTCACCATGGCTCAAGTATTTACTTTTGCATGGGATAGTTTTAGTTCAGGATCTCAGAGAGCCGCCATCATTAAGTTTTCTTCCACAGCTGTTTTTTTCAGGTGAATGGGGTGTAAGGAAGAAGGGACGGAGAGGGAAATCTCAAATTTCTTAAGGAATAGTCAATTTCTCCCTTAAACTTCCTCCAGATAACACCATTCAGTTGATTTTGTGTGTGTGTGTTTTTATAAATTACGGTTCAGCCAACCTTAGGTTAGCTGGACAAAAAACTGTCCCTGGCCTTTCCATCAAAAATTCAATTATAGTTATAAAGATCAAATCTAATCCAGCTCAGTCAGTCACATCAGAGATGTCTTAAGTTAAAGCATTTGCAAACAACACATAAACATTGAGAGTGCAGCCTAGACATGCCTACTATTGGGCTCAAAATTTTTGGTCCAGCAAATAGAAATATGATTGCTACAATTGTTAAGCTCAAATTTTCTGGGTATTAGGATGACATAATATTTTATCTGTTTGATAGTAAAATATCAGAACCTGTGTTAATCCTGAGAGATTAAGCTGTTTATCTAGGCTGAGAACAGGTTTTTGACTTCTATTTCAGGCAGACATATCTGAAAAGTGTAATAGACATTAATGGACTTTGGGTTTTTTTCCTTTACTCTCCCCACCTCAGTCCTGCCACCCTGTCCCAATGCCCCATTGCACTGAACTCCTTTCTATTGAGTAAGGATTCCATTTCAAAAATCAGAAAGTATGTTAATTGATAATGTCTTGAAAAAACAATGTTTATTCCTAAGTATTATATTATAAGCAATGAATGGCATTTCTCTTTTCACAATATGAAGCACTGTGGAAGGAGAATAAAATTATGAAGCTAAGGCAGTGGTTGAAAATAAGGCAAAACCACCTATATGACAGCATTTCAACAATTTTGATACAATAATGTTTTAAGTGGATGATTATTTACCTAAGTCATTTATTCATTAGCTTCTCCATTTCCTCTATTCCCTTGTTTTCTTGGAGAAAAGAACATTACATCCTTCTTGGCTTTCTTATATTCTCTGGTGCTTTGTTTCCTTGGAAACAATATCCATTAACATTCTCCATTTCCTCCTTTGTTGCCATTTTCAGGATACACTGAGTATCCCAAACATTTCTGCAGTGTAATGTACTAGAGGAACTGAGAAAAGGCTGGGGAACAGACATTCAGAACCTTTTTTAATGATACAAGGCTTATTTAAAGAGGAAACAAAACAGAAAATATTATCACATTTAATGTTTTTTATTAAGGTGCACAGTCAAGAAAGTATATATATGGGCAGGGGGTTGACAACTCCAGTGTAAATAACTGTATTTAATAGGTCATTAGATTTCAGATGAAATTGCTGCTCCACACTGACACAGAAATAGCTTTTCAGTCACTCTTGGCAAAAAAAGAAAAAAAAACCAAACAAATAAAAAAACCCATAAAAAACCCTTGTGTCCTACAAGGAGTAATATACATGTAATTGAAACTACACCTGTATGAACAGATGAGTCTTGAAGACCTTTTCAGCTATTAATAAATGTCTTTTGGGGGCATTCTACTCCTTTCCTTTCATCAGGCTTACCTATGGGTTGGATTTTAGTGCCCAAGCAGAGAATTTTAATTTTGACCAGCTTAAGCATGAGTTGGTAACACGCTTAAAATCAGAGGCAAGAAAATGTCCCTTGCAGAAGGTGATTCATTTTAACCTACAATACAAAACTAACATGAATCAAATTGGACCTTCTGGATGCTTTCATTGTTTTCTATTGACTACTAAGGGAACCAGGATAAATTTGATCATATAATTTTAGATATTTAAAAATAAGTGAGATGGAACATATTTCTACCCTCTAAAGTACACTAATGCCTAATTTTATTGTATTTATATGTTCTGCTTACATATCACACACCCTTTTCCATGTTTTCTCAGTAAACTGAATGTGATGGAAATTGTCACTTTACATCTGAGTCTGCATTAGACACTGCCAGATACATGGTGCTGTTTTTTCCAAGGTATTCCAGAAAAAGCACCTGCTGAAAGCCTACAATTACAGCTGGGAACAATTAAGGATCACAAGCAGTACTGAGAAGCCTAAACAAAAACTGAAATTCTCTGCTTAGCTGCTGTCAAAAGCAGAGGTATCTGTATTTAATTAATTTACAATTTCCTGTTAATCTAGATTTTTGATTTTGTCTATGATCACTACTTCTGTCCTGTCAGAATCTAATTTGGATTCCACACTGAGGTGGAGTCAATATAATGGATACTTTTGAATACAAATCCTTAGTTGGTATGGGTGTTACATATCTTATATTTCCATTGTTAATCTTATTTAAGATTGTGTAAACATGCTGTGGTATCAATGATACTTTTTGTATAAAAGCACTCACTCAGAAGGTAAGAAAACAGGTTCAGTGTTTTCTAATATGAAAGGGCTCCAGTCCATATCTTTTCTCCTACCAGCTTATCAGCTCAGCAGAGCTATTTATTATTTTCCTTCTGAATGCAGCTATGCCACTGCAAAGAAAATGCCATTTTTCTGGGTCCAGAAAAAGCAGAAATTATTAAATGGTTATTTACAGGCATCATTCTATATTTTATGCACTGATTTCTTTAATGTGGAAAGAATAAACATTATTTCTTTTTTCTCATGATGGGGTGCCACACAGTAGGAAATGCACTTTACCTGTTCCTTTGGATAATGAGGCTGGTCAGATGGTCATCACCATCACAAAGGACACTGTAAAGCATGTTTCAGTGTCATTCAAGCTGATGAGACATCCACTTTCTCTACCTGTGCATTTCTATGCATCACTGATTCAGTGAGTTAGTCTGTTTGTGGGGTTTTTTTCCACTCTACACATAATTGATATCAATGTTTTTGATATCAATTGTTGTTGTTTTCCTAGAAGGCCTCTCCATAGTTTTGGGAGGGTTTAGTTCAGCCCTTTAGGCACATCTGATCTCCAAGAAGACTCGGTAGCAGCTTCATAGACTGAGGCAGCATTTGTGCTCCCAGTCCTTTGTGAAATAACCACAGGGAAGCAGAATAGAAGCACCTCATGTTTAGAGCATCAATAATACAGCAGAACATCCCTGAGAGGAAGGGTCTAATGAGAAAATATGGAGGACTTTTGTGTCACAAATATAAGAACAACCTAAAAAAATGTGAGATAAGTGAGAGAAAATGATAGATGTTAAGAGAAAGATATTAACAAGAAACAATATTCTGTATTTAAGAATCCAAAAGCTTATATAGGCATCATAATTCTACTTTGTTCCTGGATACCTTAGTTTTTCAGCCAGTGGTCTGTGCTTGTTAAATAATAAACACAGCAGAGGCCTTTACTGATAGAAAGAGAAAAATATAAGTAATTTATGGTTCTTTTTTAATAGTAATAACAGAACTTTACAGTGTTTTGACTCCAAATACCTTACTACAAAGTAAAAAAAAAAACCAAAAAAAACCAAAGATCACACTATTTGGAAATCATAAAGTCACAGGGGTTAGAAATGGAAAATTAAGATAGAAGCTTGTATTAGATGGTCTGATTCTCTTCTATTTCTGTACAATATTACAATTTCTAGGACTTTTTCCAATTCCAAATAATTAGGTTTTCACCATATACCTAGGCTGACTGTTCTAAAGAGAAGCTGATTGTGATGGTTAAATCTCGATTTTTGCTTTTGTTTTGTTAGTTTTGCCCCACCTTTCCCCAGGTTTATACCTCTTTATTATGGTAGATATCTTCTGAAAGAAAAATTGGATTTCTATCTGAAGTTTGCTGCTAAGATAGTTTTTCTTATTATCCTTAGTGTTTGTACTGGGCATAGTTTGTACAGGTAGCTCTTTTGCTGCCATAATTACAGCTCCAATTTCAATTTTTCTGACTGTATTTCTTTGCAAAATTTTGCAGCATGCCCATCTGTGTTCAGGATCTGCAGTCATTGCCATATGTAGGACACTTATTTTTGAGATGCCAAGTGCCACAACTCCCACAATTACAACAGAATTCAGAATTGTGCCCTGCCCAAACAAAACCCCTACATACTGTAGGAGGAGATCAGGTCCCCATTGCACACAAATATTAGGGAAGACAGTGTTTATTCTCCTCTCTTGGGAAAAGACAAGCATTTTCGTGGGATTCTCTTCCCTCAAGGACCTGAGTGTACTTTGTGATAGTGTGCAGAGATGGGGGAGAACTTTATCCTTGTTTCTCATTGGGAAAGAATGTGATGTAAGTTACATCTTGGAGGAAGTAACACAGCAGGAAAGATCTAAACTGACAGTAATCCAGGTGATTGTAACAAAAACCTAAGCCAAGCTGATGTTGGTGTTTGACACTCTCCTGTCGAGAGAAAGAGAGAACTGGCCAAACTTGGAGAGGGGTAATATTACCTTTATTTATATAACTTTATTTTTTCATACATTTAGATTAATTTATTAAAAAAATTACTTTCATTCCAGTGGATTTCAAAGGATCTCCAGTGGAAAACACACTACCCTGGTGCTCTGAGTCTCAGGTTTTATCCAGGTGGGAATGCTTGGGCTCCTCCCCCTGGGTGGAGCCCTATGGGATGAGATCACCCTGTGAACCTTTAAATGGCCCTTTAACAGCAGATATCCCCCTGGAGCTAGGGAGGGTGGTGGAAGAGACAAAGGAACACTGCCCCTCCTGCCTCCTCCTTCCTGGAGTTAGAAGAGGTAAGCAACTCAGAATTATTCATAATTTGCTGTTTGCTTTCTTAGCAGCTCATGTTTTAGAATAATTTTACTGTTCACAGAATCCATGTAATTTTTATGTAGATTAACTATTAAAAGACAAGCCATTTATCAGCATAGAGAGTTTTGCTGT
>VWYE01018883.1:0-94654 GCA_013398995.1 Alaudala cheleensis
TAGTGCAGCAATGTTTTCATTATCTCTGAGCAGCTTTTACATAGCATCAAGGTCTTCTCTGCTCATACCACCCCACCAGGCTGAGTTGGATGGGAATTTGGGAGGGTCCACAGGCAGGACACCTGACTTCAACTGACCACAGGGATATTCCATATTAATATATTCTACATAAAGCTGGGGGAAGAAGAAGTAACTCCATCATTTTTTTGCTGAGTTCTACAAGTTCAGTGTCTCAGGTCACACATTGAGGAGATTAAACACAGTTACTAACTCAAGTGTAGGCTCCCTTTTTGACAGTTTGAGACAAAGCCTTCTGAATTTAGACATCATATTACAGGTCATATTCAAGTTCTCTTAGGGTGTTTAATGAGTCAGAATGTAGAAGATTATTTTATTTTCCATTATAAGGATGGAGATTTAAATGTTTAATTCCCAGCAAAGTTCTAACTCCACAAGTAAACAAAGAAATGCCTCTCACATGCATATTTTTCTCTCATCCAAAATAAATAAGAATGCTTACATTTTTATTGCAATGTCTCCATTCATATGACTTTCTTAATGAATGGCAATTGAGCACCTGCTTGTGGCTGGAAACATTGCTGAGATCCTTCAGTGAAATTATTGTGATGAATCACCACTGTCGATGCTTTCTGAATGAGACAAATCTCCAACTAATCTGCTAGCTGCAATCCAAATGTAATGGGCTCATGGATCATAAATCTTCTGCAGGGAAATGTGCCTCCATTCTGTATTAGCCAATAAACAAAGGTGTTATTCATATTTTCCGCTGCCGGGCCTACGATGGAGGATAAAGAGGAGTGAGGAGTTGGAAAGAATGTAAAAGGCACTGAGCATGTTTGGATTCAAATTGATTTCAGGACTGTGACTGTTATTTACATGTGACAGAGAAAATCAGGCACAGCACATGCAGCATGCAAGCTCTTCAAGTCAATGGTGTAACGTGTTTAGAGCACATTCTGGAAATTATCTCAGTTATGAATATCAGTCCCAGAAAACTGTAATACATTGGTCATAAATGCATCTTAACTGGAAATATGGAGCAGGCAGTAAATATCTTCTTGGGCCATAATAAGCTAATGGTGTCAGTGTGAGTGAAGAATTGTAGCCAGAGACCAGACAAACTGAGCCTCATCGTGCTCTAAATGTCCTTGGAGCAACAAATAAATTGCATTTAACTACTTTTTAGTCCAAAGTCATAAACATTAGTTGGACACATTAAATGGATGAGGAACACCAGAGGCAAAGAGCTGTGGCTGTTTACTCTGAATATTGGTTTTGCTCCATGGTTTTTTGAGATACAAATGTCCTTTTTTTCCTTAACACAATTCCAGAAAACTGCTTGGTCCATGAAATACTTTTGTGATGTGATCCCAAATTCCTTTTCTGAATATTGGCTAACTTCAAATTCTCCAGGGGGCTTATATTTAGCTTTCTTTCACAAATTGTTCCTGTAGGGAGTCAATGGAGGTAATCAAATATCTGTGCAAGAGCTAAAGCAGTGGGTAGTGTCTGTGGTGGAAGCAAAAGCAAAAAATTTAGTAAGGGTACAGAGCTTGTGTATAGGGACCAGGAGGAGCTGGAGCTGTGAGAGCTTATGGACAGAGCTTGAGGATGGGCAACACAAGGTTATAGTCCAAAACCTGACTAAATCTCTGCAAGGAACGATGTGTTACTTCCTCTGAAGCTCATGTCTAATTAAATTTAAAGCTGAAAATGGGTGTTTTGCTGAGGTTGTAAAATAACTTTCAATATTTGGAAGACATTTTAAGAGGTAGTCATATGGTAAAGAAGATGAACATTTGTGGGTATGCAAGAATAACCAAGTAAAATACCTCCTCTAATTCTGGACTGCTTTTGAGAGTGGATAAAAGTATTTCAAACCTTTTTTATATATATGTATAATCTTCAAAATTAATTGTTGGTTTCCCTCTAGTAATTGATCAACAAAGTTGCAAAATGAAAAACATGTACCAGGAATTAAAGTGGAAACGAATATTCTTGATTGTTTTCTATTAATTTGGAGACTACGACAAAGCAAGGCTGATGTTACAATTTTCAGTGAAAATTACATGTTATTGGAGACCAATCCATTTAGATAGCTTCGTATATATAGTTTTAAATTGTGTTAATGTTTTCCAAACATTTTAATTACATCTTGAGAATAATAAAAGCAAATAACAGATGCTTCTCATTTTAATTGTGAATTATCATTGAACTACCAGAAACACAGCATTTCCAGAATTTCCAAATAGTCTCAGACACAAGGTGTGATGTTTGGGGTTGTCATGTGCAGAGTCAGGAGATGGAGCTGATGATCCTTGCAGGTCCATTCCAGCTCAGGGTATCCTATGATTCTATGAAAATTTATGGTTCCCCTAGCTGTAGACAACTGCCACTTGTGTGATATTCCAGATCACCCCTTGTTTGCTCTCCATTTAAAAGAGAATTGGAGTGATCCTCAATACTGCCTTGAAGGATGCCACTGAAGAGAATTAATCAGAGTGAGATAGGAGTGAACCACACAAAATCTCTCCACATCTAAAGAAAAAAGAAAATGAAGAAAGGTCAAAATACTTTTGACTATTTTTTTGCATTATGGATCTTTCCACCTTTTTACTTTTTTCTTTTCCATCTTCTTTTCTGCTACTGTAATTAAGAGCTAAAAATATTTCTTGAGATGTTGTTTCCATGGAAGTTGCAGTACCTTGGTCACAGTGCACTAATGACAAAAGAGAGAACAAAACTTTGGTTTACATCTTACCTGGAATGGTTTCACTTGGATAGAGGCAGAGAACATGCATGGGACCAGGGAAGAGGTGAAAGCTTTGGGCTCTTATATTTCTTTCACCTGTGTCATTTGATGGAAGGGGCTGGCCATGCAATAGCCAGGGTGATGCTGGGTAGGTTGTTTTAGTTAAAACTCCTCCCAGATTAGTGGAGATGTGCACAGAAAAAAGCATGTCCTGTTCCTTGCCCTTGAACAGTGCATCACCCAATAAAACCTACTCAGACTAAGCACAACCAGAGATGAATTCAGAGAAGAAAAGCCTCCTTTTAGTCCACAAAGCAGGAATCCCTAATAAAATTTTACTCAGTGGAGACAGTACAGCACCAATGTTCTGATAACTAAAATCCAAAAAGACTAAGCTAGTGACTGGGGGCAGGGTAGGGGAGAGGATACAGGAATTTATTAAAGCTTAACAAAGAATTGTGAATGGCCAGTAAATATAATTTATCATCATTACAGGCTAATTTAGATCACAATTTGCTCAGCCTTACACTATCCAGAGCTGGGTTTCAAAAGAGGTGAAGTCACATATATCAAGTGAACCCCATTAATGCATACAACAGGAACAGAATAAGAATATCTCTTGCCAAAGCAACAAAAGGGACATGTTCACGTGCAAGGAGGTGAAAGGTCTGAAGATTATGAAGAATACATAGCAATATTCCTTCTGTATTACCTGCCTGTTCCTTCTGTCTGATTTAACCAATGTTCTCTTGTACAGAGGGGGATAAATTCCAAGTGCAAGCTTGCTCAAATGGATTTGCTTTCTGAGCTGTGGGATTAATTTAATCTGTCTTTATGGAGTATATCAATGCTCTTAAATCGATATTAAATGGTAGGTAGACCAAGAGATCTTTCCATGTTGATCACTGCAAGATATTTAAGGAAGGAAACATGAAATGGGAATCTTTCTCTGCCATTATTACAGTTGCCTTAGTCATTATGTAGGGAGAGGGGAATTACGTGCATTGAATTATGATTTTAAGGATTAAACCAAGCTGGAGAGACCTCTTCTGACACACAGCTGAGAATCCACATTCACCAGTTGAAGATAAAGGTTAAACCAGCCCAGAATCCAGCAGAGACTGCTGAGGATTAGATGCCAGAGGTAGATCCTCTCATAGATAGTAGTCAGACTCTAGTGATTCCCAGTCACTGTGCATCCTCACTGGCAAATCCTACATGGGAACAATGCTTTTGGCTCTTTTCTTCCCATAGCAGGCCACTCTGTCATTGCAGAGAATAAAAACAAGCAGCCTGAGACAAATGCCCCAGCAGACAGCACATGGTGACAGTGGTTTTTGTTGTGGGCTGAACAACAAACCAACTTTATTAACAGGGGTTTACTTTTAAAAGCTACTTCAAAGGGTTATTTTGTCATGTTATTATATGCATTTTGTTTGTCAAAATAACAATGATGAAATGTTGGAGATAGCTTTCCAATTCAGTTCTCTTAATGTTGTTTAGACTTTATATGAAATGTTTGAACTTTGCTGTCTTTAATCTGACAGACATTTATAGGTATTCTAAAAAACAGTAGATGGGTACTTCATATTACAGTCTGTTTACTAAAGGGAAATTGCCCAAAAGTGATGATTTAGATACAACTTACCCTAAAAATACACATGGCATTCCCTTCTCTGTAAAAATACATAGGGGAAACATGAATCGTAGCTGTTTGTCCAAATTTTGCATAGCAGCTTTTAATCATGGTGTTGAAAACCTAAGCCTCCTCTGCTTTTTCCTAAAGGTTTTTTGGGTTTTTTTTTGAGCCTATGGTAAGGAAACAGAATCCAAACTTTGAAATAAGTTTGTGTTGATGAGGCAGGTCCAACATGAAGCCAGTGTGTCAGTGCAGATGAACAGGTGAGGTTGCCCATGAGCTTTAAGGAGTCAGTGCACACCCTGCTGACAGCTCTCTCCAAAGAAGAATCATATCTTGCCATCAAGGACAAGAATATATTTCAGTGAAATTCAGATTCATAAGCAAAATCCATCAAACAGCACCTAGCACCTGATCAATGCAGGCTCTTCTAAAAGGGTTTATCAGGATGTAATTGTTGCTATGTATTAGTCTCATTCTCTGTAAGTACTTCTATCAAATCTGTACTCAAAAAGAGGGAAGGTAAATTCTCAAATGCCATACATGACAGTCCTTTCTTCACTCTATCTCCATCAATCCTGTTAATGAGCTGTGCTGAAAGAAACATGGCATTATATTTTTTCCCTGTGGGTGAAACAACTAGTGGCAATTAATGTTGTTTAATTTGTAGTGGATTTTCATTATGCTTTCTTTGGGCCTACTTGTGCTTCAGGGAAAGCTGGATTTGGAATTCACTTTGTTGATACAGAGCAGTGAATAAAGACAGCTTCTGCAGCAGTATTTCATGGAAAACTTTAGCATTGCCTAGTGGGACAGTGGTTTGAAGGCTTTGAAGGATGCTTTCAGGCTCTCAGAAATTATGATTCTTTATGTTCTGGGCAATTTCGTCTCACAGAGGGTGAAATTATACCAATATTGTTTTCTCTTTAGATAACCAAAATGACTCAAATCATTGATTAACATCTCCTAGCTGCTCAAGTAAGAATGTAGACAACAGCCAGGGATTAGCACTGCTCCTAGAAAATGGTAGGGATTGCAAACAGAGCCCAAGATAATTGCTGTTTGTTCAAATCCTGATATGTTTTGTGAGATGCAGGAAGCAGTACCCAATTTTGTTTCTCAGGGAGGGCCATCTGTGTCCCTTTCCAGGCAGGGATGTTGCAGCAATGAACAGATTTGTAGTGTGTTATTACAAAACACTCAGTTCTACCTGGGGATGGATGAGAAGTCTACAGAGAACTTTTGGGAAAAGATTGAGGAGAAGATGTGTAAATGTGACTTTATAGTGAGTGCTGCCTCTAGGCCACCTGACAGGAAGAACAAGTGGATGAGGTTTGCTAAACGTGGGCAAAACACAAATTCAGTGAAGGTAGGATGTACAAAGTTTGAATACCCAGCAAAAATAAGGAAGATGATATGGTGCTTCCACCAGAAACAAAACAGCAGCTGCCATGTGCTCACAGGTCTTGGAAATGAGATAACTGAGTATGAATTCTGGGCTCCAAGATGGAGAAAACTTCTGTTAAAAAAGGTGTGTCCATGCAGGACACAGGTGCATTGCAGGATGGAGGCTGGATGACACAACAGGTTTAGCACCCAGTAGGCTTCTATAGAATGGAAGAACCTTCTCATTTCTCAATTAAGAAATGGATAATCCAGGTAGATTTCCAGTCTGCTGGGGAAAGGCCTTCCTCAGCCCTCCCCTCTGCCCCTGCCTAATTACAGGCACCTACTTGAAAGCACACACTATGTTTCAGCTCCTCCAAGAAAAGGTGCAAACACAACCTGAATTCCATCCCTCTATGACTGGTCCAGCCTCCAAGGCTGAGTTTTAAAGAAGAAATTAATTGTGATGCACATGGATTCCAGTGAAGATTTCAACCCACTCAACATCATAGAGAGCAGGATTTTCTTGAGGGTGTGCTGAAGACCAGATGCTCTTTATAATCTGTGTTTATAATGACAGAAAAATAACAAGCAGGATGCAGCAGGCTGGGGGTTTAAAAGTGCCCCTAAATCAAAAGCAGGCATTGCTATCCACTACCAAATTCAGTGACACTAAAGCCCCTTGGCTGATGTACAAAGTTAGCATGGAAATTATACATGAATTCTGCCTGTAGACAACTGACACATTTTATGGATTACAGCGCAGGACTTTGCGGATGACGAGTTTTTTTTCCTGAGGGAAAAAAGGTGACAAAGTGCATACAACTTTAACTGTATATTGTCTGTATGATACTGAAGGTATATCTCTGCAGAAAAATGTGCAGAGATTTTCAAACCATATTGGATTTTTCTGTAAACCTGTTGTATTTTTTATTAGTATCCATTCATTCATTGAACTACCTTTCTTGAGATATGCTGCACACGATGGTATAAAAGAGTAAATGATTGCTGGGCTCACCATACAATGGAAGAAGTCTTCTAGTAACCAGAGAGTTCTGGTAAAGACTGAAATAAAGAGGCAAAAGTTGATAAAGTATTAAGATATCTATATTAAGATGTCTTTGATTATTCCTCAAAGAGCAGGAGTGCACATTACATCTTCCATGGGAATTGAGCATAGGATCACTCTGTCACTCTAAAACCTCATCTGAAGAACTCTCCCAAACTCAGCAGATTTGCAAACACAGTAAATTCAATGTCCTTTTGGTTTTTTTTTTTAAATTTTGTTCCAAATCTCACCTCAGTATAAACACCACTGACACTTGGAATCATTCTGCATTATTAATAACACAATCTAGGAGTCAAAATGGATCACACAAAGCTCCTGTTCAGGTATAAAAGCACCTCAATAGCCTTGTTAGTTAAAAATGAGTATATTTTTAATTTTACCAGGAAAATGTCCATATTTTTGTAATTAACTATTCTTGCCATGAACAAGCCATAAATGTACAACAGGATGGAAACTACCTGAGTAAATACTCACGTATATACATACACAAATAGGTGTTTGATGGCACAGTGCTAGACAGTGTTCCTTGGTACTTAGTAAGCAAATTATTGTCAAAGTGGCTTTGTTTTTCCATTCTCACTTTCCCACCTTGGTATGTGGCTCAGGGTCTGAGAATGTCTTGATCTTTGCTAAGTGAACACTTAAATTGTTTAAATCAAATGATGTGTCTCACTTGATTTGAAGCATGCCCTCAGCTTTCATGGCATATCTGGTAAACTTGATGTCTTGGTTTTTGGGACTCTTTTGAAGAAACTTCAGCTGCCCTGGGGAAAGATGCAGAATCAAAGTTTGGTTCCGGCTGGCATGTAGTTTATTGAAAACCAGGACTTGATATCAGCACAAAAATAAAATAAACTGAACCAGAGTCAGGCCTCAAGTGTTTCATGGTGGTTAGGAGGCACTAGGAGACAAGGTAACTTGAACTTTCTTCAGGGAAGAATCTGTAAGGGTGTGATAGTCTTGGCTGGGATTGTGTTAATGTTCTTCACAGTAGCTAGTGGGTCTATCTGTTGATTGGTGCTGGAAATGTGTGGCTTCCCTGTCCATAGAAAGCAGTAAATGAATTCCTTGTCTTGTTTTGCTTGCATGCATGGCTTTCACTGTACCCATTAAACTGTCTTTATCTCAATACAAGTTGTCTCCCTTTTACTCTTCTGATTTTCTCCCCTATCCCAGTGCAGGGNTTCTCACTTTTCTGATTTTCTCCTCTATCCCAGTGCAGGGGGAGGAGGAAAGAGCAAACAGCTGAGTGGTCCTCAGTTGCTGGTTGGGCTTAAACCATGACAGAGGGCAAAGCAAACTTGCAGCTTGTACTAGTTAAGTACTGGAGTTAAGGATCTGATCCATTCATTAAATAACAATCCAGTCACAGCAATTAAATACTCTGTGGCTTATGCTTGAACTATATGAAAATTTTCACACAGACAAGGCCTCTTCAGAAATTTGAACCTTACCAAAGAATGGATAGAAAATTCAGCCTTTGACGTTGCCCAAGAGATTTTTGGGCTTCATCTCTCTTTGAATAAGTGCAAAGAACATTTTACAGACCAGGTTAGATCTTTGTCTTTCATTCTTCAGACTTGTTGAAAAAAATGTCCTGGTTTGAAAGTGGAAACTTTGTCTGACAATGGAAATTCAGAAGATGAAAAGGCAATGTCCCTGTTTTTCAAACACTTGTTATGAGTGCTGATTTCAGGCTATCTGGATTATATCCTTCAACATTTTCCACCCCTGATTTCTACAAATATGTGAAAACTGTCATGAATTTATTTTATGCCCAGAAAGATTTAGTAAAATAAACTACCCAGCTTTGAGCACTGCCTTGCAGAATTAAAGGTGAAATCAATAGGGAATTAAAGCTCTCTAGCAGTGTGAGGAAATTTAAGAATTCTCTTCAGTTCAAGATAAGATATGGTACATTTCACCTTGGGGAGCTTGTTAGCATTAATTTTTCTGAATTAAAAGCTTGTTAGCATTAAGAAATTTTGATAGTATTAAATGTATTTAAGGTACTGGAAGTTCCTTCACATGGAAAACAGCATAAACCTTATTTTGCACTGTAACCTGCAGCTCTTTTCCCAGGAGCATATGATGTAAAGTGATATACACAGTATAAAATGACCAGATTTTAACCATTAAATACACGGGCTTTCCCACACATGCACAGAGCAAGGTGGGGCTATTAGAGGGTTATATCCAGAGGTTCTGCTGTGGATGTGAAAAATGCAATTTCAGGAGGTACAAAGGACCAACTGTGATGGCATAGCCAGCAGGCAAAATATATTTTGATATATTTTATTTTATATCCCTGAAGGGTTGCAGGGAACTCCTCTTTCAGTGTGTGTTCAGCCCAGCCTCCTCCTGTCCAACACTTCTGCCTTTCACTTGCTCACCACTGGCAAACCATAAATAACTGCTTAGACCTGGGGACCCAGTTTATAATGCAATGCAAGGATATTTTCTGTCATCTACATGGGTGCCCTGTGGCACTTAGTTAAACTCTGCCTTTCAGTGGGTCTGAGGTGGACTTAGGAAGGTCTAATATTTCACCTGGGCATTTCACTATTCACTTTTGTATTTCAGATGTGTTTGTTTCTGCACCGTGTCTGTGCCAAATGCCACTCTTAAATCTCACTGCTTAGTCCAGAAGGATTGATTTCACACTACAGTCACTATCTGCTGATTAAACCCATCCATCTTCAGAGAGAACAGCAAAGCTCAGATGAGTTCAGGCCCCAGACAACATGAAGCCATGGCCTGCCTCAAGTTTGTAAATTCAAAACTCCTTCATTTCTTTTGAGGGATACTGTGACAGGTTAACGCTGCCAGATGCTTGCACTCTGGGAGGGAAGAGCTGAAGACACAATCAGCAGTGAGAAGCAAGTAACTTTCACATCTTTTCCTATAGTAGGCCATTAAAACAAGGAGCTTTCTTCTTGGCTTGAAGTTATTACTGCATGCAGGTGGGTCTGTAGGAGGGAGTGGCCAAACAGCTGGTAGGAGACTCCTGATCAATGGAGCAAAGAGGACCCCAGCAAAAGCTGTATGGGGTTTTAACAGTGAGGACAATGTGTCACAGTCCCTATTTTTAGGGAAACCTGATTACATTTTGTCTAATTATGTTAATAGCCTAAACTAATGCACATAGACAAGGACTTTTGCTGCAAGAATCTACCTCAGACAAAGAAAGCAAGGTGTTTTCTAGTCTAAATGCAGAAAGAACAAATATTCTGTGTTCCTTCTTGGACAACAGAAAACCCAGAATTCCCCAGCACATGTGAGGAAGGTCTACACACATAATAGGTCCCACCAGCTCACCCTATGACACATCTGAAGCAAGAAATACAAATATAAATCAAATAACTGTAAGTGCCTGTGGGTTGACACTTTTGTTACTAGTTCTTGAATGGAAGCATTAATTTAACAAAAGCCCCAAGCAGAAAATCAGCAATTTACTGAAAGTGTATATCCTCTTGCATGGGGAAAAAAGACTCCTGAGGACAGCAGAAAACCTATAGTTCCAGCTAGAGACAATTAAAAATCTGAAAAACAGAGTTGTCTTTAATGTCTTTTTATCTTTCTATAGATAAGGCAAATAACAAAGGCATCTATTTCCTAAAATCCAGGGCCAAAGATTAGGGAACTTTTTCTTACATCTTCTTTTCCAGACTCGAAGAATTCTCTGTTAAACCTATAACCTTTGGGAATGAGTCATTGTTGCTGTCCATTTGATGGATCTATGCAGAAATGTTCAGAATATAACACCACTGGATCCAGCTGTCCAAGGAATTAATGCATGAACAAGAGGAAGCAAAGGGCTGCGAGGGAGAAAACAAGTTAATTTTCCATGCATCCACTTTTGCACGGTAAAAAATGTAATAGACATTGCTTAAAATCTGGCAGTTTTAAAGATCTTATAATATCTGATCTTATAGGAGAAATCAATTATAAAAACTCAATTTAAGGAAGTAATTATTAAAACTCTACTTACCACAAAGTAATTAATTACAAGTATATCTCCGTCCTTTGCCTGTAATTATAGCTAATGATCAGGGACAGAATGGCTGATAATGTACTCTCTGTCCTTTCTCTTTTTGGACTATTTCCACCAGGAAAGAAATTTTATTTTATTTTAAAAGATGATTTGGTGACAATGGATTAAACATCAATTGCCATTTCCAGATATGTTTTGTTTCTTTTCCATTTAATTTTTAGGAAATTTTGTTATGGGATGTGTGAGAAAGCTGAAAAGCCCAATTTTAACTCCTTCATATCCCTCTCTTTAATGAGCTAACTATTAATAATTTCCTTTCTCTTTTAGTATGACAGTAGTTCCCCAAAGTTACTTCTTTTGTGATTTCTCCCTGAACTTGGTGAAAACTTCAGATGCATCTGGAGAGCTCCAGATTTGTGCTTGATGAGGCTTGTGATGAAACTCTGTGTGCAAGTTTATTTTCTTAGTGGCATGAAAGTGACTGTGTCTCCTCTTTGTGGAATGGCAAGAGAAAAGCCTATTCTTGTATAAGAAGAGGGCTAGTTGAAGGTTCACTTATATCCACAGAGAGGCTGCCATGTTTCTTGGCTAAAAACTTATTTTAAAAAATTATTTCTGCAACTATTTCTTGCAGTTAGGTAAACTGTCTTGTCCTACACTGAGTGGGTTCTGTAGGATAAATGTTTTGTACAAAAGTTAGGATGACAAACAGGCTGGAGAGATATCATTATGCACTGCTTATCTTTGTTTTCCCAAATATAACACAATGCAAATTCAAGACTTGCAGCATATTTCAGAACAAGCAAGTTTGCAAACACATACACACAAGTAGCTATGAGCTCTTTTGATAAGCTTCTCTTTGTTAAAACATAATTTCAGCATTTTTATACGTTTGCAAAGTTACACAACATGCATTTTCCTCCTTTTTTAATCAGACCTGAGACTCTCATGTAAACATCTAATCTCAATAGAAACAAACAAACAAACAAACAAACAAACACAAGCTGCTGAAGAAGACAGAGCTAACAATAACAGGTACTGTAATGCTTGAGAACAAGGAAAATTCAACTCCCTTGACCTTAATATACTCTCTCCTTGGAAGCACTGTATTTGTCACTGTGTGTGCACAGATGCACACAACTTTGCATGAGGAAATCTGTTCAGGCTCTTGAACAACTGCAGAATTTGTCTTACAAGTATGCAGGCTGCAGTCTGAAAGCTGAGGAATATCATCATGTTGGGCAAGCTGAAGTTTAACTGCTCTTGCACATTTGGTGGGTGAGGAAGCTGAAGAAGACAGAGGTCAGTTACCTCCAGACACAAAATGTGCTGCCACTTCAGACAGAGGCATAAATTGCCAAGCACAGGAAAGACATGCATCAAAACAGAGCCCAAGAAGGCCTTTGTGGAAGTCAAAGGTTCCCCTGGACTATGAGGGGAGGAGAACTCCAAGGGCTAAACCCACAGCTGGGAGTAGGAGGGGAGCAGTGGGTGGGAACAGAAAATACTTTGGGCACCAAATAGAGCCAGGAATGTTTGTGCAGCCAGGGTGTCCTGGGAAAGGGTCTTCAGAGGAGCTCTGAAATGCCATCTCTGGATTGCAAATACGAAAGACTTCGTGAAAGGGAGATCTCAGCCCAAAACCTCTGTAGAGGAGAGGGGAAGATGGCGGGAAAATACGTCCCTGCAAGGGTCTTATTGAACTCACAGCAGTTTTGCATGTGCACAATTTCTTTTTCTCCTCTCTTCTGGCTCCACCTCCAAGCACAGAGCAATTCAGGATGTATTTGAGCTTTGTAGCTTTCTTTGAGTACAAAAGCCAGTTCAAATTTTGGCTTCTTCTGTGACCATTTTCCAAGTAAAGAGTGTGCAAGGAGATTTTTCTTTCCACCAAAACAACATTTGTTAGCTTCAAAAGGAAAAGTGTCAGAAAGGAACAAAGAAATACATTTTTTTCCAGGATATTGAATATCCTAAGTTAGTTTTAATTTTTGCAAACTTTTCTTATTCTAACTTTGCATTGCCCTTCCACTTAGACAAAATATAGGCAGCCTCAGGTTGGAATGGCCAAAGAGCTCAAGGCTTGATCAGTCCATCTCCAGATACTGACAATGTCAGATTAATTATCTACAAACTAATAGATGAAATGAGTTCAATAACATTTACTGTACCATTCAGGCATTACTCATTCTTCATCAATCTCTTTTTGCCACCTGACTTGCAATTGCTGCTTGGCTAATAAATGAATAAGTTGCTCCTATTAAATGAATTAACTTTTCAGGCACTTATTAAAGTGACAAATTACTAGCTTGGAAGATAATGAATCCACCTGAAATATTAAAGAAGGGAAAGATTGATTTCCAGCTGTTCCTTTAATCTACATTTACCTTTAGAGTGGGCAAACACTGTAGATCAGCCAGGAGAGCAACAGGAGGTGTTGAAAATATTTTTGGATGACATTGGCAAGAGACAGTACAATAGATGACAAAAGGAGGTTAATATTAAGTGAATATTAATTTAAAAAATGAGATTTTGGGAAAACAAGGGAACAATTTGCTAAGGCCACGCTAAGTTCTCCTAGTACCCTTCTGCAGCATACAGAGAAATACTGTGATTAGAAAACAATCCTGCATCTGCAGTCAAATGGGCTCACGAAGCCCTTGGAGATGCCTTGAGTACTAAGAATGTTTAGCTGGACTATCATTTTCCTCTAGGACCTCATTATTTATTGCATCTATTACTGGTAAATGTACTGCAAAAGCATTGATGGCCTCAGGCAAGTGCTGTGTTGAATTACTTTGCTTGATAATTCTTTTCTGAGAAGCCCTGCAATCTAAACAGATAACTCAGGCAGAGAAGTGCTATCATTCCCTATGTTATGGAGGAGAGGAGAGCTATTCAGGGTGCCAAAGATATTAACTCAAAGGAACCAAGGTTTCATCTGGAAATTTTATATCACTCATTGAAGGCCATTCAAAAAAATCAAACAAGATCATATCTCTTTTATTCATTTATTTGGTTTTTCTCTGTGTCCCTTGGTTTATCAGTTGCAGTTATAGGATATTGCTGTCACCAGGATCTTTCCCTTGGACAGCAGCATTGGGGCTTCTCCTTGCCCCCTGCTGTTGGTGAATCACACCGGGTGATGCAGCGGCTGATTACAAGAGACGCCTCAGTTCTTCTGCTCTTCCTCCATGAATCTCCTGCTGCAGGTCCAGCAGAGGGTAACAAAGGTGGTGAGGGACCTGGAGCATCTCTCTTATGAGGAACAACTGCAGGAACTGTGCCTGTTCAGCCTCGAGAAGAGGCAACTGAACAGGGACCTCATCAATGTGTATAAATATCTGAAGGGAGGTGTCATAAGAACGGAGTCAGGCTCTGCTCAATAGTGCCAAGCAATAGGATGAGGGGCAATGGGCAGAAAATGGAACACAGGAAGTTCCATGTGAACATGAGGAAGAACATCTTTAACATGCAAGTGACTGAGCACTGGAACATTGCTCAGAAATGCTGCAAAGTTTCCCCTCACTGGAAATACTCAAAAGCTGCCTGAACACAATCCTGAGTAAGGTGCTCTAGGGGACTCTGCTTGAACAGGAAGGCTGGACTGGATGACCTCCAGTGGTCCCTTCCAACCTTACCCATTCTGTGATTCGGTGGCTATGAGTTGAAAATTGATGGTTGTTTTAATGTTCAGTTAAGGAAGTGAAAGCCATTTGTAAGCAACAGTCATTTGTAAGTGCTATGAAGCCATCACAGGCACTCTAGAAAAATATGAAACAAAAATGTGTCTTTTAGACCACAATCCATGTGAAATGTGAATGGTTAGTAAAGCATACAGATCTGTATTTCAATGCCATTACCAAGCTGTAACACTGCATCAGTGGCTTCTTATCTAAATAATGGCATAGTTAATTGCTAAAATATGGCACCCCTAATGCTTGTAAGACTATCAGAGTTGGGCTCAATAATGTGCAAGGGCTACTTACCTATACCAGGTACTGGAAAATTCTCAGAGATTTAGTTTTTATGAGTGATCAGCTGGACATGTCCAAGAATTGTCTGGATATAATCTTAAGCCATGTGCTCCAGGATGACCCTGCTTGAGCAGGGAGGTTGGAGAAGATGACCCACTGTGGTCCCTTCCAATCTGGCCCTTCTAGGTTTCTGTGGTTTCTACTGCAACAAACTGCAATTTCGCAAAGTGATTTGACTTTGAGAAAGAAGCAGCAGAGGCAGATGATCCTTTAAGAAACAAGGATTCTGTCCTTGAAGACAAGGAATGAGGATGAACTTCAGCACTGAATGATGATTTGCAGAATAATTGGGAAAAAATGCTGTGTCATGTCAACCTCCCTACCCCCCACTTCCTTGCTGTGCTGGTGTGTGTCCAGCCTGTCTCCCTAGAGACATAGGGACTTTTGGCTCTTGCCTAATAGGATTGATGAGGATGTAGCCCCCACATCCTGCCAAGGCAATCATTGACATTCTACTGCAAACCTCAAATAGCTGCAAATGTATGGAGAAAGCTGTTTGTTGCATATCTGAGAGTTTCTGCATCTGTACTTAAGTCATAGAAGAGTTCTGACAACCAAATATTAGAGATTCTGCAAGATGCCTAAGAGAGGCATTTCAGCATTTTTCTGGAGTGTATGTCTCAGTGATGAGACATGGTTGCACAGCAGACTTGTAGTGATAAATGCCAGCCTGTGCCTGGATGCAGGCAAGCATCTTGCCTTTCCTCTCTTAGCTCTTCCCACTGGACTCAGACCACAGTCATACACCTTGTGTGCAAGGGTGTTCAAAATGTAAGAGCTTCCAATTCACTGAGGTTATCACATGAAAAAACCTTTCTGTTCAAAGGGAGTACTAAATAGCAGGGAGCTGCCCACATGTTCTTGGGTAAATTATAACATAGACAATGACAAAGACCCAAACTCTCAGGTCACAAATTGATCACTTGGCAACCGCTAAGAAGGGGATAATGAGATGGACTTGAGGATTTTTTTATATTTGAGAGAGGCCACACAACTGTTTGCTCTGTGTCTGTGTGGATCTCTGGAATACATGCTCAGCCTTGCTATTGGCTGAACTTGTGAACAGGAAAAGAGCAGGCATATCCATCAGCCTGGGACAGAAGGAGCACTGGCTCACCAGCCAAACAAGGCTGGTGTCCAACAGCTGGGCAACACAAACCCCTGAGTCCTGGTGTCCACCAGAGGTAGTGGCCTTATATCATCCCGTAGTGTTGACTGGGAGAAGGCTGCTTCCTTGCCACAGAGTCAATCTAGGCATCCTTCCTCTAGTGGGATTGGAGAATTCCCAGGCAGATAAAAACATACGACATTTACGGATGCTATGGTCATATCCTCCTATGGAAAGCATTTTTTTTCTCTTCTGACATCTCCAGTGGCAGCTACACAAGCATCTCTGGCAAAAATCTCACATTCAGTTCCTGTTCCGAGGTCTCTGTGCAAGAGGGTCCAGTTCTGCAAGTCTCCTGTTGGAAATGGAGCTCACTGGAGGAAAAGATCCTGCAAGCTTTTTCCAGCCTTTTAGTGCATGTTTTCATCGTATAAATGCTGTCCCAGGCTTGGTTGCTGTGACAGAACAAATTTAGTGGATGGCAACACTGAACTGAGCAGTGGACAAGTACACAAAATTATCATCTCCCCAGCATATTTATTTATTCTATGATGCTTTTGTTATCTGTGAGATGTCCTTTTCTTTCCCTTCTCGCTCACTGAAGTTATCAACAGCTTCCGTTTTTGTGTCATTTATTGACCTTCCAGAACAGAAAAAGATAAGCAAAGAAGCTTGAATGGCATAGAAATGAGAATAGGGACTACTTCTTTTTGTCCCTGACAAAAGCAAATGTAATTGGTGGAGTTGAGAAATTAAGCTTAGGATGCCAATGAATCAACAAGAGCTAAAAATAAATAGTCCGTTGCTATTTGCATTACTGACACTGAGAAGTAAATACATAACCTCCAGGGAAATGCCAATAAATCTAGTTGTATCTTAATAGATCCAACCCCAAAATAAATCACCTGAAGAGAAGGCATTTCCCTCCTAAACCCAACTGGTGTGATTCACACTGCCTTTAGTATGAGCAGAATCTCGATATATAGTGGTCTTATTTGAATTTCATATTCACTAAAAATCTTTTGCAGAATTACTGCACCCTCCAGTTTCCAGAAGGACAGGCTGGATCACATCTCAGACTTGCTCCTGATCACCCTTAATTTCATATTTTTCACACCTGCTTTTTTTCTCTCTTCTTGCTGAAGTTCAGGTGCTGTTATGTAGATAGTCAAGATTAGAGAGTCCAGATTTCTTTAAGCTTTCATTTGACATTACAGTTTATCAGCATAATTTCCCTTGCTTCATTG
Source organism: Alaudala cheleensis (assembly GCA_013398995.1). Classification (NCBI taxonomy): domain Eukaryota; kingdom Metazoa; phylum Chordata; class Aves; order Passeriformes; family Alaudidae; genus Alaudala; species Alaudala cheleensis. The sequence goes on from VWYE01018883.1 coordinate 17,254, forward strand.
AGAAGTTAATCTGATTGGACATATCTTACCTTTATTATTTTTACCAGAGCTTCTTTTCTGCAATATGCTGCTGTGTTGGTGATGAAAGTGTATTTTGCATGAGATACAGAACCTGTGCCTTGAATACTGAGGACTAAAGCTTTCATAGGTGCCTTCTTTATGGGAAAGGTTTCATAACTGGAACTAGAGTCACAGCACTCTGTCTGCATTTTAAATACAGATCTAAGAATAAGCTTGTATTTTGATCAGAATATTAATCNTTGGTGATGAAAGTGTATTTTGCATGAGATACAGAACCTGTGCCTTGAATACTGAGGACTAAAGCTTTCATAGGTGCCTTCTTTATGGGAAAGGTTTCATAACTGGAACTAGAGTCACAGCACTCTGTCTGCATTTTAAATACAGATCTAAGAATAAGCTTGTATTTTGATCAGAATATTAATCAAGCACATCAAAATAAGTAAACACTAAACCCTGTCATTTCAATATTAATATGGAGTTAATTTCAAGTCAGCAGGGTACTTGGGTATGTTTGCTTGAGGCAAAGGACTGGCAGTGTTTAGACTGGTCCTTTTGCCATTCCTGAAGTAAGAAAGGTGGTTGGAATTAGTTCACTACCATGATCTTCTGACACTATTTGATACAATTCACTTAAAAAAAAGGAAGGCTTTCAGTTTTAGCATAGGGAGGAGGTAAAAGCTGGTCATTTAGAGGTGTCTGGTCTAGAGAGGCATCTCTGAATGGAAAAGCTCTACATGTAGATAAAGTAATGGTTATGTAAAAGGCTGATTCCTGTTTCCTTGGGCCTGAGATAAGAAATCATGTTTGCCATCTAACATGTACAGAGGGAGACAATATCTACTTTTCAATCAAATGAGTTCAGAAAACCAGCTTAGGTACTCTTTTGACATAGAGACAAAGTCCAATTAGATTAAGCCTTTGAGACTCTTCCAGATTAAAGCTTCTGTTAAAATTTACATGATTATTGAGCTGCTTGGACAGATCTGAAGAATTTCTAGAAACACTTGGTAGATTTTCCATGGTGTTTATACATCTTGCATTTGCTTCTGGTAACATAAACTTCTCTCACAAACACTCAGAAAAAAGCAGTGATAATGTGTCCCCACTTGACTGAAGAAAAAAAGTCAGTTTCAGTTACACAGATATGGATATCTGAAACATAATTAAAAGCAGTACTAGAAACCAAAACAGTCAAATTTTCCTGTGTGAGCAAGCTATAGGAAGCAGTTTACATGATGGATGCCAGGTTTTAACTCTCAGCAAGCAAGAGAATAGAGAACACTTACACTAAATAAAATTGTCAATAGATTTTTTTTTCTCTTAGTGTTTGGAACAGGAAGAGAAAAAAATATCTCACAATGTAATCTGAATAATACTTCATGAATAATAATCCATCAGATTTATTGTCAGCTAAGTAAAAACAAAAATGAAATAACCTTCCCCAAGAAAAACAGATGAGAATGTACCAAAACAGAGAAGGTTAGGAGGAAGGAGAAAANAGTTTATCAGCATAATTTCCCTTGCTTCATTGAGAAGTTAATCTGATTGGACATATCTTACCTTTATTATTTTTACCAGAGCTTCTTTTCTGCAATATGCTGCTGTGTTGGTGATGAAAGTGTATTTTGCATGAGATACAGAACCTGTGCCTTGAATACTGAGGACTAAAGCTTTCATAGGTGCCTTCTTTATGGGAAAGGTTTCATAACTGGAACTAGAGTCACAGCACTCTGTCTGCATTTTAAATACAGATCTAAGAATAAGCTTGTATTTTGATCAGAATATTNAGTATGAGCAGAATCTCGATATATAGTGGTCTTATTTGAATTTCATATTCACTAAAAATCTTTTGCAGAATTACTGCACCCTCCAGTTTCCAGAAGGACAGGCTGGATCACATCTCAGACTTGCTCCTGATCACCCTTAATTTCATATTTTTCACACCTGCTTTTTTTCTCTCTTCTTGCTGAAGTTCAGGTGCTGTTATGTAGATAGTCAAGATTAGAGAGTCCAGATTTCTTTAAGCTTTCATTTGACATTACAGTTTATCAGCATAATTTCCCTTGCTTCATTGAGAAGTTAATCTGATTGGACATATCTTACCTTTAATATTTTTACCAGAGCTTCTTTTCTGCAATATGCTGCTGTGTTGGTGATGAAAGTGTATTTTGCATGAGATACAGAACCTGTGCCTTGAATACTGAGGACTAAAGCTTTCATAGGTGCCTTCTTTATGGGAAAGGTTTCATAACTGGAACTAGAGTCACAGCACTCTGTCTGCATTTTAAATACAGATCTAAGAATAAGCTTGTATTTTGATCAGAATATTAATCAAGCACATCAAAATAAGTAAACACTAAACCCTGTCATTTCAATATTAATATGGAGTTAATTTCAAGTCAGCAGGGTACTTGGGTATGTTTGCTTGAGGCAAAGGACTGGCAGTGTTTAGACTGGTCCTTTTGCCATTCCTGAAGTAAGAAAGGTGGTTGGAATTAGTTCACTACCATGATCTTCTGACACTATTTGATACAATTCACTTAAAAAAAAGGAAGGCTTTCAGTTTTAGCATAGGGAGGAGGTAAAAGCTGGTCATTTAGAGGTGTCTGGTCTAGAGAGGCATCTCTGAATGGAAAAGCTCTACATGTAGATAAAGTAATGGTTATGTAAAAGGCTGATTCCTGTTTCCTTGGGCCTGAGATAAGAAATCATGTTTGCCATCTAACATGTACAGAGGGAGACAATATCTACTTTTCAATCAAATGAGTTCAGAAAACCAGCTTAGGTACTCTTTTGACATAGAGACAAAGTCCAATTAGATTAAGCCTTTGAGACTCTTCCAGATTAAAGCTTCTGTTAAAATTTACATGATTATTGAGCTGCTTGGACAGATCTGAAGAATTTCTAGAAACACTTGGTAGATTTTCCATGGTGTTTATACATCTTGCATTTGCTTCTGGTAACATAAACTTCTCTCACAAACACTCAGAAAAAAGCAGTGATAGGGTGTCCCCACTTGACTGAAGAAAAAAAGTCAGTTTCAGTTACACAGATATGGATATCTAAAACATAATTAAAAGCAGTACTAGAAACCAAAACAGTCAAATTTTCCTGTGTGAGCAAGCTATAGGAAGCAGTTTACATGATGGATGCCAGGTTTTAACTCTCAGCAAGCAAGAGAATAGAGAACACTTACACTAAATAAAATTGTCAATAGATTTTTTTTTCTCCTAATGTTTGGAATAGGAAAAGAAAAAAATATCTCAGAATGTAATCTGAATAATACTTCATGAATAATAATCCATCAGATTTATTGTCAGCTAAGTAAAAGCAAAAATAAAATAAACTTCCCCAAGAAAAACAGATGAGAATGTACCAAAACAGAGAAGGTTAGGAGGAAGCAGAAAATCCCCAGTCTTATTGGCACATGTAAATGATGAATTTGGTCACTAACCTGGATTTTCTAATGTGTGAAATAGCACATTACCTTTCTGCAGGAGTTTTTCCTCCAAACCTCATCATCTAACTAAATGTCAGCCCCAAAGCTTGAAGGAAATCTCATTCAGAACCTGCACGTTGGATCAGACCATAAACTATCAGTTATTATGCCCAAACAGACACAGGGCAGATCAGTCACATCTCCTTTTTCACTGGATTTGAAACTGCTGGAAGCAGACATCAAGGAGTACGATGTCAGTGTGCTCATTGTACAAGGTTTCTGGCTCAAAATGTGTTTGCTTGTGAGCAGGATTTTAGTGAAGAGAATGAGTGCACAGAAGTACTGAGGATCAGTTTCTCCAAGGCAATAAAATGCACATCCCTCATGTAGAGATACTGTGTGAATAAATGCAGTAGTTTTGCCAAGTGCTCCAAGAGGCTTTCTAAAATGACCACTGTTATAGCAAATAACTGGGTTTGAGGCATCTGCACCATCAGAGTAACCCCTGTGAGCACTTTGGTAAAGATGGAGGGTGTTAGAAAACCCTTCCAGTCCCTAATGTGATGGCTGAGTCCCACATTTCTTTTCAAGGTTCACTCCTTTTTCCCTGTACTCCAAAAAAAAGGGCTTTGTGTCTTTGGGAAAGACACAACAGTTTATTCCCTGAAAGAGGATGCCAGCCTGGGATATTATTAATTTTAGTTCACATTCCTTGCTGCTGGGTTTCATGCACTAAGCACAGACAGGACATAGACCAGGGCTGAATGGCATTATGTATTCCACCTGTCCTCTTCTCCAGGAGTAGCTTGTAAAATTATCTTCCACTGCTCTGGAGACAACTCTCCTATGCTTTTCAGATGATCCCACCACCTGGCTGAGACCTTTGGCCTTCTTTTTCTTGAGGTACTTTTGGTCTCTGGCAGATGAAAGCAAGCCCTTGTTTGCAGAACTGACAAAAGTATGCTCTGTGCTGATGGTGCTCTGAAATTAAGGATTTGCTCTGAGCTTGAAGCTGCTAGATAGGCTCAAAATTATTGGTTTTTTTTTTTTTTTTAACTCACTGTGCAAAACTATGCTTTAATATATAACATTTTTCTAGGAGTACCNAGCTCCAAATTGTTGTCTTTTTAAAAAAAAACTCACCATGCAAAACTATGCTTTCACATATAACATTTTTCTAGGAGTACCTTTTCTCTGTTGAGTAGTACTTTACACAGAGTGCTGCACAGATTCCTTAAACCAACCCAAACTGTTTTATTTTTGACATCTATCTTCCATAACTATGAGATCTGCCTTCACAGGTTTTATTAGAAAATGTATTTTGTTTTAAGATGATGTGTGTGAATGTGGGTTCATCTCAGGTTCCCTGCTAGCACTTACATTCTTACCATATGCTGACCCTATAGAAATATTTTAGCATTGCAGAATTACAATAAAGGCCTGAGAGATTGCTAGAGATAAATACATTACCTACATAACAGCTGCAGAAGATACCCCATTAGGAAAAGCTCTCAAATCCATGTTCTTCTTAACAATTAATAAAAGAAAATAAAGGTACTTACTTTTTGCTTTATTAAAATGCTGATGCAGTTGTTTTCTGCTTTGGGGTGCTGACAGTGAGTGGAGGATGAAGCTATCACAGTAATGTAAGATGCTAACTAGCATTGACTCATTAAGCTCCATGAAGAGTCATCCTTTAATATATTTATTAGCTAAAACAACAAAAATATATTAAGAATTAGAAGATAAAATAGAAGGCATATTTTTTACAGGGAAGTTTCTTGATTCTGTTAGGCTACATTAGGAGAAATAGAGTAAACTGCTTGGATTTTAGCAAGGGGAATGTTAAATCTTGATTTCTGTAAACTTGCAACTCTAATGAGTCCTAGTTTCATTTGTGTCATAGTGTAGTATCTTACAATTTCTTTTGGAAGGACTCCCATGCTAAAAAATAGATCCTGTGATGCACCACTGCCACCCCTTAGCTGGCTCACCAAGTTTATTGGAGTTTTGTGACCATGTGGCATCCATATGGGATCTGCAGTGTCACAGTGGGAAGAGGGGAAGAATTGGGGCATAAAGCAAAGAAGCCACAAATCACAGATGTCATGGCAGCAACTGAGGAGAAAAAGCTTGGTGTGGAACTGAACTGAGGTGAAATGTTTTGATATATAAAAGGGAAAATGCAAGTAAGACTCTCATCTGTATGATGATCCCTGCAATATTGGCCACAATTCATAGTGAGAAAATGAATGCCAAAGTATTTGAATTCACCAGAACAAAAAATAGGAAAAAACCTATTTGATTTAGATTAAAATAAAATTTTTCCTGTCTCAGCAGTGGCTTTACATTCAGATCTCAGTTCAGCTGAGTTGCAAATAAAGAATCTAAATAAGAGGTACCAGCTGTCTGTGAATGTAAAACCTGTGAAGGGGTCAGGTGGCAGCAGTTTCTCTTTCTGACAGCTCTGGTCACAATTCCAGTAAAGCACCCAGAGGACCCAAATCAGCTGCTTTGTGTCATTGGAGGTGCCCTGAGGAATGTGAGGCTGCCACACACCACTGCCTGCCATGCCTGATGGGACACTGCCTCACAGGCACTGGGCTGATGCTTTGGGTAGGGGGAGACTCCTGGGGGAGACAAAGATGCTTCAAATGGATCAGACACCAAGAGTGAAGAAATTTAACCAGGGCTCCCCAAAATAACTCAGCTAAATTCACTTCTGATCTGCATGTATTTATGAAATGATACTTGGGGCCTCCCTGTTTGCTGTTTGTTGCAGTTTATCTAGAAGAGCAATGTCGTTTTCAATTCAGAATTACTTTTGCAGCATAGGTCATGAGACAAACCTATCACTTGGAAGCTGGTCCAGGAAAAGCAGATTTTTGGAAGGGACCATAAAGATTATTCAGTTCCAACACCTCTGCCATGGCCAGGGCCACCTTTCCTTAGACCAGAACTTCCTTGGCCTTCTTTTCCTGGATAAAATACCTGTAGAAGCCTTTCCTTTCATTCTTTGTGTTCCTTTCCAGATTCAGTTCCAGCTTCACTGTGGCCTTACTCACCCCATCCCTACACAGATGATTTTCATCTCTACTCCTCTCAGGTTACCTGCCCTTGCTTTCAATATCTGTTGCTTCTTGCCCTGTAGTTTGACAAGCATTTCCCTTCTCAGCCATGCCAGTCTCTCATCCTCCTTGCGTGATTTCTTGTTCCTGGTGATCATCAGCTCTTGCATTCTGTGGAAGACTTCCTTAAAAATCTGCCAGCTCTGTTCCACTGCCTTGTCCTCGAGGGCAGCCTCTCCAGGGATCCCATTGATTATCTCCCTGAAAAGCTGGAAGTCTGCTTTCCTGAATTTCAGAGGTGTAACTTTACTCCTTGCCTGCCCCATATCTCTCCCAGTTTCTTGTGGACCTCCTCACTGGGAGAGTGTGGGAAACCAAAAAGGCCCTGATTCAGGGTAAGCATTACTTAGAACATCAGTGGGTTGTCAATAACATTCTCATACTGAAGCCAAAACAGAGCCCTGTACCAGCTGCTAAGAAGAAAATGAACACTACCTCAGATGAAAATCTGCAGTGCAAGGATCTGGTTTGGATGCTGAGTTTGAAGCATACACTGACAGTGCATCTGTGCTGGAAAGGGAGTGGGGAAGCTTCTAATTCCCTGCTCAGCAGCTGGACTGCTTCCTTAGCAAGCTCCCCATTCTCTGAGTAAGAAACATTACAAGCATCTTCTTTCTCTTTCTTTCATGTAGTTCCCTTCCCTCCCTTCCTTTTTCTGTCCTTTCAGCTTTCTTCATTAACATGAGACCCTGGCTTCTGGCTGGATTGTGGAGGAGCTCTGGCTCTTTTCTCAACTATGAAAAATGGATATTTCCACAAGTTTTTAAAAGCACAACTGAGTAGATATCCATTGCTGAATTCCTCCTCCAAGCACTGCTTTTCCCATCAAAATGCCCATGAGCAGTGACTGGAGAATGGTGCACTCAGTACAGCATCACCTCTCCTGCCATATGCTTCTCTTTTTGCTGCCAAATACAGGGCTACTGCTGTCACATGAAGCAGGCACAACATTTTTCAATTCCCAGGGAGGTTCTTCTTTTGGAAGAGATGGAAAAGTTTTTCTGTTGCTGCAGAAAATTAATCTTTTAAATTTTTTTTAACAAAATGCTCACCTCCTTCCTGTGAACATATTTGTTTTACTGTTCATATAACTCTCTTAATTTCAGAAGTTTAAGAAAATCTATAAAAAATAGAGCTGATAATTTAATCACTTGAGGAAAATTGACAGGTCAATAATAATACAAGGAATACAAGCACTGATGAAACATAAAAGCTTTTAATGCCATCTCAATATGGTCATACTGGTCTGCTTTGTAGCAGCAGTGATTGAATCCTGTGACAAAATGAAACAAAAGACTTATCTTTGTAGGTGGTTTCTGTCTGAATAAAGACCATGCCAGAAATCCTTCCATGGTAGGAAACACTAGTATCTCTTGCTTTGTCTTGAGTTACATTTGAAAAAAAATCTAGTTCATTAATGAAATAAATTGAATTTCACACGGCTGTTGGGTTTTTTTTTTTTTTTTGTTTGTTTCAGTTTTGGGGGTGGTGGTGGTTTTTTTTCCCTCTTCTGATAAAAAAAAAAAATAAACTTCAAGCCAAGCAAATGCTTTCTGGGAATGTTATTGGTCTGTCAATAAATGATATTTTAATTTTAAAACTTTTGACTGATCTTCAGTTCACTTAAGCAAATCACTGGACTGCTGCAGGTGCACCAGATGTGGTGTAGGTACAGGAAAACAAAGATAGGATTGAGTTTGCTTATGGAGTACAAAAGTGTAAGCAAGAGTCACAGGAGCAGAAATAATGGTTTGTTCTGTGGCACTGGGCCTTCACTGATCCAACCCCCAAAAATCCATGAGAGAAAAAAAGGAGATAAAAATCAAATTATATGAGGCAAGCTTTATAGGGAGAGGTAATATCTTTGATTCAATTGCCTGAGACATGGAAATAAAGCAGACATACATGGCCTTTTGATAAGTTCCTAGAGAAGCTGCAAATTTCCAAGTGGAACTCATGTGGACTACAACAGCCCAGTGTTTCATATAAATATTTAATCATCCCTGGACAGAGGTAGTTTGTATCCAGGCAACCCAGAGGAGGGTGAGAAGAAGCTATATGATTTTTGGTTGTTCGGAACAGTGAGCAGAACATTCTTGATTACTTGGATGATTCCTAACTTAGCCTGGGGGAAATTGAGGTTATGTTAATTCTCAGGAAGACTTTTAAGTTTCTTTATTTGATCATGATCAGGCTGATGGCAGTAGAAGGTTCTCCCCACTCAGTGTGCTTTCAATTAAAGCCAGTGGTTTCAGAGAGTCATGTCACTAATGTTCCACTGGTACCACAGGTGCCATCTGCTACTCATCTCTAGGGAGATGCTCACTCTTCCTATGAGAAATGTTAACCAAAAACCTCAAAAGGAGATAAAAATCTTGGTCCTGAACCTGAGAAATGAAGCAAAAAGCTGCAGAGAGGAGAGTGCAAGTTGGGTTGTGCATCAAAATTAATATCAAACCTTGCTGCATTATTTTATCACAAGAAAAGTAGCTTCAAAGAGGGCAAACCTTGTAGAACACTGCTGCTTGTGACCAAGAGCATCTCCATGCTTTTCAGACTGCTTGCAGTGCCTGAAAGGCAGCTAGTAATAAACCTCCCTGGTCTGATGCCCCCTCAGAAGGTTGCTTACAGTGTACAGAAGAAAGATGTAAGCAGAGAAGCAGGTGGACATGACTGCACTGCTGGGGAAGCAATGGGCAGATTTCACTGGGATTTGTACTCTAAAATCCTGTGTGAGCTTTATGAAACAGCCTTGAGGCTGCAGAGGTGTTTCCTGCAGAGGGAAAGAGACAGCAATGTTGGCTGTACATCTCTGCAGGAAGACAGTCATCCTGAGAACATTGGAAGTTTAGGAAGGTGTTTTGCATTTGCTTTACAAAAAATGGTCCTTTCTGAAGTCCAAGTTGCCTGTCTTGTTTTGTCAAGATTGTTGTGACACTGAAGTAGAAGCTTTTGTATTTTGTGTTTAGTTGCACAGCAAGCTGAGAGCCAACCTTCTTCCCTGACATATTTTAAAGTATCCTCTCCCTTCTCAAAGCAAAGATATGTTCAGTCTCTGGTTTTCTTTTCCCGCTAAACCATAAAATTCCTTAGAGAAATGAACAACAGGAAAAAATAAAGTAGGGGTAGAGCAGGGTGGGGAGAGGAGATTTTGCTTGGTTTGAGACCAATCTCTCTCCTATTTAAAGTAAGGCAACTTAGGTGACAAATAATTATTTCAGCACCCTGTGTGTCAAGAGATTTCTTGCTTGAATAAACTTACAATCAAAAGACATTTAGGTTTGTCATTAGTAAGAAATTCCTCACAGAGAAGGTGATTGGAGATTGGAATGGGCTGCCCAGGGAGGTGGTGGAGTCTCCATCTCTGGAGGTGTTTAAGGAAAGACTGGGTGTGGCCACAGTCCAGCTGACAAGGTGGTATTAGGTGATAGGTTGGGCTCAATGATCTCAGCCTAATTGATTCAGTGATTCTGTGACTGTTTCCATTCTGGGGTGTGTGTGGTCATGTAGCTAATCTGAAATGATAGTCTAAACTAGCACTGTCCTTGTCAAAGGAAATGAGCTTACTGGGGTTTCCTGTCCACCCCTGCCTTGCATCTCTTTGGGCAGGAAATTCAGTATCAGCTCTTTGAAAGTTTGCAATATCCACACCTGGAAAATTATTGCCCATCAGCATATCCCAGAAGCTAGAGCAGAGGCCATCTCTGTTCTGACACAATGTGAGGCTGATTTAAACTCACCAGCTGCTTTTTTGCAGACATGAAAGGACAGCCTGTGGAAACAGATGTTTACCTGATTAAGATGCATGGGGAAGTCTCAGGACAAACAAGAAACAGGTTGTTGGACATCCTTCCTGTAATAAAATCTGAACAGTAAAGTCCTCCAAGAAGATGCAGAATTGGTTATAAAGGGACTTAATGAGCATGTCCAAGCCTTCAGCCCTGTTAGCACCTGCTTGAAATGCTTATGCAAATAGCAAGGTAGCTGTGTCAAAATCTTTCAGCATTTTCTTCAGACAGCAACTGATGAGCATTTCTCACTGTAGTAAAAGGATTTCTCCCTGCTCTCTGGCAACATCACCCATGAGACAGCTGCAGATCAGCGGTGCCTTGTTCCAGGGCTTAGGTCTGTTGTTCAAATCAAGGCAGGACCTCATCTTTTCTCTTTCCTCCCAGCACAGTCACCTTCCCAGATGAGCCTGGGAAATTTCTGAAGTCTTGCTTTCCAAAACAGGAGACATCACTGGTCACAGGGAATGCAGATCCAGGTCTTTGCAGGGATGCTGATCCATGCAGTGTGTAGCTGAGCTGTGGAGCCTGTGGTGTGCTTTACCCAGTCCAGTATTTCAGCAGCAGAATGACAGGATGTGAGGAAATGAGAGGGGCAAAACTTGTGGATCCAAAGATAGGGGCAATGGGGAAGGAAGGAAGGAAGGAAGGAAGGAAGGAAGGAAGGAAGGAAGGAAGGAAGGAAGGAAGGAAGGAAGGAAGGAAGGAAGGAAGGAAGGAAGGAAGGAAGGAAGGAAGGAAGGAAGGAAGGAAGGAAGGAAGGAAGGAAGGAAGGAAGTGCTGGTGTCAGGAATTATCCAGTCCAGTAATTTGCTGGATTTCCAGTTATCCAGTAATTTGCTCCATGGAAGAAAGTGCTTCTACTTTTTCTGTGTGATGGTCCTTTGGAAGGCCATGTGTGCAGACTGTCAGATTTCCTGTGATTTATGACTCGAAAAAATGTCATTTCTGGATGCCCTGGCTGACAATTTGACAAGAATAGGAAGTTCTGGAATAATTAGTCAGTGAGATAAAGGGTGTAGCAATTATAATTAATAACAGTGTTGTGTCCTTTAAATATTGCATTCATTAGACTCTTCAAGTACTGAATACATCCTAATTAATTGTATCTTATGCTCATTCACCTTCCCACACAAGGTGATAATTATTGTCCCATTGCAAAGAATTGACCTGAGATATTGAGAAGTGAAGACTCATGTCGTCACTGAAGGTGTCTAACAGATGGTGACAAGGTTTTACAAAGGTGCTGAGTGCCCATTTTCTTACCTTTAGGCCAAGGGAACTGATTTAGGTTAATTCCAAGCTGTGATCACACCCTGGGCAGTGGTAATGTTGTCAAGTCTTCACCATGTGGGATATTTTCCTTGAAGAGCCTCATGCTTGTAAACACATCACTAATTACATAAGAGTCCCAACTCTCAGGCTGCTTACAAAATCAGAGAAGGACAGAATGACAAAAACACAGAATGCAAGAGGTTGGAAGGGACCACAGTGGCTCATCTGGTCCAGCCTCCCTGCTCAGGCAGGGTCACACTAGAGCACATGGCACAGGGTTCAGGTGGAATTTCTCGTGTTCCATTTTATGCCTGTTGCCTCTCATCCTGTTGCTTGGCAACACTGAGAAGTGCCAAGTGCTCCATCCTCTTGACACCTTCCTCCAGATACTCATGGACATTGATGAGGTCCCCTCTCAGTCATCTCTGCTCAAGACTGAACAGATCGAGCTCTCTCAGCCTTTCCTCATGAGAGAGATGCTCCAGTCCCCTCACCACCTTTCTCACCCTCCACTGGACTTGCTCCAGGAGCTTGTTGTCTCTTTCTGAGGAGCCAAGATTTGGACACAGCAGTCTGGGTGAGGTCTCACTACATCTCAGTCAAGGCAGGATCACCTCCCTCGACCTTGCCAAAGCCTTCCTTCCAACGTGCCTTGCTCCTGGTCTCCAGTGTCAGAGGTTCTGGAGGATTCTGGAGGTTCACTGGAGACACATGCAAAGAAAGCATTCAGTAACTCTGCATTCCCTGCATCCATTGCCTGCAAGGAATGTGGTATCCATTCCTTGTGGGTGCAGAGCAAAGCCTGGAAGGATGCACTGAGGGAAGAGTAAAGGCCAGAAAAGAAGTTTTCTACTGTTTGTAGTAACCTAGAGTCTCCAAATGTTGATAAAAGGATTTTTAGCCTGTGAGGGCTGTGACATTTAAAAGTCTTTAACTGGAACATATTTAGATACCACACTCAATGTGAATTAGTGTCACTGATTTTCTACTAATGTGTTCCAATGCTTTGACTATAATTCCTTTTAGCAATTGCAAACATCAATCATTTGCATATGCCCAAGTTGCAGCAGTATCTAGGTCCTCAGTTTAGACTTACAAAATATTGGTTAAAACAAAAGCCTCAGCCTTTTGAGGACTTCAGATAATTTGTCAGTTAAGAAGAGGTGCCTTTACATTTTTCTGTGAGCCACTGCTTCAACCTGTGCTTAAAAATTGCTGCCAACACACAAAATTTCCAGCAATATTTGCACTGTGTTTTTAGACTATTGACATCTGTATATTGACCACTAAGGGTTTGTTAAGTGACTGTTTGTAATGCAAGGAATACAATGCTAAGTGTGAGTCACTACAGAGATGAAAATTCATGTCTGAAATCCTCCCTGGAAAAAGTGGACAGGTTACTGGATTCAGGAAGCAGATGACTTCTTCCAGACCTGTGTTCCTGTGAATATCCAGATTGCTGTGATGAGGACAGCTAAAAAAATGCCCTCTGCTTCTTTCAACATTAGTTGCCAATTCAATTTATACCACTTTGCTATATTTCTTTCCCTTTACTTGGGAGCAGAGTGAATTTCATATTGAGACCTTGGAGGAGAATTTCAGACATCAAACCAAAGAATTTTGTAATTTATGCTGCAGAAAATTTTCTTGCAATTCAGAAAGCATCTTGGAATTCAGGCCACAGAAGTTCTGTTTGCTGACAGTGTTAATAATTACACTCCCTGCTGAGACCAGATACAGTCTATGACACACAAAGGTGCAGGGGAAGCCTGATGGCCTCTTGAAAAAAGTTTTCTCTGCAACAAGAAATTGATGTTTGCCTGTATGACCCCCCCCTCCTCTGTGGGAATCCAGAGTATCTCTNCCTCCTCCCAGCACTGAGAAAAACAGCCTGTATTTTTTGCTCCATTAGGAGTTATTGGTGGCAAGATGATAGGAGAAGGAATTGAACCATCATTATATATTGCTGACAAATACCTTCTTCAAACAAGATTCCTCTGAAATCTCACCAGGAGACAGTGATGTGCCCTGTACTTTCTCAAATCAGACAAAGGACAGCTAGATAGCTCTCCACAGCACTGAGGGCTATATTGAACAGGACAAAACTGATGTCCTCTGACAGATCTAGATGACGTATTTGTCCTGAAAAGCTTTTGCAAAGAAGTTTGATTGCACCTGAATTATCTTTGACAAATTTTCCCCATGACTTGAGAAAATGTTGCATTGTCTCTAAATCTCACTCTACTTTTCTTTTCCTTTAAATATTTTTGTTGTAATTTTTCAGGGAAATAAAATGAGGAGGAAAAGAATACTAATTTTTAAAAATAATTTTCACCTCCATAGTGCTTATAAATCTTCCTTCCCAAGGAACAGTTCAGACTAATCAGATATTTTAAAGCTACCAGGGAAGAATTTTGAAGCAAGGCAGAAGACCTGCCATAAAGAGTTGATGTAACATTTCTACTGGGATAGGTATTCTTCTTGATATTTGATTAGGAGAAGTATTCATTAAGCACACTCAGTGAAAACAACTTGGATTCTTTACAATAATCTTTTTGCACAACTGGGTTGTGGTAAAACCTGAAATAATTCCGTACAACTAAGGAATAAGACCCTTTGGCATTACACATGTACTTTTAGAAGATAATTTTTCAACTGAATGCTTGATTCTGCATTCATTTGCTTTTAAAAGGGGGTTCAATATGCTAATTTATACAAAAGAAGTCCTCATTAGCCAATTATACCGGATTTGTTCTAAAGTCTCATTGCATTTTACAACAAAAAATTCTGTAATCTAGTTGTAAACTTCTCTAACATGACAGTTTCATTTTGAATAAAATTACTTAGTAGTTTATTTTATTTTTAATTTACAACATCACACAGGTAGTGTTTTTTTTCACCTTATTTCTCTGCTGTTTCTCTACCCAACCCATTGCTCACAGAATAGTAGAATAGTTTTGGTTGGAAGGGACCTTTAAAGGTCATCTAATCCACTTCCCTCAGGATTCTGGGATAAATTCCTTCCACTCCCATAGATTTTGGTGTGATCCTGTTCCTGAAATGGTCATGAATCTGATCTTTTACAGTAAGAGGGATTTTGCTCCCCCAGTCCTCACCTTGTGTTCCATCCACTCCAGAGGTGTGGGGAGAGAGGTTGCCAGTGAAGACTGAGGCAAAGAGGTTGTTGGGTACCTCAGAATCTTTGTTGTTCCAAGTTTGCCAGCTGTGCTCATCAGGAGAAATATTCCTTCTTTGACCTTCTTTTTCAGTCTCATCTCTGGAAGCCCTTCTTATTACTCTTCGTGTCCCTGGGCAAATTCAGCTGCAGCTTCACCTTGCCTCCCCAACCTCATCCACACACAACTGAAATTCATCTTTCTACCCTTCCCAGGCTATCTGTCCTTGTTTCCACTGCCTGTGCATTTGCTTCCTGCCCTTTAATCTCACAGGCAGGTTTTATCTCATCCATGCCAGTCTCTTCCCTTCCTTTGCTGTTTTTTTACACAAAGATGGATCATTCTTGTGCTGTGTGGAAAGTGTCTTTAAACAGATCTTCCAGATCTGTTCTGCTTCCTTGTCCTGAAGGGTAGTTACCCCTTGAACAGCTGACAGTTTGTTTTCCTAAAATTTGGATTAAACCCATCTCATTTAGTCTCATGATGGGATGAATTTCCCAAGAAGTGTTTCAGTGTCTCACATTAGAGGCAGCACAGAGACTTCCTTTTTAATTTGGACCCCTGGAGTTTGAATTAAGTGTCCTTCCTATGCCCAAAGTCAGATCAAATGAACCTGACCCATTTCTTCCACCTCCCCTATCCATTAGATGAATTAGGACATGTTATTCCATATTTCAATGTTTGCAGGTAGAGCAGCAAGCTCCTCTGCCCACCCATTCCCAAGGAATTAGCTTATTCCCAGGTCTGCATAGAAATGTTTTCTGCCTACAGAAATCAACATTCTCATTTGTACTTTGCTTCTTGTAGTCTCTTTTTTTCCTTTGGAATTGTTTTAATATTTGGGGGAAGGGGGAAGAAAGAGGAGGATACAACCTGAAACAGAAGGGTGACAGCAAGAAAGTAATACTGCTACAAGCAAGGGATGAAGGGCAAGTTAATAACCTTACTCCAAAGTGAAAAGGTTCACACCACAGCCCTAACTCATGCTTCTATTTACAGGCAGTTCCCACAAAGGTCTCCAGTTGCCTTTTTTGAGTAAGTGCTATTTCCTTCTGTAGATGAACTGAAGCAGGCTGCAGGTGAGAGTCCAAGAAATTCCAAGAATACAGTGAAAGTGGCAGGAATGAAATTCTGCAAACCTAAATGTCCTCGGCTGGTTTTAACTCTGGATACACTCACACAGTGCAGCTGTCCAAATTGCATAAGCTACCAAAACTTAAAGCACTGGCTGGAACCCTTCTACCCCTCATATGAGGATGAATAGAAAAATCTTTTCATTTAGGTATAGGGATAATCCTTTTCTAGGCTTCAAAATCACTTGGCTTCTTCAGAGCAGCTCGAGACAGAATGAACATTTCCTTTGGTCCTTTCTCCCCTGAACTAATTAGTTCAGGCTTAAAATAAAAAGGATATGATTTCTTAAAGGCCGAAATGCAAAGATCCTCAGAATAGAAATATATGTCAAAGGACCAAAGTATGGAAATACATCTACCAGGAATTTCTTGGCACTTTCCTCCAGGACACAAGGCAATCCTAAAGAACAGGCAATTCTGTACACTCTGTGAGCCATCTGACTGTAATTATCAAAAGCATATAAAACTGTAATAAAAACCAGTACTCCAGCCAGCCACTCCACAGTTCCTAAAAGCTGAGGGCATGAACATGACAAATAATAATGCAGTGCACTACAGTTCTCCTTTGAGAGACAGTAATCCATAAATGCCTCTGTCTGTGGGAGTTCAAAAAATATCCCTACTGATGACAGGACTGCCACTGCCCTGAAGTACTGCATTTCTCCCTCTTTAAAAGGGTTACCTGCCCTTTAAAGAACAAGAGGGGAAAGAATTAAGTTCAAGCATGATTAATAGTTCAGTGCAGCAGCCTATTAATGGATGAGTAATTGACTAATAATTGTACACCTTTCTATGTCTGCCCTTAAATTAAATCTTGCCACCTCAATCCATCAAGTTTGTTTACTGGAACATCTTGCAAAGTGAGCAGTTGTCTATAGATGCCCATTTTCCAGCAGGAGAAGGGGAGCAGCAGTTTTTGGCCTTTGAAAACATTAGCAGCCCTGGAGCTTAAGTGATCATGTGTCAGTATTCCAGCCCTCTTATTTGACAGAGACTGCAGGAGGATTTGATGAACTGATTCTACACGTCTGGCATGTTCTAGTCACAGCTAGAACTGTGGGAAGCTGACATCATTCCCCATCCTAACCATCTTCTCCTCTGAGTACACGTGGTGGAAGGTTTCATAGGAAGCATGATGAACACTTTCTCTGCAGTTATCCTCAAGTGACTATACCATATAAAAATGGGGAACTTTCCCAAATTTCAGGCCTTTGCTTTCTCACAACATGGGGGCCCAGTGAAGGGACTGGTGGCATGGTAGAAATGGGAACTAATTCAGCTGGCAAGTGAGATCTGCAATGTTTCTACTTCAGCTAGCAAATCACTTGGCTACTCTGCTTAATCCATCCTGACTCCTGTCCCACTGCTAAAATTAGGGTCTAGATTAGGCAGTGCAAATATCACTCCAGGTTAGAATTGCCCCAGGTCTGGTTCCATGAAGTTGTAGCCCTGAGAGAAGAGACCTACAAAATGCCTCCCTATTCCCTGGGGAAAGGGGATAACTAAGGATGCAATATCTGTGACTGAAATGAGTAGTGCTGGATGAAAGGGAGCCAACTGCCTGCCCAGGAGCTGTAATGAATGGAAAAGTCAGGAGACACCTCAGGAGTGTTATTCACACCTCAGAGAAATTTACTATTGTTTAGGAATAGTGAGAGAGCAGGAATCATTACAATGTTAACCCTCTGCATTATTCAGTTGTGCCCACTGGGTACAGGTGTCCTAAAGCAAGAAATGGATTGCTGCTACTGCTCAGTGTGTTCCTTTTGAACTTAGAGGCCCATCCTAATGCAGCCTCCAGGTTACATGAGGCACTTCCTCCAATTAGAATTTAATTGCCTTAGAAAACAGCCAAGAATTTCCATCTTCTTCTTCTTCTTCTTCTTTTTTTCTATTTTTTTCTCTTTTTTTCCTTTTTTTTTTTTTCTTTATCCCCATCAAAATTGTTTCTTGAGGTAGTTTGATTTCCCCCTCCCTCTCAAAGAATACAAAATCTTCCCAGGGCCAGGAGAAAGCATGTGAAAAGGAAGAAACTAATTTTCAGTGGAATTTTATATACAATGATTGCTTGATTACTGATTGTTTGTTGTCATACTCCAGTGTACCTGCAGCTGAATTTCTGAACTAGATGTACAAGGCCTACTTGACCTTGGTAGGAATCTGCTAGCAGTGTGAAACAATGGTTGGAAATGCTGCAGCAATCCAAGCCAAAATTGCACACTGATTTTGCTTCAGGGTCTTAAAAATTACATAGTTTTGGAACCTTCAGGAATTTTCAAGACTGCAAGCCTTGGCAGACTGTCAAAAGTAACTTCATTTTTCTGGATTTCTCACAGTTTTGAGGTTTGTTCATGCAAATGAGCTTCAAAAGAATGGGAAAAAGACTGACAATGGTTGCATCATGTTATTCCTTATGAACATCCATAGCAAGAGGCAATACCTACCAGGATGAAGGGCTCTTTTCACCCCATTTTCTGGGTTGTCCATCTGCCTCTGTCCATCTGCTTTAGAGGCAATTTTTAAGCTTCAGTTTGCACATTTTTCAGGCCTATTGGTTCATCCAGTCCCTTCAGACATAGCACACCAGATAACATGGAAAACCATCAAAAATCATCCTGAAAAGCCTCAGCCATAATATACCAGAGGAAAGGGCCACACAGAACTGAGATATTGCCACTGGATAGTCACTGGACAACTGATGTTCCCCAGGAATGCCATCTGCTCCCTGTCACAGCCACAATCAGACTAGAGGGCTTCGGATGGGCTAAAATAATAAACAATCTCAGAAGTAAAATCTCCTGTTCATAGGGAGCAAAATGTTCCTTCTTAGCTTACACAGGTAATAAGTGTCAGACTGATACTGGTACAACATGCAGACCTCACTGTGTAGCCAAGCATTAGTTGTGGGTTTGGACACACCACTCTGGCTGGCTCCCAGGGACTCATGTCACAAACCTGGTGCCCTGTCTCTGGGTAATATGATCCTTTCACATCAAGTTGGCATAAAAACTCACACTGAAACATGGTGAATTCTCAAAAGATAAAAAATGTGCAATTTCCCCTCTTCTCTAATGAATAGTTAATTGCTTATCTAATTAAGCATTAAAATCCACAATGAGCTGGAAGAGACTGACATGTGTAACTAGCATAAAATGTGGTATGATTGCCTGTCATTATGAATGGCAACTGCTGTTTGCAACTCATCTAATCATAAAAGTCACATTGTCTTTTTCACCTTATTTCTTCTGACCCCCTTTTTACTATGTTTGTGCTTTTAGAGGCTGTTGAGATGTTGTTCTAATTTAAGTGTTTGATAATAATACAGGCTGTAAATCTGTAAGAAAATGATAGAATACCTGGTGAAAACCTTGCTGAAATCTACTATCAGTAGTCCCTTTTAGCATTAGCAGCCTTTGAGAGAAACCCCAATTACAGCCACATGAACCCTGTCCAATTAACAATAAAGAACCAACACCATGTTCCTTTGGACAAACCCGCTGGGAGTAAATGCTATTATTCAGAGCACAAGTAGAGATACCCTTAGCCCACCAGAAACCAACAAAACACAGCTTTAAAAAGCTCAGCAGAGGCCAAGATAAAACAGTTGTGTTGCTATGAGTAAAATGAAGCCTCCAGCTTCAATTCAAAGAGTAAATAGAGTGATGGAAAATTGTTGAACTTCTAAACAGAGATTTCAGCTGCCTCTCCCAGCAGTGAGCAACTGAAAAGCCAGCATGGAAAAAGCCTTGTCTCTTTAAGTTGCCTGGCCAAAAGTTTTCACATAGCTTTGGTAGAAAAAAAGTGGGATGGTTTCAGTAAATCTGACACACAGCTCCATTCAAAAATAAATGCAGATTGTGCTTTTTGTTGGGCAACTGTTGGTAGCAAAAAGGGTGGGGCTCAATGCCAGGTTTTGACAGATCTTAGCCTGAGAGCTCCTGGATATGATTTTGAGCTAAACCATACTATGTTAGTGTAGTTATAGTAGCAATAATTCTAGATGAAATAACATTTGGAATTAAAGAAATTTTTGGGGGGGCTTCCTAAAAAGTAGAAAATTAATTAATTGGTGATGGGAGTCTGAGCAGGAAATACTGGTGGGAGAAGAATGTGGCAAACTGTAGAAAAAGAGCTACAATCAGAAACTTGTAATGCTGGTGCAGCCTTTGCAGAATCTGTAGTTGGCATTTAATTTATAAAGTAAATTCCGCAGGACTAAGAATGACAAAAGAATCTGAAGTAATGGGATACAAGATAAGAGTCTGTAAACTCATGTGGTTCAAAGCACAAACCATGAAGGCACTGATTGTGAGGATAGATAAATTCCACAGGACTAAGAATGACCAAATAATCTGAAGTAATGGGATACAAGCACAAACCACCAAGGCACTGATTGTGAGGATAGAAACTGACTGTATCTAGCAATGAAAACAGTGCTGGACACTCAGAAAATCCTACTCCCATGGGAATTTCACTAGGAAGAATTTCCAAGTCGTCTTGTTAGTTGGACTCTAAATTAAAACACGTGAAACATCTTTTAAGATGTTCTTTACCTTTCCTTTGATTCAAACTACCTTAACATTATAAAACACTTCGATCTTCTCACACTTAAACCACAATGAAACAAAATCCACAGACTCCACTTGGGGGAGGAACAAGTTGCAGTGAAATGAAATTAACAATTTTCATGCATTGAAGGGAAGAATTAGCTGAAGAACTAAGTCTGTTAGATTGTTTCATGTTGGTATCAGTGTCTATCTTCTAAAAAGCTGAGTAAAACATTACTCTGTGTGTTCATATGTCTGCATGTCTGAACATATACAGGAGCACTGAGATGATTACAGATCTCTAATAATTAACCTGATATGATGATTGCAGATATTTTAGGCTGTTCTTCAGTCCTGGAACAGAAACACTTAGGAGATTCTGCACTGACAGAAAATATTCCAAATTCCATGTTCCATCAGGCCATCCCCCAACAAGTAATTTCATTTGATTTTGTTGTTTGAAGTACAGGTTCAATTCTTTAAGCTTCCCGGGCTTGGAGATTTTAGAAGAAAAATACTTAAATGGTCTTTTTCTGGTGAAATATTAAGGCCAACACTTGACAGGCAGTTTTCTGGGGGGGGAAAAAAAAAGGCAAATTCAATACCCCAAAGTCATTAAGAAAATCTTATGATAACAAAGCTTTGAGAGTGAGACCTTGCTCCTTCATATCTTGTTGTAGGAAGAAGGGAAGGATGTGCATCAAAGAAGAGGTTTACAAGAGGGAACTGCAGCACTGAAACTGTCTTACAGAGGCACCACCTGTGAACTGTTACTGATTGTCTTGTGCTTGTAAAAGGGATCTTCTGTAGACCACAACTAGTACTAAAGATGGATTGTTGAAACATGGGCCTGCAAAATGAAATCCTAAGCTGGAGTCTACATGGGGAGAAAGATCCAAAATCAAGCTCACATTTTGTTAAGACACTATAAAGTTGTGACAAGTTATGAATGAAAGTCTTGTCCATTTGATTATGAGATTAGACATATTTAGACATTTAGACCCAAAGGCATCCAAGAAGACAGGAAAGATGCTTCTTCAAAGCAGGAAAACAGGCACAGAGAGGAAGGCTAATAGAGACATAATTGAGTATGATATAGATGACTGAAACCGGCAAAACACATGAAAGGCAAGGCAGTGTCTATTTGCGTTCCTCATTGACTGAGAAAAGCTATTTGTTAAAGGATGTCATGGAAAAGATCAAATGCTGAAGCAATGTGTGCAGCAGCATAATTAAATAGCTCAGTGATCTCAGCAGGAAGAACTCAAAGTTTGGAGCACAATTTCTCATACTGTGAAGTCAAGCTGGGCACCATCACTTTGCATTCCCACTTGGAGAAGTATTTCCATTTGGAAATGGGTGAATGGCAGTTAGTTGCCACACATCTGCTGTCAAGGAGCAAAAGGCATCAATTTTCACTCCCATCTGATTTGATAAGTATTTTCTGTTCAAAACTATGAGTCCTGTCCTCCCCCAAAAAGACATACTTTTTACTGAGCATACTTATTTATACTTTCAGAAATTCACTATTCAGTCAAAGATTGCTATATTCAGAATCAAATACATATCAATAAATACTTCATTTGTTAGAAGGACAATGATTAATTGCTGCTTGGTGATTTAATGGCAAAAATCCTGATTTTTTACATAGATTAGAGAAAGGCAAACTGTAATGGAAATTGCAAGGACCTTCCAAGTCTCCTCCTCTTTTGGGGCAAGGTGAAGGACACTCAGTCCATTCTTGATGATAAGAAACAATTCCCCAAAACCTTAGAAATCTTCCTTACTGTGCTTGAGCTTGCACTTATCTCATTCCCAGTATGTCTGTTCTTTCCCCTTCCTTTTACTGACCCTTGCTTAGAGAAACTTTATCCTGTGCTACACTTTTCTGCTGTGATCCCTTAAATATATGAATAGCTTTTCCTAACACCCTCCCAAATGCTTAATCTTAACTTTAATTACCTTGCATTTTCTCCTCTTAAATGAAATAAAATAAATCCCCGTGCTTGCTTTCATCCTACCTACTTGTTCTTTTTGGATTCACAGTAAATTCCTCCTTGTAAATTACTATCAAACTCTAAAGCAGCCATTTAACTTGGAAATTTCTACCTTCCAAAACAGCACTCTCCAAGGACTCACAGAGGTGTGTGATGGTGCAAGTTCCCTAGAAAGTCTACAAATAACAAACAAGTCTTTGCTTTAAAATACCAAGATTAATTCAATTTTCCTCTCAAGCAAAGAACACCCAGTCTTGTCTAAGTGCCATTTCTTAGTATTTTCATCTTCAAAAAAGCCTCTCTGCAGCAAGGTCCTTCCTCTTATTTTTTTTCTCCTGGCTTCTGTTTATAAATGTCTCCCAATTTCCTGCAGCTGTCTCTCTGTCTTCCCTGCTTTCCCTAGAAAGGGGCAGCAGGGCCTTGAGCAATTTTTTGGCAATTTTTTGTTCTGTTTTCCTGAAATCAAGCAAATCCCCCATTAACTAAGACTGGCTCACTCATATGGAGCCATCACATCCCCTTGATTCGCAGTTGGAGCTGGTTCTCAAAAGCCTTCAGCAACCTGGAAACACAAGGCAAGGCTCAATAGTATTTGCTGTGTGCAACAGAGAGAGGATGGTCATTGACCTCCTTGCCTTCTGACCACTTGTTCTGTTGAGCAGCTTGTTCCTGGTTGACCCAGACCACTGACATCACTTCCAGTAAATATCTTGGAGGTATTTTCTACCTTAGACCAAAAGCCAGGGCATTTTGGTGCCCTGACCACTTCCAGGCAACTGGAATTCCTTTAAAAGCCCAGGGCTGCCTTTGTAAAACTTTAATGATCCTTCACATTGTAGCATGACACATGAGGGACTCCATGATTTTACATGTGTAAAACCTGAAACAAGAAAGAAGCAAAAGTATTTGCCTTTTTAAAAGTTAAGACTATTTTTTAGGACAGCATGGGAATGTCTGATCAGGTGATAACACTTCTCACATAACCTGTCACAATCACAGAGGCCTAAAAATCCTTTCATTTTCACACCTTGCCTTTGCAGTATTGTTGCTATGTAAAGCTTTAACTTAGGCAAGATTTGATGGAGATTCTCATGGGGCTTCTGCTTTGGCCTTTTCACTTCTGCCTCCTCTTTCATGAGGTTTTTTATCTTCCTGAGACAATTATGGCATTCATTAGCGAAGTGACCGTGAAGACCTTGTCACCATTTGTGGTCATGTGGTCTGTTAGCCCACAGACCCAGCTAACCCAGACTTGCAGCAAGAGTGGGGATAAGCCACCTAATTATCACAGCTTTTTTGTATTTATTGGAACATAGGAAGCCAGTCAGGGCAAATGGCCAAATCTGAAGTGCAACTGAGGATCTTTTTGTACACATTCTTGCCAAGGCAGGGGCTCTGAGTTACGCTAACAGTTTTAATCTAGACAAAAAGTCCACTGTTTGCTCTGAACAGGTACAAGTTCTTTTGCTAATGCAGTTGTAGGTTAAACAAAATGGTTGATCAAAAGGATGGATTGTAAGACAATTATTTGTATCCCTGCATCATGCTTCCAGTCATAAAATGGTAGTCAGAGATATTTTAAGCTCCTGAAAGCACAGGGAAAAGCGAGGTACTTACCTGTGTGATTTTGTCAGAGCTTCAAGGTGCACACAAGCAACTAACACTGCTGAATTACCTGATTTGTCTTCAGTTACATTCTCCATTAAGCACTTTGTGGACCTCTAAATGTTGCATGTGTAAAAAAAGTCACATCAGTTACTATGTGCAAGAAGAATATTCTCACAATTTTCTAGTCTTCCATATTGTGTCAGAATGACATCAACGTTTTTCTGAGGGTCATTTATCCTCTTCTGTGGTTGAATGCTTTGTCTGCCTCTTTGTCCTGGCTGGGTGGTCTGTACCAGACTCCCACCATGCTGCTTGTTGGAATTCCTCCTGATTCTTATCCATTAACACTCAAATTTTCATCACCATCATCGAGCTCTGGACAGTCAAAACATACAGGGTTGCCCCACCTCCTCTTCTTCCTTGCATATCCCTCCTAAAGGGTTTATAGCCATCCCCTGAGCACTCCAGCTCTGTGAGTCACCCCAGCACGTTTCTGTGATTGTGTATATATCCCAGTTTTCCCACTCCACCATGGCTTTGAATTCCCCCTGTCTGTTGCTGTGTGCATTGGTGTAGAGGCACTCCAGATCCTGCCACCCCTTAGGGAGGAGAAGCCTGAATTCCTATGTGGCTGTTCTCAGGTGCTTCTCTAGCATTTGTAGTGTTTCTAACTTGTATTAACTTCTAACTGTAGTGCTTGTAGTGTTTCTAACACATCAATAACTCCTGTATCTTTGCTGCAGCATCCATCTCCATCCCCTACCTCCACCAGGGCAAGACAGAGGGACCTTGCCGGCACACCATCCCTCAAATTCAGGTTGCTCTGCATTTCCCTTTCCAAATTACTCCTTCTATCAATGCATATAGAATGAATAGAGGCCAGCATCTTATTTGTGCTCCAGAGAATTACATGCTATTAATTTTTAACATTTCTTCGCTGTGGCACTCATTTAAGGTCTCAGGAACTCAAGCCATTTATCAGAGAGAGAGAGAAAAGGTACAAGCACAATTTCAGTCCCCTTTAAAAGGTGCCAATCTCAGAGCAAAGTGCAAGTGTTAGATAAAACATTCCTCAGTCTATTACAGTTGAGGATAAGTCAGAACATAAATACAACTCAATCCTTTTAAGCTGCAAATTTCTCACTCTACTGCAGCTTACAGAACAAATCTCAGATCAAATCTGTGAGAGCCAGAGGTAAACTGTTCCTCAGTACACCATAATTTTAAATGTCTCATAAGTCACTGCACAAAGCACAAGGTTCAGAGTGCCTTTAGCTTCAGCAGGAAAGCCAAAAATGGCAATTTAGAATTGAGGAGTGGGGAAACTCATAAGGATTAAATACAGCCATGCCAGTTTCTATGACAGTTACGATAGTGACAGGAGGCTTTGATTTTTATCAAGTGGTGTGATCCCTTCACTGGTAAATCATTCCTGGCTGTCTTCCATGACTTGGATATTCCAGAGGTCTGCTGTGATAGCCGTGTGGTTGAAATGCACAGCAGATTTTGTTTCCAGCCCTGCTCATTTCCAAACATCCCCCAACAATCATAAGGCTGAGAAAACTTTGATTGTTTCAACTAATTTCTATACAGATCTTTTCTGAAGTACTGTAAGAAGCTTCCCATGATTTTCTGTCCCAAAGTTTAGATTTTGATTCTCATGGCATCTCATAATCTAGTCTTTCTTTTCCCATCAACTCTGTATCTCATCATGAGGTACTTCTAGCTTACAAGGAAACTCTGCACCTATGTACACATGTATAGTAACTCCCTGTGACATTCTTCAAAGTTTTCTTCTACCACTTTTTACTATAAAAATGCAGGTAATATTTATGGCCATTTGATATCTTGAACAGAAACAAAGTCCTCTGCACTTTCCACAGAAAACTAGAGTCTTTTGTGAAATCAATTTGAACATTTTATTTTCTAAATTGAAAATTAGTCTGCATTAGTGTTAGAGTTCAATCCAGAAACCAGAAAAGTCTTTAAAAAAGTCTGATTTTCTCACGTTTATGTGTGTAGGTTCCAGAGAACTCAGCTACCCAGGATGCTGTGTTTTCCTTCATCTCAATGTGGAATTTGTGCTGCAAAGGTATTTGGTCCAGACCCTAAGGGGTATTTGGAATCTTGTGCCAAGAGACCTGAAACTTCTCTGAAGCTCCCCCTCACATCAGTCTTCTGCACAGATATAAAACTCAGGGCAGTACAGACCTAATATTTCAGTTTAACTCATGTCAGCATAGCAGGAAGTGGATTTTCCTGGATGATTTAGAGAGCTCATTTACTTAGATAATATAGCAAGGGCATGTAACAGATCCTTCATTTTCCAGTGGAGACAAGATAATCTAATATACTTAGAATAAGAAAAGATTTAGATCAGCTATTTCAACTCTCAGGGGACAAAGATGCCTTCAAATTCCTTTAATCTCTCTCCCTCACTGTGACTGTGTATTTAACACCTGGAAAACAAAGATATATTTCTTACTGCTTCTGCAGAGAGTTTTTGTATCAAACCTAACTGAATCAAAAAGCCCAATTTTAAAACAACCAGGAGCAAAACTCTCATTCTCTGTATAAGCAGTGCACACTGTGTAAAAGAGAACCAATCTATGGAAAAAATGTTGTTCCTGTCACTTTGCATGTTTGAAAGCTGCACAAAAATGCCATAATTTCCATTCTGGTGATGAGACTGTATTTTCATTATAGGACCAATGTTTTCACTGCATATCTTAGTTTCAAATCAACACCACCATGTGAAATTATGAATTAGGTGAAATATAGATAATTTTTTAATGAAAACAACATGGCTAGTGTTGAAACTAATATCCAAAAATGGAATCTAAAGCATAGGCCAGGATATCCAGTTATTTTTTATTAAGAGGTGATAGCTCTCTTTTCATGGCTGTAGCAGGAGAGGCCAAATTATTACACAGATATTAAATGAAAATTGGTCAGGAAACCAGGGCAGGCTGTGCTATGACAGGAGAAATAATTCCTGGCAGAAGGTCTAAGCCAGGGTCTAAAGCTGGTACCTGAAAGAGCTTTCTCCATAGTGTTGCTGAGAGTTATCAGTGTCTTGCCAAGATGCAATGCAAAAAATCAAGTATTTCAAGGTTAGTTCTCCTTCAGAAGGAAACTATCACATACAGATTACTGAAGTCAGCACCACCATACCTCAATGCTGTGCCAAGAGTCTTGCCTGGGCACCATAACCTGCTCTGCTCCATGTTACAGAAGCACAAACTTTAACCTCTGGACTTAGTTTTCTAAGCACAGCATGTTTAAACATTGGTCCTTCTGCCTGAAGGACTAATCCCACTCCTTTGCAATTATTACTTATTATATCCACATACGCTGGACTGGAGGTTTTGAGAGTGTGAAGGGTTTTAATAAAAAAGAAAGACAAATATAATAATAGCTTTATGTATGTCACCTTTTGAGTCCCTGCTGTCCCTCAGGAAAGCTGCATTTTATTGCCAGCAATTTTCACTGCCCCTTCCACCATACAACCTCACCTCTCAGTGTGACATTTAAGGGTGGCCTCTAAAATCATGACAGCAGTAGTATTGGTGTTACATAACGAAGCAATTTTGACATAAGTTTGTAAATATTCTTCTTGCTGTTTTCTCTTGACTGTCACACACCTCTCTGACAAGCATTAAATTTATCAACAATATGGGAAAGAAAACGATAACAAAAAATCAGGTGCTTTTTGCAGCAAAACATGCATATGAAATTTAATGTCAGCATATAGAGTGCTGGAAAGGTCTGTGTAGGGATGTTTATTACCATGTTCAAGGTTGGGGTTTACATGAACTCTGTGTGGTTTTTGTGACAGCAGTTGTGCCAGAATGGTTTCTGAATGACTTGACCCTGAGCAGCCAGACTGAGGACTGCAGTAGTTTCTGACATAATCCCAGGCAAAAAACATCCATGATCCTTCTCCCACCTCCTCTACTTCCTTCCATATTGATGTTTGTCATGACAAAGTCTTGGAGTCATAGAATGGTCTGGGATGGAAGGAACATTAAAGACCATCTCATTCCAAGCCCCCTTCTGTGGGCAGGGACACCTCCCACTAGACCAGGCTGCTCAGATCCCCATCCAAACTGTCCTTGAACACTTCCAGGGATGGGGCATCCAAACTTAGCTGGGCAACTTGCTCCAGTCTCTGTTTTAATTACCAGAAGTTTTTATCATAAAGCTACAAAAGACTTTGTGCTTTCAAGACAGTGAAATATTGTGAAAAAACTTGTGAGCAATTTTATTTTATTTTAGAAAATAGAGTGGCAGCTTTGCCACTTTATTTCAATTTTCTTTTTTATGGTGATAGCATCACTTCAACCTTGAGGGTCATGCTCTGTTTGTGTGATTTCAAATCATACAGAAGTTTTCTATCCACAGCTTCTTTAGCTTTCTCTTGCAAACAAGTGTTCTCTTTATTGTTCAAGGATGTACATACTTTTCCTTACACAAAAAGAGAGTGTGAGCTAATCTCTAACTGTTTCTTCAGGCACACAAAAAGAAATTGTATTGGTATTTTTGCAGGTAGAATAGAACAAAAAGAAAAAAATGGCAGAGGAGTAGAAGAAACAGTCAAATTGTCTTCCTTAACTAGGCTAGGGTTGTTCAGAAGCCAGGCAATATAACTCTGTGGGCCTGGGAGGATTAGGAAGGAAAGGAGATTTTCTAACACTTTCAGGTGGCATGTGCAAATATCATCATTTTGTTTAGAAGCAAAGCTTACTCTAGAGAGTACACCAAAAAAAAAAAAGAGCCACTGTCAGAGATATTCAGAATTAAAGACACTAGGGTTTTATCAGTAGCATAATTCTAGCTCCCCTCATGTGTCATGTGTTCTTCAGAAGTTCAGAAAAAAGGCATGAAAGGACCAACAGGGACAGGTTTTAGAGGTATTTAGGTGCTTAATGGAATTCTTATGGTTTCCAGTTTCCTATTAAGACTGATATACTATGGAGCTCTTCATCCTGGGAGAACGTGGCCAGTAATTGGCAGAGGACTTCCAAAAATCTTTGGTGAAATAATTAATGTCTGTCATTTCAGTCTGACCCTAAATGGTTCATAGCAACATTTTCTCATGACTTGAAATGCATTTTTTGAATTCAAAGGAGAATAGTTCACAAAATGACAGACACAAAAGACAGAAAGGAATACACATTGGACAACCTCCAAATAAAATGATTGTCCCTTTGTGATGTTCAGTGTCAATAAGCAAGCAAATCTGCCAGTTACACCTTTACTCAGAAACAAATCTACTTCTGGAGATCAGAGCAGAACACCCAGGAAAACAAAATAAGGCCCATTTTTGTCTTTCAAGTAAATAGAACTGTACTGTTTTGATTCAGGTCTGCATTTTGCATTTGTGTTCCTTTCTGCAGTTATTTAAGGAAGAGGTCTCACTTCCAGAAATCTGTACTCAATATGCAGGACAGACAATTTATTGTCACATTCCTAAAAATCCAAGAAGAGATGGATGAATATAAAGGAATGTTTTAAAGCAGGTATTTCATGCTACTGTAATTCACTGATGTTCTCAAGGCCTCGGCTGACACATTTACAATTTGTCCCTGAGAAAGTGGACATTCATGTTTCTTAGTGGAATTGAATAAGCATGAAAATTGCATTGTATGCCCTGCTTGAAATGCAGCCTTCATCAGTTGTTTTTGTTTCTTGAAGGTGGAAGAAGTGTATCAATTTTATGGAGAAGATGCTCCCCTGAATGCTTTTTATTTAATTCTTGTTAAACTGTATCTCCAAAACAACATATTTCAGTCTGTCGCCTCCACACCAAGATGCCAAACCAGTGAGCAGCTGTGTCCTTCCAGCAGTGAAACAGGGTTATTCATTTTTATTAATGAAAATTAGCCAAACCATTGCCAAAGGTGACATTGGCATTTAGAGAATTTCCATTCCAACACAGATATTTTACATATCAGCTTGCATTCCTGTGCTTTTAAACATTTTCATGAATTGGAGGCCATGGGACAAAACTAACAGAAATTTGACTGAAAAGGGCTACAGCAGTAAACAGGGTTTGATGCATTGATTACAAACCCTGGAAGATGTTGTGCCTTTTAGCTTATTGCATTTTGTTTCATGCTCTTAAAATAGGGGAGTACCCTGGGCTTCACAAGTTTTATGTAAGGTGTTGGGGGAAACACATTGCACAGTTTTCTCCTCTGCACTTTTTATAGTAAAATCTACTGAGAACTGGGGACTGTTCATATCTTATTGCCTGCTGTCTCAGGCAATCTATGTAATATGAAGTCTGCATCCAGACCATGGGAAAAGTATCAGCACTCTCTGAATTAAACAGCAAAGTCATGTGTAGTATTTTGTCTGTGGGAAATGCTGCTGTGTATAGTAAAGGCACTGCTGAATTTGAGATTTCCAGGTAACTACCAGACACTCATCAGCAAAAAATGAATGTGGAAAAAAATTTGCAATATCTCCTTAGAAGTGAGATACAGCCTGAGATGTATCCCTGAGGGGAAAATACCTGACCAATACCAAGGGAGAAAGTGCAAAGGAAAGAAAAAGAAAAAACCACAACCCTGGAAAAATTAGAGGAGTAAGAAAGGCCTGGCACATGAGACCCTCAGAAATGTTTTGTAGAAAGGAAAGGGAAAATAAATTTTAAAAAAAGGAGTCTGAGAGACCAGAATCCTTGGGATTTTCCTTTTTGACATTCATGAGGCACAGGGAGATGTTGCAGTCAGTCAGATTGCTGTAGAAGGAGCCAAGGTGAAAGACAAAATTTTTAAGCCATAGACAGAAACTATAAAACTTGCTCACAATTTTTTTGGAGCTGGTTGTGACTTCCTGATGCTAAAGGCAAAAAGGTTTAAGAACTGAGACTTTTACTATCCAAATGGTGAGGTCTTGTAATAGCTGTGCAAGTTTATAGTGCAGTCATTTTTCAAGAGGCCTTTGCTTCTGGAACACATTTATATGCAATCCATCATATGTCCATAAAGCACAAAAATCAGCAGTTGGCTAAAATTTCCTTTAAATGTCATGATCCTTACTTCCACCACACTTTCTTTTTGTATTGCACTTCATATAAATATCAGGAAAGACTCACTGGAAGGTGCTTTTATCAACAACGTCCTTCTTTCTCTTGAATCTAATTATCCTTAAGTTAAAAGCATCACTAACTCAAGATGAAAATTGTGATTTTTGCCTTGAGACAAATTATTTAATTCATTTATGTCTGATCTGAAATCAGTAAGATGACTTGCAGAGTAAAGATAGCAGAAAACAGAAATATAATTTTGTCAAAGTGCATCCTTCTTTTCCACCACTTTCAATGAAGGACATACATTACACAAGTGTGTAACAATTTGCTCAAGGATGAACTGGAAATAGCATATTCTTGGTTTTGCTTAGGTATTTCAGGATAATTCTGGCAACAATTACTCTCTTTTCTGAGTGCAGTCTGCAGTTAGCCACCAGAATAGAAACTTTATTACGAATAAAAATCACACTCAAGATATGTACCTTGAAAATAGGTGAATAAGATATTCTTATATATCTTATATAAGATATATAAGATATAAGGAGTTCTCTGAAGTTTTAGAAACATGGATCTATGATTATTTAGTGTAAAATGAGAGCTTACACATTTAAAACCTAAGCCTGATTTTAAAAATCACTGTAAAAGAAAGCCATTTACATTTCCCATAATTTTGTGCAATAGAGGACGCAATCTCAATCAAAACTATTGAAGTTGGGTGCATAACTTGTAAAGTTTTTATAGGTGTCAAAGAAGACACCTGGCTCAGCATCTGGCCCAGAACATCAGGACACTTCTTACTCTCTGAAGGTAAATCATTGACAGCAGAAAGGAGGCCAAGCTGGCTCCTTGCTTGGAGACAGAACCTCTGTGACCCCTGTCTGAAGCACAGACACCTGCAGAAAGTTTTCCACTGGCATCAGTGGGCTTTGGAGAAAAAAGCCCTGACAGTATAGGTACAGGAGAAGAATATTTATTGGCCATATCAAAGAGATTAAGCAAATTCTTCTTGCTGCTGTTTGTGCCTTTACAAGTTTCTTGCATTGTTGCATCCTACTTTCACCAATGTTGACTTTCTCAGAAAAATGCCTCTCAAGGCCACCTTCCCATTCCCTGAGTGTCAGTACCCAGCATGAAACCAGAGAGGGAGGAATGAAAAGGCCAGTCCTGCTTAACCTCTGGATGATGGATCATGCCAGCATGCTGTGTCCTTCTTGAACAGTTTATCAGGACTATGATGCAGTATTTGCACATCAGTCATTTAATGTAGAAAAGTTAAAATGGAAAATTAGAGCATATCTAAGTCAAGGTCTGTGAGGACTGGCCTGGGTACAAGGAAGAGTGAGAGAAGGAGACACAGAGAGCAATCTGTCTGATTTTGGAGAATTTCTTGGCAAAAGGAGGCAAATGTGGTCACAATCTCTTAGGTAAGGGGCAGAGGGTGACACTGGTGTGCAAATGCATGGAGTCTCATCACTCCCATGCTCCAGAGCACTGGCAATACCCTCACTTATGCAAAAGTGGTTTCTGCCTTCACACACTGACATTTGAGAGGGTTTAAGTGGAATTCCAGTATTCTTTAATTTCCTTTCTGAAAGCTGTAATATATAGCAAAACCCTTCAATATTCTTATAAATGCTCTCTCAGTTGACATTCACCTCTCTAATGTAAAGCCAACCACAAAC
This sequence comes from Alaudala cheleensis, assembly GCA_013398995.1. Lineage (NCBI taxonomy): Eukaryota > Metazoa > Chordata > Aves > Passeriformes > Alaudidae > Alaudala > Alaudala cheleensis. Next base: position 50,087 of record VWYE01018883.1, read on the forward strand.
CTGTAGAGAATGCTGTTTCTGAGAAACAGACTGAATTTTGGAAGAATTTCCTTGAATACCAGGCATTACAAGACAAAAAGAATTCTGCTAACATTGCACAAGCCTTAACTAGCGTGCATTAAAATTTTCGAAGTCATTAAAAAATCATTACATGTGTTAAAAGAAGATCATGGCTTGAAAGAAATGTCTTCCTGCTGACTTGCAAATATCCCTAACTCACAAAATCCATCATTAGAGGAAATATTCTCACAGAACAAGAAGGACTAAAACTGAAAAAATCAAAAAGCAAAAGCAAACATGGCAGAGCAGATCCACCACCACTGAAATCAATACCCTCTCATGGTGGAGCTATCAAAATCCATGGAGCCAGACACACTTGTCCTGAAGCATTCTTTCAGTGACTAAATGCCCTTCTGGTAACTATATGAGCAAAGCTAATCAACCACTATCCAGCAAGGAGTTCCCTTAAGATATCTATAGAGGAACTTTTTCTCTACCCTCCCAGTCCTCAGCCTTGAGGGACACACATATAATTACCTCATTCTCCAGCTGGAAACTGAAATCCATGGCTGTGTAATGCCAAAAATCCAACAGTGAACAGAGGCAGGGGTTTTGTGCCTTGTTATGATTCTCCTGCTGTTCTCTTGGTAGTGCCTGGTACCAAGATAACTAATTACTAGTAATGCTTACTACTGCTCTGTGGTGCAGCAAGTTCCAGAACCATTGGCCTCACTGGCCCTGCTGTGTGCTCCTCCTGCCTCTTTTCAAAAGAAGGTGGGAGATCATGGTTCAGCAGCTCACAGCCACAGCATCCTTGCATGGAGAAGAAGAGCAGCTTTGTCTGGAAGACAAATATAATGAAAGCAGAACATAAATTGCTTCATCGTGTTAATCAATATGCTGAACCACGAGCTGTTATTATTTGCTTGCTGTCATCTTTAATTAAATTTTCCTCAAAATGTACCTTGTGAATAATCTATGTGCCAATTCTTTTCATCTCTCTCTAATGGATGAAAAGCTCTTTTTAAAACTTAGACTCAAAGTGGAGGTACTGAAACAGATTTTGTGAAATGTATTTTAGTTTAATTGATGTGTTTTACAACATTCCTCTAATACCACCTGCTAATCAAAACACTGAATGGTTTCTGTGTTTTAGAATGTGAGATCACAGATGTGCTGAGACTCTATTGCTTTAATGAGTGAGATATGAAAAACGTGTGAATAAGACAGTAGATTTTCTACTGAAATATACTTTGCTCAGCTTTTGTTTCCCAACAAAACTTGCTTCACATTAAGATTAGCTAACCAAGACTTCGGAATGAAGAATTTTCTTGTCTGGGAGCCCTGAAAACCAACCTTTTAGCTTCCTTTTAAATGCCATTTGAAATAATAAGGCACATTCTGCTTTTGTGCAATGGTAACACAAGCTGGCTTCTCTGCATTCTGAAGGAGAGAAATTTTCTATTTATTTTGGTAGTGTTCAGCTGTGGACTCTTCCCTTTCTTTTCAGAAATACCAGCCCTTAGGGCCAAGCTTTCAGTTGTGCAAACATCCTAATCCTGTGAATTTCAACATCATGCAGGGAGTTTCTACTAGATGGGGAATTGTCTCTATTGGCTGTCTTGGATCTGCTTCCCCAGTTCAAGAAAACTTTCTATAGTGGGGCACCTCTGTCACTTGGGAGGGCGTACCCTGTTCTGTAAAGGAAGGACCTAACAGTTCCCACTGAGAGATGTTTTTCAAACTAGTTTGGGCAGTTAACACACGTAAACATCTTGAGTGATTTGTTTTCTAAAAGAGTTAGCTATATGGAAAGACAGAGGCAATATTTATCTCGTTGTTCAGCTCATAATTAGGATTCTACAAGTGCAGACACACTTGGACTGCAAATTGTTAATACCAGTTTTGTTTGTTCATGTTAAATGAATGTTAACAGATCAATTCCATGCATCTATTTAATAACTTAATTCTTCTTTACTTGTATTTGGTTTATGTCATAAATTATTATCTCTAAAAATAATCTTCCATTAACCTTAAATAAGTGTTAAATAAATGTTTGGTTTATGAGCAAACTAATTTTGTCTGAGGGTAAAGGCATCCAGATATGTTTCTTTGTTTTGTAAATGATGTTTTCCCAGATCTTACCAGACTAAAGTGACCCCTCCATGGCTAAACTAAAGATCAGGAAAGAATTAAGCCAGAATTAGCATAAAATTCTGTTTTAATCCAAACTCTGCCTCAAGAAGTGTCATTTCTAATGAAGAATTACTGATCTGTTTGATATACTGTCAAAAGTTACAACAAAATACATCTCTAAAATATGGAGGAGAGCAAGTCAGGTTTCAAGGGAAAACCAGGATCTAAGCATTTAAGATTTCCATCCATAAGTTTGAGGAAAAAAAAAAAAGACAGACTGTTCCACATGGTGAGCCTACAATTCATAGTCAGGACAAGGTAAATAGCAAATAAATAAACAATCATGCAGGAGGGGCATAAGGAGTGATGAGAGCCACATCTCAACCAACAGCCTAATTCCTAGCACTCTGAATTGGATTTTTTTCCTGAGTCAGTGACTTGAGGACACAGTCAGAGCTTTGATCTCAGGAATCACAGTGCTCATTATGGAATCACAGGATCATGGAACCATAGAATCATAGAACCATAGAATATCCAGAGTTGAAGAGGACCCACATGGATCATTGAGTGCAACTCCTGACCCTGCACAGGACAAGCCAAAAATCACTCCATGAGCCTGAGAGCGGTGTCCAAATGCTTCTTGAGTGAATTCTGTCAGGATTGGTGCTATGACCACTTCCCTGGGGAGCCTTTTCCAGTGCCAGGAGAGTGAATAAAGCGTGTGATGCAGCAATCCCAGTCATACTGCTTGGTAAGATGTTTTTCTGTCTGAAAGTGCTCTCTGAGGATGACATAGGAACTAATTAATAAACTCATGAGGTATTTTTACCTTTCAATACCTTGTGAGAACCTTAAAAAAATTCCCTCTGTCTTTTTTCTCTCCAAGATTGTTCTGCAGCATCAAAAAATTTTAAAAATTTAAAAAAAGAAGAAGAAAAAAACAGACAAAAACCCCTTAGCCTCTAGGAATCTGAAAGCATATGGGAGAAAGGCACATATGTTTCATAGGTCTATCCTGCTGCTTTCATCTCTAGTTTTCTTTCCTAGAGACATCATCATCTTTGCTGATGCAGGGAACAGTCAGAGTCAGTGTAGGACAGCACAAGAGTGCTGCCAGTGCTGCTGGAGGTGTCCAGCCAGGAACGGTGGTGCTGTGCTCACACCATGCCAACCCCTTTGTCACAGTGTTATCTCCACACCAAAGCACTCAGACCATCTGTGACACTGACAGCTATTGTGTGGAACTTGCAGCTGCCTCCCAGACAGCAATTACTGTACTGCTGGGTGGCTAGAAGTAATTCATTCTTCCCATCAATCATGCAAATCCCACACTCCCCTGTCGTTCATTTGGGTGAATGACAGTTGTATGGACACATGCACAAACAGCTCGACTCTGCCTAGAAAAGGGAAGAACTGCTCACCACCTTTAAAAAGCACATGAACATCTTTTCATCACCTGAGATGATTGGAAACTTTTGACAAAATGATGATGCTTAGAATGACCATGACAAAATGGGAATCTTCAGAGAGTGTGTTAATTGCAGGAGGTGAAATATGTGCCTTGGGCTAGAAGAAGAAGAAGATCTTCGAGGCCACATTTTGATACAGGAAATAGAGGTAAAGTGCTTTAAAGAGATCATAATTATTATGTCAATTTGTGGTGGACAACAGAAGTGAGTCCAGCCCAGATTGGTCACGTTGCTAAAGATCCATTGCCTTCCTGGCAGTACTGCTCTGAATTATTCCATTGATGAGCTGCTCTGGCAGTATTTTCACTTTGTCTGAAGATTGTAAGTGCACCTTTCCTCCCAGCTTTTGGAGGACACATGAGGGAGTGTTGGTTCACACAATTCAAGTGAGTATCTGGCCTAAAAGCCTGTGTGCTTTCTTTCCTCTTGAAAGTGTCTCAGAGTATTTTGATAGCTCTGTGTACACCTGAAAGCTCTCAGAGAAAGAGATGAGCGCTTCCATTGCAGCAGGAAATGTTCCATTAGCCTGATGGGCCTCTGGACCAGTAATCTCACAAACACCCTGTGCCCTTCCAGTGGCTCCACACTAGGAACAAATAGGCTCCAGCCACCTCAAGGAGTGGGATTTGATGTCTCAACAGTGCTCCCGTGATGAAAATGGATTGCTTGTTGCTGCAGTATGGTTGGGTTGACTCTAAAATCTCTAGTGTACAGGACATGATAGACCATGGTCTGGCTTGAGGGCTGAAACCAAGGAGGTGACAGGAAAGTTTGCCGTGGTTAAGTGGATGGGTTTAAGAAATGCTGCTCTGAAATCTTGCAATTTATCTTCTCTTAAGGAGTGCCTTATTCCTGGAACACTACAAAGCTGGGCCTTGGATACTGAGAGTGGATAAATACTTGGTTCTTCCAGAAATTAGTCTTCCCAAAAGGGACAGATATTTGAAAACCCACCTCCCTAGAATGGTATCTTTGATCTTCTCCCCTTGCTCTTCTGCAGACAGCACTTTCCTTTCTAGTGAGATGGCCATGGTGTCTTTTGAGGGACTGTCCCCATGACTATGGCCGATATTTCCTCCCTACTAAGCTGGGGCAGGATATTCCTGCTTACAACCTTTCCAACGAGCTGTTAGGCAAAGGGACATGAAAATAAATGCAAAGACACACACAAGAAGTTATCTGTATGGTGAGAAACACTTTCTTATGATTGCTAATAACTAATTTGTCTTCTCCAGGAGAAAAAAAGGATGACTTTTTTATATAGCACCTTAGATAAAGAGCACACAAATAGCACTGCCATGCTGCTGCTGCTCCCACAGTAAATTAAATTCCTCTCCTGACTGAGGTGAATTACCCGGCTGAGATAAACGTCACTAATGCAATGGCTTCTGGGGATGGTTCACACTTTCCTTTAGTCTCCTTAACTGCTGTTGCTTTCCCACGCTGGGCTGCATTGTGAGGGAAATCACTTGATCTGCTGCAGTTAAGGATGTCTCACCATTTCCATTAGAAGCTCCTTCAAAAAGGCAGTGCAGGCTCCAATCTAGCATTAAAGTCAGAGAAGTAAAGCAAAGGTTTCACTGTGTTTTAAAAAGATTGCATTTTACATTTCCTACAAACAAAAGTCCAAACAAAATACATCTGCTCTTTGGAGCACTTTGCTGCTTTTCTATTACATAAAACAGGTATTAATTTCTCTGTATGTTTATAGACTTTAAAAAAAAGAGCTAGGTCCCTGCTAAGATTAAAAAAAAAAAAAAAGAATAAGTTAAAAAATAATAGCCATATTTGAATTTAAATGTTTCTACTTATCCCAGAGAAATCTTCTCTGCTTATGAATAGCTGAAAAACTGGACTGTGAGGATGCTGAGCTTTTACATCCACATTCTCTTTTCCTTGCAGGTAAACAAATGTTTCCAATTAAGGAGGAAAAAACGAGAGATTTATCCAAAAGCAAAGCAGGCTGGAAGGTCTCACTTTCTCTGTCAGCAGCTTGCCCCCCTCCTGCTGCTGCTGTTCACACCTGTCAGCACTGCCAGTGTGGAACTGTATGGAAGAATGTCTGGGAGGAGATAAAGGTTAAAAACACAAAAAGTTTTTGGCTATGTTCTGAACACAGACTAAGATGGACTCCAAATAGTCGATGCATGGGATAGAGCATTTTTGCCAAGAATTTCTTCTTTCATTTTGTAAGGAATGACCAACTCTGGAGTAAGGAATCTCCTCTACGTACTGGGCTGGCTGGGTTAAACCATGATGCTTCTCTAATCCAATGGTTTTTGGATCTATTGAATCTTTCAGAAATCTGTACAATATTGATAGACAGGCATTACTCTTTTCCAGTCGCCACAAAGCTGCCAATATATCAGTCTTTCAGACTGGACAGACATCAGAAGACAATCTTGGGCTTTATTAGATGATTATTTTCATTGCTACGGGACAAAGAGAATATGAATCCGGTTTTGTGAAGACATTAAACTAAAACAAGCTGTAAATAATTCTGCTTCCTTGAATTTTTCTGTAATCTAACAGGTAGTCTCAGACTATCAGCAGAAATCAGAGGGAAATGAACACTGACTTGTCTGAAACATGTTTTTATTTTGTCTCTGTATACATACAGGCAAAGAAGATTTGTCTGGAATTGATTGCAATATGGGCTAAGCAGAACTAAAGGCAAATTGTAAGATCCCTTAGCAGCACGTTGCCCTTATTAGATTTCCCTTTGTCTGGAAAATGCTTCACAGGAACTTGCATGCCACCATCCTGGGACACAGATGGACACTACAGGAAACACCATCACTGCTTTATATGTAACTCTACCCATAAACACTTCGGAAAGGATGGAAAAAGAGACATTTCAGATATAAACTCAGACTTAATCAAAGCACCACTACTCTCTGTGAACTCAAATGGCTGGTTTAAAAGGCACTAGGAACCTCTCCTGCTCTTTAAACCTATTGGAAAAACAGTTCTTGTCCATGCTCTGCTCTTTCCCAGCTCAATGCAAAGCAGATGCAAAAGCAACATTTCTCTTTGTCTAACACCCCATAAGGAGTGTCTTATGCTGTGTATGTTACAGATGTAGCAAAAGTCAGTTCAACATTCCGGATTTAGGCCTTTCCTTCCTTCCTTCAGTCTGTCTGTGGGTGGCTCCATGCTCAGCAGGGATGTGTATCCCTGCAAGCTGATGTGAATCCCAGCCAGAGCTGCCCAGTTCACTGGTGGATTTACAAGGAACCTGAATGGTCACAGAGCACTCTGGGTGTCATGGTGAAGGCAAAACGCTTTACTGACTATAATCCCTTATCTCTTAGATTTCCCAGCAGGAATCATAATGCATCAGCCTCTGCCACTGCTAACACATCACTTGCTGTTTGGGATGGCAGGTGTCTGTGCAGTGCTGAGTTCAGTGCCCACATTTACTGGTACTAAGTGCAAAACAACATAGATGCACAGACTTATTTTCCTTATGAAACTGCTGAAGCATATCTGCCATCTTCACATTTGCTGAAGGTTAATAGCACTCAGCTCTCAAATTCATGCTTTGGCCTATCTGACTTCCTGCTTAGAAAGCAATGTGTTTATGTCTCTGTGCTGACAAGAATAGAGTAGGTGAATGATAAATGCTGTAGCATTGTGTGCTGCTCCTGATAATGTTATCTCAGAAGATTTTAATAACCCACATCATTACAGAGAAGTTGCCCTCAGTCTAGGTAAGCACATCAGCTGTTTGCACTGCTAGCATGGAACTGCCATCATTTGCACATTAACTGAGAAAAGTTTTGAGGTTTTCTGGGTTATTTTGCTCATGCTGGTAAAATGATTTTGTTTGTTTAAGTTACTATTTTCTAATTTACTTCCATTTTATTGTTAAGGGTGACAGACACAACAGAAATGCTGTCTTCATGCATGGGGTAAAGGATATATGGATAGGCATGTGATTTATTTTCACAGGGCAGGACAATTTTGTGCTGGTGTGGTAAACCCTGGAGAATGTGCTCCAGAAAATCTGCTCTCACATAAAGCAAAGTGAAGCAAACCAATCCATAATCATACTGCATTCTCAAACCATTTTCTCTCTGGCCTATAGGAAAGTACAGATTAGAGAAATCCATATGACTGGACAAGGAAAACCTTAACCAAACAGGAAGATCTTATGGACTACTATATCAGCAGACAGCTTGAGAGACACATCTTCCTTTTCAAGGGGCAAGAGGGAAAAATTTTACTTATGCTCAATGAATTGGCATCAACTGCAGCACAAACAATCTGGGGCAGCCACTATTTCTGCTCCTCTTATGTCCTACTTAATACTCCCATCTTGCCTTAAAAGGCTATTGACAAACCCCTTTCCCAGTCCCAAGATCTCTCAGGCCTTTATTCACTCTTCATGCCCATGTCAGAATTCCCTGTCCAACTCCAGTGTCTGGCTTGTCTAATATAATTATCTCTTTGCTCCTCTCAAAATATTTCATCTCCTCCTCCTTCACTGGCTCCACTTCCAAAAGCCAAGCCTCTAGCATCAACTCCATAACCAATCTTATAGTAAAGACTTTTCCACAATGTGACTTCCCATCAACTTCTTTCCCATATCTCATAATCTCCCCTTGCCTTGGAAAGAGATTTTTTTTTTTTTAAATGTGAAGTTTCCCACTGCCTTTGTCCAGGATTTATCAAAAGTGCTAGGGGGAAAGGATAGTACTGTTATATATTTATTTTTGCTAAATAAGGGTTTTCTTTTCCCCTTTTATTTATCTGTTGACAACATGGAAATTCTGGATACAACCTGAAATAGCAAAATACATGTCTTTATTTCTGAGCTGTTTTAATTTGCACTGCAGCAGTGTCTCCTGGGAGTTACAGTTGAAGAGTATGCTAACATTCTTACCTGTTGTGATTGAACAATGAGATTTATTTTCCTTTTTCCATAGCACAGCAACCCTTATGGAGGAAGCAGCTTTTTAAAAATCTGTGTTGTTTACCCTTTAGCTGTTACAGATACAGCCTCCTGAGGAAGACCACCAGAACAAGAGGACATGGGTAAGAACATGGTATTTCACATGTCTGACATGTATGACTGCGTATCTTCCTACTGTGGAAACCCAAAGATATTTAGGACCTCATTTAGTTAAGCAGAATGGATTTAACTACTTAATGATCTATCAGAGTTTGGGACAAGTATTCCTCTAAAACATCACCTCTCTCTCTCTCCACCCAGTCTTCCTTGGCCCTTCTCACAACAAATATATGATGGAGCATTCAGCAGCAAAAAAAGCGTGGGTTTAAATTTCAATGTGCACAGGAGATCAATTAATGTGTTTCACATGCAAATATGACAGCAATGACCCTGATTCAGAATGCTTGCTATTTCTGGAGCTGGCATATGGTTCTCTGTAACAGCAGGCATAATGACTGCAATAAATTGTCTCCTAATGCTACGTAATGAACTCTGATTTGTGTTAATTTGGGCAGTACTTAGCAATTCATGCTAATTTTTTTAATCAGTTTTGTAAGACACTGTGTATGAATTCAGCTTCATGTTTGGGTTTTTGGCAACGTTAAGAGCACAGTCTGGCATACAAATTCAGCTGTTCTGCAAAGCCATGTGTCATTAATAAAAATGCAGAAGTGCAGGAAAGACAGACCTCAAAGAAACTTTCAGTTTCAGTCTCCTTTAGGTAAGGATGGTGACAGATACTGTTGTATCATCTAGAAATGGACTGCAAGCCACCTGGGGTGGGATTATCATCTTTTGGGATTTGCACAGCATCTTGTAGACAAGAGGGGTCATGTTAGAAAACCTTCTTAACAAATAATGAATCATAATGTTGTGACAGCAGAATAACTGCCACTTGGGAAGAGAATGGGAGAGAATAAATCAGCAACTTTTACCCTCTTCTGTTCTTGTTTTCATTTTATTTGCTGCTGAATTTGTGCTCTGGATTCTTCTGGATTCTCATAAACCTGCTTATTTTAAGAGTCAGTGGCACTTTTCACAGGCTTCAAATTAAACATGACTTTATGTACTCTACTAAGCAGGGATAAAATTACACGCTACAGTGCTCTCCTGTACTGGTGCATTAGTCAGAGATTTAGTGCCCAGGAGTAATCTTTTCTTGATTAAAATCTAATTCTCAGTGTTATCAACAATTGATGTAATAAAATCAGAAAACAATGTTGGACTTACCACAGAGATTAAGATGCAGCTGTAAATTAAACAAGGCTCTCATATCACCATGATAAAACTAGCTCATTAAAAGTGTATTTTGGAGTCCAAATTGTTTGGTTTTCCCATTTCTGCAACTTCTCCCTCCATGCAATCAACATTCCCAGAATTGCCATGCAGGTAACCAATGAGTAGTAGGAAAAAATCTCTGACTTTATATGAAACAGCTCAGTTGTTAGATTGGTTACACTGGTTGAGTATGGATTTAGTAGCCTGATCTTAGGCTGTTCTTTATAAGTGCTACAGGTAGATATAGTTATAAAGATGATTATCTGAATATTGCAATATGAGTTCAAAGTACACTTTCTCATCCCTATAAAACAGGAATTTAGTGCAAGATTATAAAAGACCTATCCATCAAATCTTTATCCAGATAATGGGAGAGGCATGATTAGAAAGGCCATATAAGACTGTCAGTCATTGAATAGTTCTTTTCTTCCAATTAAGTCTGGATTAGGTAAGCACTTTGCTAATACAAATATTTGAGGACACATTCTCTTAAAGCTGAACCACTCTTCTAGGTTGTTCTTGTTTGCTAAAATGAAGCACAAGGATGTACTTTTGGCAGTTGTTTCTCTCTCTGGCATATAAGTTCAAAGCACAAAAAGTTGCAAACGTCTCTGAGGGCTGCTTGCATACGTTCTTTTTCATTCCTTTAAGAGCAGAAAGGCTGAGGGCCCTCAATAAGAATCCCTTTCTGAGTTATTTTTTTGAATTCTTAATTTCATAATGTTTTTCTGTATGCAGCAAACGAGTTCACTACCCTTTCTGTTGACACAAAAGGTGAATTTTTCAGTGGAGCAGCATAAGGGGGTGCCAGATAATCCCTAACACATTCATGTTATGTTCCTGAAGGGAAACAGAGAGTATTACATCTTCCTCTGCACTCAGTTTTGCAAAGTTAGGATATATAGGGTAGACTTTGATGGCTGTTGGCTCCACAGTCTAAGAGACTTATAGATCATAATTTCTTTACACACTGTTAAGGACTTTGTAGAAAGCAGGACCTGCTCAATCATCTCTGACCTCTGACCCCTTCCACACAAATATGCCTCCCTAAATTCCTGGAAGTTTGGACAGTTAGATAAGCAGTTCCTGACAGTTAGATATCCAATTTCTGACTGGAACCTGAGATAAAGTAAAGGTGGTACAATTGTCTGATTATCTCAGACTAGGAAGAGGTAAATCAGATGGGGGAGCAGTGATAGTGGACATAAAGAATACACAAAGAAAGCAAATTCAGCAACTGTGCTGAAGATCAGCTCTGACTGGTCTGGAAGGGGGAAACCATATAAGAAACCCACCAACTTCAAAGACTGAACATGAGACTAATTAGCACTGGAACAGAGAAAATCATGTAAGCCATGGACATTGAATCCTTTGTTTGCTGAAATGTATGAAGAATGAGAAGTTTTGAGGGACTGGAGGAATCCCATCACAGAGAAGACCATGGTGAAGAAGGACCAATGGGATATTACTGTATCCACAGGCATGGTGACTATCTCTGTATTTAATCTAATTCTCTCTCACTATCTTTCTCTCACCCCCTTCCCCTTTTCTATTTCTTTCCTCTATCTCTCTACCTCATATTTTACTGTTAAATAAAAGCTACAATATTGACTTGGCATATGGTCTCATTTGCACCTTTATTGGGGGAAGAGGCATCTCTCAATAATCAGGTCTTAACACACAGGAGAGTGGCTTATGTAGAATGGTACAATATTTTCCATGATCTCTTCCACAGCTGGTTGTAGAGCATAGTTAAAATATATTTACTTCATTCATTTTCCACAACTCCAACCTGAAAATCTGGGTAGACCAGTCTAAACAGACTCTGCTTCAGAGATGTGCATGCCTGGGAAGTCAGTCATGCACAAAAGGCTCCATATGATTATCCAGTCTTATTTCAAGGCAGACAATCTAATCTACATCACTCTTGCATTGAGCAATATCTTCTGTGCTGGTGTTAATCCTGCCCTCCAGAAAGGCATGTCTGCAGATAATCAAGACAAAACATCCCTCAGGAGTTTGTTCCTCAATCATCCTTATGTCATAGAATCCATTTTTATTTGTCAGCTGAATGTTGTCTGTCTCTGCTTGTTGATCTTAGTTCCTTGCCTTGCCTTTCCCATGTGGATAAGCAGTTCTTCAGTTTCTAATGTTTTTGAGTTAGAGGTCATCTCAATCACCTTTTCACACCAAACTTCATTTGAAGTAGATGTTGGGGGTTTGGAGAAACGGAGCATTCCTATTCTGCTGCCCTTTAGGAATGAAAGACTGACGTATATTGGCTGTATAATTTTGCATAGATAGTCACCCCATTCCTTTCCATACAAAAATATGTGAGTTTTGCTCTTCTACCTTTCATAACAATGGTCTGGTAGGAGAGGAATCTAATTTCCTATTGATCTTTATTTGGTATTAATCCTGCATTGAAAAATGAGAAAAAAAGAACCCTGAAATTATTGCATTTTTCAACAGGTTCAGATTTCATACTTTAATTATCATAATATAAGACTCATCCTTTTAAAAATTCTGATTAGAGGTCTGTAAATAAGAATGTTAAAATTTTGATTTCCCCCAAACTTGATGATGGGATTAACCAGATGCCCTTAATTGCCTTTGTAGACCCAGAGGGGAAAAAGGTCCCACCTTAAAATCTCCCTGCTTATATAATAATTTCATATATTTTTCATTTTCCAGTTCCTAGGAAATGTCAACTTAATTCTCAACTGAAAAAGCCTTGTGGGAAACAACAGCTCTTGCAGACGCGAGTAACTGTGATCCTAGAAGAATTTAATTTTGCAGAAGTGCAGAAAATATGATGTGACTCTCAGTGGGCAGAAAGCATTTATTTTTTCTTTCAGTCTATTCTGGCTGTTGAAAAGCAATCATACTGGCATTTTGTGTTATTCACTCCTGACAAAATCAGCTAATCACAGAATGGGTCAGGTTGACATGGACAACAGCAGGTCACCTGGTCCAACCTCTCTGCCTCATCAGGGTCACCCCAGAGCACATGGCACAGGATTGTGCCCAGGCAGTTCTTAAATATCTCCAGTCAGGGAGACTCCACAACCTTTCTGGCAAATCTATTCAAGTGCTCAGTCATCAGCACAGTAAAGAAAGAAGTTCTTCCTCATGTTCAGGTGGAACTTCCTGTGCATCAGTTTCTGCCCATTGCCTCTTGTCCTATTGCTTGGCAACACTGAGAAGAGCCTGGAAACATCCTCTTGACACCTCCCTCCAGATACTCACAGACATTGATGAGTTCCTCTCTCAGTCATCTCTTCTCAAGGCTGAACAGGCCCAGCTCTCTCAGGCTTTTCTTGCAAGAGAGATGCTCCTGTGCCTTAATCAGCTTTGCCATCTTCCAGTGGACTCACTCCACGGTAATTATTTAGCCTTATACTCCATTACACTTTCTGATTAAACCTATTTGAGCAATTAGTTGTCAAAGAAATAAGGTTTTACATTGTCCCATTCCTAGGACTTCTTCACATGGTGTTCTGTTCCTGGGGACTCTTCACAGCTCTATTGTTCCAGCTGTTGTCACAGCTCCAAGACTACCCCACAGCTGCTGTGAAGTTTTTATGGTTTTTTTTTTTAACTTCTTCTGATGTCAGCTTTAACCTCTCCATCCTTTCAATCCTTGGATTAGTTCAGAGCAGTTTGAAGGATGTTCTGTGTTATAAATACAGACAATAGCTCCTACCTTTTCTGTACCTTAGTCATGTTTGAAAATATTAGTGATGTGAGTGTATGCAAACCAGCCTACAGGTGAGTGTGCACACTTCATTCAGCTCAGCTATCTTCATCCTCAGGAAGAACTGGAAGATACTCCCTGGACACAATTTGGCCTTTGCTCATCAGCAAGTCACCTGGGGGAAAGATTTTAGAAATATTGGTTTCCCTTTTATTCCTCATTTCTGTGTAGCCTGCCAAAGAATTTAATACACACAAAAAATTATTAAACATTTGCAAAACCTGATCCCCAAGGAAACTATTTGCAAACAGATAAACAAGCCAAGCAGGGTGGAGGGAGCCTACATATCTAAACAATATAATAGGCATTTGCTGCTGTGAGCTATTTTCAGTGTCTTCACTGCATGTCCCAGTACGACAATTAGCAACTGGCACTGAGAGACAGAGACTAATACCACAAACTGAATTGGAGTTTGGTTGTTCTCCCACACGTCTTTCTTCCTTCTCTCTCAGTCCAATGCAATGGAGTTATATTTTTTAAAAAGAAAATGAGATACCCTATACAAAAACATATATGTAAGACCCTTTAAGTCCTCAATCTCTTATTTTTCCTTTTTTTTTTTCTTCCATGACAAATGTGATTTTAATAACTACAATGTTCACTACAATTATTCCATCACAGCTGGTGGAAGCAAAACATGTTGATTTATCACTGTTCACCTTAGTGACCCCCATGGGCTCCGTGGGAGTTCTTATACTCTGGTCAGTGTAGGGCCAACATTGACGACTTGGGAGTGAATGATTACAGTGGTAGACAGAGCAAAGATTACAGTCAAGGTGGAATTATTGCCCTGACTTTACTCCCACCTTTTTCAGGCTTTTTTGAATTTGGATTTTATCCTGAATGAATTTCCATTCCATTTCCTTTAAAGAAAGTCTGCTTAACTTTGGCATGTTAGCGACAGAATAAAACAAATAACCCATAAACCCATAACCTATTTTGTGTACTCATAATCCTTGTATCTCAACCATAGCCAAATGGGTCCCATTAAGTTGGCATGATGCATCCAATAACGTAGTGTGGTGGGTGCCTGGGGGAAACAAATATTATGGCAGGTTATGTAGTAGTACTTTCCTAGTTACACCTTCCCAGCTACCAGCAATGAGCAGCTGAGCAAGCAGTGGTATTAAAATGTTAAATAACCCTGAGGGATTTTCCTCTATGAGTTTCTTCTGTGAACTCGTTCTAGTGAGTGCTAGCAAGGGCCCTTTGCCAGTGACTCAGAGATGTGCTGAAGTCATGACTTTGTATGAAGTATAATATGCACCTATTACTTTATAATGGTAGCACTCACCTTTCCTGAAGATAGGGTTTGTGATTAATTCTAATAATTTTCAGATAAAATTGGCCACACTATGCCCCAAAAGATTTAGAATGTCTGCCTGCCCATCCCTTATAGTACACAATTTTCTTCACAATCACAGATGCTGACTGAATGTGCTTTAAGAACATTCAGCTACTCTGCTCTTAGTGATGTCAAAAAATGATGCTCTTGGAAATGCTATGAATATACCTAATTTCTTTTAATAATGTCTCATTAGTTCCAGAAGGTTGTGCTCTTGGCATTCTATGCTCTAGTATTGCAGAGACCTGTAAGACTGCTGCTGTTGGTTCTTTCATCAGTATCTTCTCACACACGCTTACTGAATTTACCCCAGTGGTTTCTGATTTCCTGTGCCTGCCCTTGGGAAGTGCTAGTTAGTGGAGAAAAGCTTGGTGTATTGATGCATACAAAAGTCCTGTTACATAGCAACTAATTTAAAGTGACTGAAATTAACTTCCTGTAGCAAAGCATTAATCATAGAGTCATAGAACGGCTTGGGTTGGAAGGGATCTTAAAGATCGTCTAGTTCCAGACCCCTGACCATAAGCAGGGACACTTTTCACTAGGCCAGGTTTCTAAAAACCCCATCCAACCTGACCTTGAACACTTCCAGGCATGGGAGAACCATGGGATAATGTGTCTGGGAAATCTTTTCCAGTGCCTCACAACACTCAGAGTAAATAATTTCCTCCCAACATAAAAATGTTATGGCTTTTTACATTATTAAACAAGTTTTCTAATTGTTCATGAAAATCATTACACAAAACATTTCTATTCAACTTGACTCTGGATTTTTAAAAGGAAGAAATGCCCACAGAAAACAGGTGCTTCCTGCATAATAATTAAGATCCTGCATGTGTCTGGATATCAGGAGGTGAGTGAGGTTCAGCCTAGGACTCTTGGTCATTCTGCTGCACAGTAATTTTAGAGTCTGGAAAACAACCAGGCCAGAATGCAGACACAGAACAGAGATTTCTCTGTTTTAGAAGACAAAAGGAGGACATATTCCTGAAAAAACTCCATATATGCACCAAAAGTCCTTGGGACAAAGCAGGAAAGTTTTGCTGGGGTGCTGCTCTTCATTCTGGGCAAGGCTGGCAACCACCTATGACATCAGGCCTCAGTGGACACTGAGTGGAATCCTGGTGTTGAAGGTGCAAGCCCAGCCTCCTTGTGCTCCAAAGGACTCTGGAACCAGAAGCTTGTGAGAAAATCCTTAGGGAAGCACAGGGAGGAAGGATAAATGGTATTGGGAAAGGCTAGGTAGGAGAAGGGAAGGAAATCCAGGGACTGAGTGCTGCCTGAGAAAAAGAGGGTTGGAATAAGAGAAGGCAAAATCCAAACGGAACCTCTCCATCCTTGCTCCTTTTCTTGTCATCACCAACCGTATCTGTCGGAACCCAGGACATTCCTCTGGCTGCCCTGGGTGGTCAGAGACCCTGGCAAGGGGTCCAGGGGCTTTTAGAATGGGGGTTCAAGTGGGCAAAATGGAGGAATCTGGGTATGTCCCTGTCCTTCTGTTCCTTCTTCTTGTCCTCCATCTGCTGTTATGGTGGCTCTTTTGGACTGGATTAGAGTACAAATGCATTGCCTAACATAGGTGATAGGTATTGGTAATTAACTGTAAACATGGAACAGATAGTACTTAGTATACAGGGTTAACACTGCCCTGAAGGCAGGCAGTCAGGGACAACCTGAGCTGCAGCAAAGACCTCAGCAGAGCAAAAAAGAATGAATTAGGTAAGAAAGAGTAAACAACCTTGAAAAACAAAGCCCATGAATCTCGACTTCTGGCACGGGGCTTGGGAAAGAGACTTTTCTACTATCTCGGGAGTCATTTCAACCTGAAACTCAAGACACACCCACCCATGTATTTGAACCTCTATAACTAAGGCAGAACAATTAAATATAAAACTGTGTGTATAAAGACCTTACATGATGATTTTTACATGTACTGTTATGAATGAGTTTCCTTCTGCCACGGGCCAATTGATTAGAGTTACAGTAATTTTACTCTTTGCTTTCATTGTTAGGTTAACAACTGAATTAAAGACTACTATGAAAGACATTTTTTATTCCAGTGCTCCTAATCCATAAAGCAAAAAAATGAACAAGTGCCTGCTATTTGTAAATCTATAGATGTAACACTACCATTGGCAAATTGTTTCACTGTACAGAGAAAGTAACAAACAAGCTGATATTGGTAACAATTTCTGATATAATTAGATAAAATTTACAGTTCAAACTCAGTTTTAAAAATATATTGCTTATATTATGGAACAAAGGAGTTGAGAAACCCTCTTATTGTGTGGATTTGTAGTTTTGGTGAAAGAACTTTGCATGATTAAAACATCAGTTCAGAAATGGCCTCCAAGTTTACAAGCTAACAGGAGTGCTTTTTTTTTTTGCTTGTATTTTAAAATATGAATTGTAAGTCTTATAAATAACATAATACAAACACACAAAAAGATGTGATGGCAACATCTGCTCTAGCAATACCCCTTACTTTTTTATGACCAACACAAAGTAGTAGATGGGGAATGAATTCTGGTGTCATTAACAGGAAAAGAAATAAAAAGTTACTCAGAGCAATGAAGCTTCACAGCTTCAGCACACACTGGACTAAGGCTGATTTTTGGATCTATTCCGAACTAAGACTTGGAAAGCCCCGTTTCCTTGGCAATTCAAAGAAACAATTCATGCCTTTATTTTGGGGGTTCTGTTAGGTCTAATGTCATCAGCTCTGCATCTGCAGTTTGTTCTCTTGAGCAGGAGCTAAGCTGGCCACACAAGAAAAAATTGTGGGTAAATAAACAAACAAACATATATGAGCAGTTTCCTGGGATTTTGGGCTTGCTTAGCATTTCAAAGTCCCTCTCTTTTTAATAAGTCATTGGATTGCTCAGTAAAAACCGACATTTAGAAAGAAAAAGAACATATCTTTAACAGTTTTTTTCCTAGCAAAGCCATGAATACGTATCTACATAAGCTCAGCCAAACTTCTGGCTTCCTTTCTTTTCTAATTATATTGCTCAGACTGTGTGTTCTGTCTCCAGGTTTGAGTCAAAGGTCTCTGTGTTTTATCCAGCATGGATAAAACTGATTCACGACTGCTGATTCCCTCTCTTCGTGGGGTGTTGCTGGGTGCAAAGGTTGTGGGAAAATGTGGCTCTTGACTGCAGCTCCTGCCTAGGATTGTAGTACATAACCTACTAGCTCCTACCTAACCACTCTAACTCTTTAAAAACATTGCATTTGTTGTACATTAATTAAGGTGGGTTCCTTACATCCTTCAGCTTGGGGGTTGCACTGGGTGACCTGCAGTGATCCCTTCCAATCTAAACTATCCTATGATTCCCTGTAAAGCAGTTTTCCAGGTCTGAAATCAGAATCATGGCTATCAAACAAAGGATTGTTGTATGGTCCAGCAGGACCAGCATATCAACACAGTCAGGTTCTCACTTGGGTTATGGACTTAGGGTCCTCCCTCTTCGCCTGCCTGTTATCCCCGGGCTTTTCCTTTGAAGCCAACAAAGGAATAACTTGAATACCGGGTGCAAAATAGTTGATGAAAGCTTTGGTCCACTGTGAGTAGGATTGCAAATCTTTGGCTTCATTTGAAGTAGAGCAGGGTTCATTTGGATGCTGCTTTCACTTTCAATTAATGGTGGCCCTGCTGTGCATTTGCTTGTTATGTGACTCAGCTGTAGAATGACAATCCTACAATGGATACCATTCCTCTATTAAATCCAGAGCCTTTGATATCTTCAGCACTTGCCTGGACAAGCCTCTCAGAAATCTGATCTAACAACAAGCCTCCAGAGGACCCTTCCACACAAATCTTTCTATGATTCTCTCAGGGCTTTTTTCATCATCCATAAGAAAAGGTTATTTAATGCAGAAAGAGGTCTGTTCCTCATGTGGCATACCAACACTTTGCTTTATCACTTATGGCTGTAGATATCACTAATGCAACTCACAGTTCAGAAGTTTTAATCTATTCTCCCAGTGAGTAGTAGGGTCAGGAAAGCTGCAGAGGTATTTCTAAAGAAAAGGGAGGCATGGCTCCAATAGTTTTATGCCAGAAAACGATTCAGTGGAAAACCTGCTGAAAAGGTTGAAGTCAAGTTAAGCATGCAGATAAAGAAAAGTATGACATTCACCTAAAATATCATAATTAATGAACAAATTTATCATCATGAAGTAAATTTGACAGTGTGGTCACTTTAGGTTCACAGCACTATTTGCTCCAAAGTAGCTGATTTGTTCTTTTCTTCCTTTTAAATACAAAAATTATGTAAAAGGAAATGCAGTTTCCCTGAAGGTCCCATGTCACTGCATAAATTGAAAGTAATACTTGCTCTGGATTTCACAGGCAGGGTAGAAATGTGGTTCTGCTTCAACAGAAGATCTATCATCAGATGATATAAATTATTGCAGATCAGACAAAGTCAGTGTAAATACATTGAGTCTCAATAAATGAAGACCTGGACCTGCAGGTTTCTTGGGCTACTCCCAGTTATTGATCCAGGAAACTGTCAGTTAGTTGGCATTGAAAAATGGGGCTGCTCAGGTTTTGTATGAAACATGGAAGCTTTTAATGAAGAAATGTCAGCAGTGACAAAAAGCTGTGAAAGCTGAGTCTGCAGCCCCAGCACAGACAGGTTCTGGTAGAAATACTCATGCAGGATTCTCCCAAGTGTTCCCAGGACACACAGCACGTGGCCTGTCTGTTCTGCTGGCTACAGCAGTAATGTTAGCAATAACACCAGGATCCAACGGGCCTTTCAAATCCATCATGCATTGATTATGCATGCTGGTTTCACCCTTCATGTTTTCACCAATATCATACATATTTGGAAGCCTGATCCCAAATGGAGGAGAGACATTTTCAAATCTGTTCACCCTATTATGTACACAAGACTTTCATCAAAAGGCAATGAAAGTACAATTCCTTTTTTTCAATGGAGCTGGAAGGTGTGTCTTTCTCACACAGCTTAATAGAAACTATTGGAAGGGTGCAGAGAANCAATGAATCAGAGACATTCAGATGACTTGGGCATTTATAAAAACTACAATTAAAGGCTCACTTTATATGTTTGTGTTTAAAAACCTTGGCTAAGATTATTCAGTGATTAAATACAGAGTAGAGAGAATAATTTTTGGGGAATATTGGCCATAATCCCCCCCAGTAATCTATTACATTATTGTTTCTATAGTGGATGACATCACCTCTCTTTGACTCACTTTACATTTCTGTAATGCTTGAAAAGGATTTCATTGTTAAGATATGGAAGGTTTCCTCATACACCACAGCTGACAGGAGGACTCTCATTTCCCTCATCATTCAGTCTTCATTCTGTCTGCATGAATCCAACCAGCTGAAAGATAATATCTTCTAACAACTGCAATTGCTGTTACTCTGCACACAGTGTCAAATTGTGCCCTTAATTCTATCTCCATTGTTACTGTATGCTGCTGGCAATGGGTCAGCATTTAGCAAGGTTTTAGTCTTTGGTCATAGCCACCTTCTAAGAGTTTTATGTAAAACAGGATTCCTTGTTTTCTCTTTGGGCCACTAAGAAGAAATATTGTGGTGTTAAAAAAAAGGAGCTTCCTGACAACTGACTTCTCATTTGTAACAGAGACTGATAAAATCTGGTATGTAAAATGGAAGTAGACAATTGCCTGCTCTAATGTTGGCTCAGGTTAGGATTTTAATCTCAGTGTTCACACAACACAACAAGCCAACCATGTTCCAAAGAGCACGTGTATGGTTGGACAGAAAACCCTGGAGCTGGAAGGTGTGTCCTCATCACACAGCTTAGTAAAAACTATTGGAAGGGTGCAGAGAAATATCTTAGTCAGGCTCTTGCTTTATGAATACTAAGAACATCTGGACCCTATTTCATCTCGTTTTGCAGATGACCCATCACTGTTCTGTGCTGCCTTCTTTGTTCATGCTCATGTATATTTGTATGACATTTGACTGCATATGTCTTATTGAGTGAGCTCATACAGACCTTTTGTCTACAGCCTGGACTTTGGTGACACCAACCTAAGACTGAATCATGGGCATAGCATGTGTGTGCACCACTAATGGATAATCCAAGGCTCCCACACTAGAAGTTTCTTCTGCCTTGCTGTATTACCTTCACAGCTACTTTCATGTCTCCCCAGACAGTATTTCCTTGTTGAGCAAGTTGTCCAGCCACTTGCTCCCCATGCTGTACTGTTGTTAAACTTCACAGAGTTGGTGATTGCTCAGCAATCTAATTTGTCAAGGTGCCCACAGGACCAAGATTTGTGGCAGCTGCTTTAGCGAAAAAAATCTGAAGTTTTTTGAGGTCTGAATCAGGCTTAGGACCCAACAATGTAAAATATGGCAACCCTCAATTTGTACTCAGTAATCAATCAGACACATGTACAAACTGGAGGTCTGACCAAGAGGTTGGTTATGTGAAGAAACATGCATGGAGTTAGATGGTACAGGAATCACTCCCAATAAGACTGATTTTTGAGGAAGACCTCTAAGCATATTTAAGTGGAATGCATATTGTGTTTATTTGTTTTGATATGTGTCTCTAATGAAGCCCTCTCTGTCATTCTAGAAGCCCTGCCTGTGGAAGCCTTTCACTAATCTTCCATCATCTTGCAGACTGAAGGAATTTATTAAAAATGTCCATTCCCAACACATTTTCCTTCAGGAAACACAAATCCAAACTTACTGCTTAGGTTTAATTTCAGACATGAAAACCTGCAAGCACATTATTAATGAAGTCTATTGCATATTAATACAATACTGCCTGATCTCATTGTTTATGTAAATGCTCCATTTTTGAGCTCTCTTAGCTACTTGACCTCAGGGATGTCTGCCAAAAAATGACTGATTTCTGCTCTTTGTCAGAGGAGTGTAAATGGGCAGGGCTGGCTGGACTTCTCACAGGATGTATAGCATAGAGTTTCAAAATGTCATATTCTAGAAGGTTACAGACTAAACAGGTTTCAGCTAATGGGGTGTCTGCAGTGTCTGAGGAAAGGGAAAGTTTGAGGCTTAGATGCTTATTACAAAGTCATCCCTGCTTCTTCAATAACTCATTTTGATATTTTTTAATTTGCAAAAATGTGTCTGTGTGATCCCATAGGCTCTTAACTACTTTGTAATGAGTGTGTATGAACAGATGGAAAATGTTTTCAATTTCTGAGAGAAGTGCTAATGGATGTCACCAGCTATTAGAAAAGCTCAGGTGGTTCCATTTTGGGAGAATAGGTATTGTCATAAGCCTCTTCATTTTTAATGAAATGTTTGCTCATTTATACCTTTATGTTAAGTTTAAGACAGCCTGTACTAGTGTGAAAAGATCAGAAATTGAGCTGGAAATTATTCACTGTGAAATGGTCCAGAAACTTAAATCCAAACATTTCACCTGAAAATAACAAAAGCTTGTTGTCACCCCAGTATCTGGAAAAAATTAATAACTGGGGAAAAAAAATTATTCCATCAAGGTTAGACTTCTTTTTTCCTCTTTAAAACATATACAGAAAAAACCCCAAAAACCCACCAAAAAAAAAAAATGCCAGCAGTAAGGAACAATTTTTCTATGTAACATTCAATACCCTGCTAATCTCTTTAGATTTTTATCCATTAACCCAGAAGAGATTTCATACTGGTTTTTAGCTCCCTCTAGCATCAGACATTAGCATCTTCCCAGGAGAAGAAACTGAAATATGAAATATAAAAGGATAAAATGAAACTCAGTAAGTAAATTTTCCCTTATATATCCACGCTGAAGGGAAGAATTAATAGAGTGAACAGGGCTGAGAAAAAGCTAAAGAAACCAAAATATTTTCCTGGCTGGGAATTGAAGAATGGAGGGAGGCACAGATGAATTGGGATAGAGTGGTACTCCTGGGTCGCCCCTCCTCCTCTGTTACTACAAAAGACAGAGTTCAATAATATAGATTGCTCCTCTCCTTTCTGGTGTTGTCTCTCATTGCTCAGCTGTATTGAGACTGTTTTGATTAAGCAGCTGTGAACTGCATGAGATTATATTAACAGATAAAGACATCTCAGTGTTCTGTACACAGGCTGATACTTCGGAGATTAAAATGTGTAAAAGACCCTTTGCTCAAATCTTGCACTAATTCTCTATATATCTGATGCAAAAGGCCCACCCCACAAACAGAGCTCATTCAGCACTCAAGCCAGGCCTGAAGAAGCTTTCACCCAGCTGCTGCTCCTTCTTTTAAATCTCAGTGTTTCCAATTCAGTTTTCAACTTGACCAGTAAAGTAGGCAAAGGAGCAGCAGCAATGACAAGTAAGGCAACACCTGCAGCAAATGTTTCTCTGCCATTTCAATGTGAAGAGTAACAGTGCTCAGAAACAGAAATTATTTTTCTCACCTGTCCCATGAAAGGCTTTCCCTGAGTGACAGGTAAGGTTGCAGGTGTTTATTCAGTGACTGGAAGGTGGATGAAGGAGCTTAAAGGGAAGTGTTAAAACCTGCAGAGGGTGGAAGAAAGACTGAATAGAGGAGCCTCAAGGTGGAATATGTTCCTCACAGGTTTCTTCACAGCATACGTTTTTTAGGAACAGCTTGAACATTTATACTTTTTTTTTTTTTTGCTCTATCATTTGATGACTCCAGGCATAGAGAAAAGTCTCTATTGTGCAAGATACTGTACAAATTATATTTCTTGGCCTCAGAAAAATTGCACTTAGAGCCATAAACCCAAACAGATGGATGAGACATTCTCCAGAGACTGACTAGGTGAACCATGGACCACAGCTAGAAAATACCTGTATCTAAGTAAAAAAGAGAAAATCAAATGAGAAATAAATTTCAGTTCCTGCATTGAAAACTGCAAAAAAAAAGAGGATATTTTAACTTAAATCTGAGTGAAAAAAATTAGACATGTATGTGATGATATATTAGCTTCCTTTGGTAAAGCAGAAGTGTTTTAATGACTTCTCTCTGTCCAGCCCTGCCAACATTCCAGATCTTCCCAGTTAAGTGCTTCCACAATAAGAAATGATACAGGGAGCCATCAGGCATTGCATGACACTGCAGCTCCTAATTCTGCTGTGAGTATTCCTCTGAAGGCTGAGTTTGTTTTAAGTTTATTTTGTTTCAACTGATCTTGCAGCAGAAGAAATGGGAGCCTCATGAACAGCTGGGATATGGCAAGTCCCATATCCTGACTCATAAAAGTCGCAGGTAATCCAAAGAAAAACTATTCCAAAGGCACAGAATGGCAGTTACTTTGCTTTTCAACAGCTCTGCACTGAAGGTAACAGATGCCTTTCTTTGAAACCAGTCTGTTGGAATTTCACAGAGGGGCAAAAACTGCAGAAAAAACCCCAAACACAAAAAAAAGCACAGCTGTCAGGTTCAAACAGCCTTGAAGTGGAGCTACAATCCAGGGAGACCGAGAAACATGCTGAAAGCCAAGAACTGAGAAAAAACCCAAACTGTTTGGGTGCTTATCAATAGGAGTGCTTTGCAAAAGTGCTCTTTTCCCAACAACTGCCTGGTCCTTTAGGGCTGGGCTGTCTTTGTCAATCCACGGGTTTGACACCATCTTCTGAAAATGGTGCCCTTCAAACAGGCTGCTCACCTGCCCAGCACCATAACTCGGGCAGTGGCAGAGTCACAGAGCACAAGCACTGCTTTCCACCTGCTGGGATTAACCATGATAAATGAGCTTTTTAAATTCTGGCACGAAAGAGAGCTCCTACTTGTGTTTCATTAAACTGGAGCTCGTAACAAGTATTTATATCCTAAGCAGCTGTGAGAAAACAGGGCATAGCACCAATGCAATTCATGGCAAAAAGAAAGAGTCTTTTTCCTGCATAAAAGATCCTCTTGGATAAAGAAGCAGATTTAAAAGCTGCTGCTTTCACAGAATATGACAGCTTTTCAGACAATACTCAAAAATGCTAAAAATCAACCTCCAAGCCAGAGATGAGTGCTGTGTCTGGAGTACAGAGGAATTGCATGAAAAGTTCTGTTGACAGAGACCAAACTTGGTTGCTGAAGATGACTGAAGTTGAGTTTTCAAAACTAAGAAACTAAAAATTACATTTCTTTGTTAGTTGATAGGCTCCTTTTTCACAGGTTCTGTCCCAGAGATTAGGATTATTTTGGGTACACAAAAGATCAGCATGCTCAAACATCAGCAGCAGCAAAAGATTTAGTTCTGGCAGCCCCATGAGGAAAAGAGTGTATGGTCTTACTGTGAACAAGGAGCACATACAAAAGCACACAGAATGCAGATGCACTCATATCATGCCCAGCACCTCAGTCTGTGCCTCTTGGCAAACATCTTTTCCTCTGCTGGCCTCAGTGGCTACTTTCCTCCTGTCCCTGTCTGCTCTTTTAAAAACCCCTCTATCATCTTCCTTCAGTGATGTTCATGATATTCCCCCTCTCAAAATATCTCAAAACAGTTAAATGGTATTGAATATCCCTTTGGTCAGTTCAGGAGAGCTGTCTTGGACATGCCCCTTCCCAAGCTCTTGCCCAGCCGCAGGTTTTGGGGCTGGTGGCACTTTGGGGAGACATCCATGAATATGTGGGAGAACTGCTCAGCTGTAGCCAAAACATTGGTGTGTTATCAACACTTTCCTAACTGCAAATACAAAGCACAGCACTGCAAAGGCACTGAGAGGGAAATTGACCCCATGCCAGTCAGACCCAATGCATTTGATAGTATAAAACTCTTGATAAAATGTATTTCTTGATATGTCCAAATTGAAAAGTGACTATAAAAGAATTATAGAATTTAAAAAGAAGCTAAAAACTTTTAAGAAAGTAATTTTAAAAGAACCCCACAATGAGTTAATTACTTTTTCACAAAGTCACAGCATTCTTAGTTTCAACAGAACTGTGTCTTACAAAGGTGTGTGTGGTGGGGGGAAATCAACATTTCTTGGACTACCTTCTCTGTCTTTGTCAATATGAATTTTACCATTTGAATTTAATCAGACCTTGTATCTAACTTAAACTCTGATCTTTTGTAGGCTGTGCAAACTTGGTTTTTCTTCTTTCACAAATACTTTTTAACAAGAAAGGCATTACACAAATGTTAGCTGAGTGCCTTGTGTCTGCATTAGCAGAACAAGTTCATACAGCCCCTTGTTTGATCTGCTTGTCAATTTTGCCCTGAGAGAATAAACAAAGTGTCAGACTGAAGATTTATTTGTGTAACAGAGAGAGAGGCATGCAATGCATGAGTTTTGGAGGACTACAGGGCTTTAATATTAATCCTCATCCAATCCATGTGCACTGGTCTGGAGGGTTTAGAGATATCTGGTAGCCCAGATGGATTAGGAATGGTAGAATCTGGGACAAAAAAGGCATGGAACTTATGTGGTTTGACTGCATGGAGTGTGTAGTGAAATTCATGTTTTGACAATCCAGACTTCAAGAAGAGTGTCTAAGTTGTGTCCAGTTTGGCCAGGTCACACTAATCAGCTTCCAGGAGAAAAAACAGGATGACATCCAGAGAAAAAACTGCAGAAGGGGGTTACAATTGTGCTTTTTGGGCTTGGGACTAGACAGATCTGCCAATTGTATTTATAGTATATGATAAATGGTTTCATCAATAGAAGTCCTAAGTTTTCCTTCAAAGTACGTAGCCATCCCTCAATTCCTGCCAAATCAGGGCTGGACTGGAGCATTAACGGCATTTTGGACAGAAAGGAGAAATGCATAAAGTGAAAAGACAAGAGAATGCACAGGTGAAAGCCCTTTGCACTATGAGACTGTTTCAGAAGTTGCTTGGGCATTCAGCTACAAAGCTCTGAGGAAAAATCTGTGTAGCCCAGCAAATTTCAGTTTTATCATTAAAATAAAAAAATTAAAGAAAGGAAAATGATGTTTTTTTCTCCTTGTCTCAGCCCAGTGCCTGTTATCTGCCATGAGGTAACAGTACTGAAGAAACAGTTTTCTGCATTGTTTTTTGACTGTCCCTCACAAATGCATATGTTCTAGGGGATAGCTGAAAAAACTTGCAGAAATATTTCTATTAAATTTATTCATAGTCCTGAAACACTTTGGATGCCTGATCATGAATAAGATACCTGGGATCATGAATAAGATGCCTGGTGGACACCAGCTGGACAACATATCAGAAAATGTTATTTCCACCAATTGGTTTACAGTAGAAGGCCAACACAGATTGATGTGTAAGTGCAAAGGAACAGTGAAACAATAATAGTGTAAGAGGTGCACTCAGCATTCTAGCTCCTTGATTCTTTCAAGTTTTGGTTATGTTCACATTGTTTCTGGTAAGTCCCAATTTTTCATGGGTGTCACAATAAAACAAGATTTTAGGAAGGCAACAAAGATGACATTTTCCCAGTATATACAGTCAATGCCTCAAAAGTATTAAAGAATCACAGCAGGATAAAGAACCAAAGGAATTATTTGAAAATTGTTTGAAATGCTTTACAGGGTGGATAACATTGCTGTATGCTTTTTTGACTAAAGGAATCTCAGATAACTTACCTTTTTCAGTTGTACATTAACTAACTTCAGTCCAAATTACCACACTCACTGCCACTGAAAATTACACACCATAAAATGTACATGAAAGAATAATACTTCATCCTCACAGAACTCATGTAGAAGAAAAGAGCATATCTGTGAATGATCTCAGATTCTGCAAGCATCAAGAAACACAAAACAAAATGGCAATTTACAGCTCAGCTCATTTCATTCATTTCAACTTTAGCTATGGGGCTTTTTCTAAAAGCTATGAATTTTCAATGGTGATATTACTCCTTCTATAGGTGCAGTGACAGGGAGTACAAGCCTTTTCCACACCAGTCCACTGGCTGCTCCCTGGGTCCTAATGTCTCACCTTTTAATTTTTGGTGTCTCCTGGCTTAGCAAACCGTAATCAGAAGAATAGTCTCTTGTCAGGGAATACCCTCCTACTTCTTAGTGCTTTAAATACAATACAGTTATTTTAAAAATATTATTTTTTTAATCTCAGCTGAGAATGAGTATTAGCTGCATTTGCTTTGGATTCTCAAATCAACCACTTAATAACCTATTGCAGGAAATACCAACTTAAGTTTTTTCACTTCTTCCAAAGTTCCTCCCAAAAATCAATTTAATATTTTGAATGTCTCCTTCATAGGGTAAGTTTTTCATTCATAGCTAAGAATTCCTGTTTGTCTGAAGCTGTGAGGCAGAGCACAAAATTCCATAAACATCCATTTTCAGAGCACAATCCATTCCATTTGATTCAATCCACCTTCTAGACTTTGTATGTTGATTCTTCTACTAGGCAAAGATAAGAACTGCAAAATTAAGCAGCCTGATGATTCACAGAGAGATGAATAAATATTTTCTAAACATCAATGACCTTTTTTTTTTTCTGAATCAGAACATAATGAATATGATTGTCTTTGTAAAGCTCTAAAGCCCTACTTCTGAAATTAATAACTTGCAAACATTGGCCTTTAAGTAGTCTGCAGGGTAAGTGCTTAAGCTGAAGTAGACTTGAGATTTTCTGTTTATTTATTTTTTTTTCATTTCTTCCCTCTATTCAATCCTGCCCATAGCCCTGACACAGGTTGAATGCAAGAGCTTTATTGGACATACTGGAATTTCTTTATGATCAACTCATCAAGCAGACATCCTTTCATCTTCATGAGCTTTTGAATGCTTTTTGCTTAAAGCAAGCACAAGGACGTTTGTGGCAGGAAGGTCAAGGGTAGTAGGTCTGAGATAAACACTGTAAAACAAGTGAAAAGTGAAATTTGAAGTTTTATATTCTGTGCAGAACTCATTGTTAAGCTGTAAAGGTGTCATTATCTGTTTAGCTTTTCAAAGCCATTCAATAAACTAAAAACAAATAAATTGCATTCCAAACAGGGTCAGTATGCAAGAAATGA
This sequence comes from Alaudala cheleensis, assembly GCA_013398995.1. NCBI lineage: Eukaryota > Metazoa > Chordata > Aves > Passeriformes > Alaudidae > Alaudala > Alaudala cheleensis. The sequence continues at coordinate 78,918 of VWYE01018883.1, forward strand.
ATATTAAGGGGATCCAGAAGTTGACAATGGATGCTTCAGTCCAGTATTTCTGAGCCCTCCATTATGGATTTCTGTAGTCAGAAAAGCTTGTGTTGCCTAGAGATTATGTTTCAAATAATCCCAGTTCCTAAAGGCCTTTACAATTTTGAATGCATCTTCTCCTTCTCTCTGGGAATGAAATACCAAGCATTGCTATTCCATGAAAGAGAGTTATTGTGTCTATCTCATCACAAACTATTTAGGTTTGAAAATAGTTCCAGAACTACAGAAAAATTGCCTACAAAGCTGTATATGTTTAGCTCAGAAAGCAAATTACACCCTGGGTTACATCCAGAGCTGGGTGAGGCCAGCAGGGCAAGGGAGGGAATTCTGCACCTCTGCTCTGCTGACTGCAGGGCTGCATCTGAGGTCCCAGCACAGAAAAGACATGGACCTGTTGGAGTAAGTCCAGAGAATGGACATGGACATGGTCAGAAAGATAGAAAAGAAAGTCTGAAAGAATTGGAATTGCTCATTCTGCAGAAGAGAAGTCTTTGGGGTGATCTAACTGTAACCTGAAGGGAGACTACAAGGAAAACTAAGAGGGGCTTTTTACAAGTGACAGGAGGGGTGTGAAATGGATTCAAGCTGAAAGTGGATAGGTTTAAATGAGATTTTAGGGAAAAAATGTTTACTGTGAGGGTGCTGAGGCACTGGCACAGGTTGCCCAGAGAAGCTGAGCATGCCCCATCCCTGGAGTGTTCAAGACTGGGTTGAATGGGGCTTTGAGCTACCTGATCTAGTGGGAAGTGTCCCTGCCCATGGCTGGGGGTTAGAACAGGATGATATTTAAGATCTATTGCAACCTAAGCCATTCTGTGAGTCTGTGTTATCATCCTGTGTTTCTACACTGTGCACTGCTTGACCTTACAATAAGTAATATAATACATACATACAAAAAAAGGTGAGTAAAGTACCCCTCTCTTCCATTTTTTCACAGCTTTGACTCCAGTATTGTGCAGTGCAAATTATAAAGGGTCTGAGTAAATCAATTTAGGAAGCCAAGGTATTAGTTTTCAAAGGCATACTGGAATGATGCACCAAGTATTTGACAGGAAGTCAGAGAAATGGAAATGCTAAGCATAACTATTCTTAAAACAGCACAACTTGATGTGAAACATGAAATTAGGAGTCTGAGATTGTATTGTGAACATTTTTCTTAAAAGACAAAACATTGATACTATAAAATTTGAATAAATACAAACTCCGGTGGAAGAAATAGACTCTGTGCAATGAGACATAATTGTTGCATAACCTTTTAGAGGTTATGCAACTAAACACTGTTTGGTGATGCAACCTTGGTATGCCAGAATTCAATGGCAAAATGAGTCAACAGTGTAATTTAGGAGGGCCTCTCCTGGTTCCCTCCTCATACAAATCAAATTTGGAGGCAAATATTGTCTTATGATAGCAAGGCAGTACTTGCTGAATGTGTTGTGTGGCAGCTTGCAATATACCTTCATCTGGAATCACATTTATAAAAGAAATGTTCAATTCAAACCCATTTTTTACCTTATTTACTGACACCTAATCTATAATTCTTGAACCATGTTGCACTATGCAGAAAGCAGTGAAAATCAGCAGCAACAGAGAATGTTCTTGTGTCTCCAGCAATTCCACAGTGCAGGGACAGGCCTTTAGATTCAGCCTAAGTGGGTCCATGCAAATTGGGGGCAGACCAGGACAAACCAAATCTGCATATGAAATTATGTAACAGTGTTGACGCTGCTCTGACTGCATTGCTCATTTTCATTTTTCATTTAATTTGAATCCTCCCACTTCTGGAATTATCTGTCACTGTCATTCAGACTCATCTCCAGATCGAATGAGCAATCCTCTGTTCCACTGCCATCCTATCTTTATGCCTGCTGCCATTTGCATGTTCTTTTAATGGAGAAAATTGCAGTCAGTCTAATTGCAAGATGCAAACACAAGCTGACAAGGGAATGTAGTTTTCTCAGGAGGTGTGGCTGTGAAAGCTGGCACAAAGGATCACTATTCATGCTTGCTGAAAATTTTTTTCTCTCCAGCATGTCTCCACGCCTGAAATTAATGGGGAAGGAGTCATGTGAAGGGGCAGCACCTTCCCACTGCAAGGCATGGGATTCCCTAAAAGGAGGCAGGTACCAGGGAAGGTGTCCTCCTCTCACCTGCTGCCATGTGACATTCTGACGTAACAAGTGTCTCGACCATTCTTTTAGTATGTGCCCTGTCAAAAACCTTTTCCACTGAGTCTGGTAGATGGTTTCAAGTAACATAATCTTACACCCAGACTTATGTCTAAATAAGGCTTTTCATGGTACCCAGTCAAACGATCCTTCCTGCTCTTCCCATGGGCATGAACTTCGCTGTGACCTTTCAGTGATGCTCCATTGCATTTCCCACTAAAGCCTTCCTATTTTGGAGAACAGCTCCAACTCTACTGGACATAGCAGTCTTAGTTATCAGATGTCACTATAGAAGAAAAAAAAGAAGATTACACAGATGTTTTGTCTTGGTTCTGAGTTTTCCTAGACACTGATTTTTGTTTCTGCCTGATTCAAACCACAGTGATGTTGAAGCTTCAGAAAATACCTTCTAAAGTCAAGAGCTGTTCACTCAGGTGCTACAGGAAGATTAAATAAGTCAGTGAGCTGGGATCAGAGCTCAAGTTCCTTAACCCCTTCAAATGTTCCATTCAGTTTTTTGCATTGCCTTCCCTGGTTAATTTTTAATGTTTCAAATCTGTACCTTACACACTCAGACCAAAACTTGTAATTTACTCTGTTTGTAGTTTAAATTGTACTTTTATTATTAAACTGTTAAAAAATGCCTTTGGCCAATTTGGAGAGTGGGTAACATTTCATAGTTAAAATTATTATATTTAGATTCTTTTTTTATTATCCCAAAGTCTATTGGTGTGGGAATAGCAGCTTCAAGTGATTGTTACTTATTGAGAACAACATTTGGATTATTACCTTTCCAGAAAAGTACTTGCATTTCTGCCGAGATATTGCCTTAATTTGCTTTTATTACTAAAACTTAATGAGGCATTAATACAAAATAGAATTATTTTTACAATGATTTTAAAATTTATTGGATTACCAAAGTAGCATTCTGTCTACCAAGCCCATTGGGACCTTTGGTCTCCCTGCTAAAAATGCCAAAAGATGTCTTCCAGTTATCGCCAGGGCTAATGATGACCTCTGACTGTAGTGGACCACACCAATTCCTGCCTTGGTTTCCCAGCCAGTAAATATGGTGGGGAATACAGATCCCTGTAGGCTGTGACCTTTTTTCTTGTTTCATCTTTTAAAGCTCCAATTCTGCAGCACATACAAGCACAACTTTATCATTGCGACAGCACTGCTGTCAGTGGAGCTGCTCCAAGAATAAGGTCAGCAAGAGCATTCCTACAAGGCCATGGATTGAAAAATATTTGGGGTAAGATTTATTCCCCAGTTAAGAACCTGAATGGTGCCCAGCACAATAGATTCTTCTATTTGTTTGTGGCTTCCTCAGTAAAAAAGTTTGTTACAATAGTAATAAAGTGAGAAGTTCTATCTATCCTTTATCATTTTACAGCACTGTCATATTTCACACTTGGTACTGTGTTTGACTTTTATTCCCAGCCCTCTAAATATGTGACACATCCACAGAACTGCAGACTCAGAAGATTGATTGAATGTTGCTAATAAATATTAGGCTCTAGTCATATCCACTTGCACATCAAGAGAAAAGGACAAACACCTGCTTTGCAGACATCTGAATTTCTAACCTGTCAGCTGGAACACACTGGTTTCCATCAAAAGCAAATCTACTTAAGTGGATTGATGTTCTTTGGACAGGCAAAAAATAAGCATGAAATGCTAAGGGCTGTTTCTCTGGTTTTATTTCAGTTTCTTTTCACAAGATGAGACAACACAGTTGGCAGTTATTGGTCATTGAACAGGCTTTCATGAATTATTGAGAGAGAAGCTCAGCTGTTTTAGATGGCAAAAGAGTGCAATGTAAGGTGGGTATTGTCCATTATTTACACTTAAACTGAGATTTATTTTAGCCCAGTTTCCTCTTTACAGGGAAATGAGGCTAGTGGGTGACTTCTCCCTCCTGTGACTGAGGCCTTGAGAGATGCCTTACTAAATCCATTGCCAGCTCCCTGCTGACTATTGATTCCTTCAAGCCCAATGAACAGAAATGAGAAGTTCCTAATTTGTTGTGACTTTGCATAGATGTGTTTATTTATAAAAGGAGGGAGCTGTGGCAGTGTGCTTTCTGTTCAGCACTGCTACAACTTTGTGTTGGCAAGGGCTGGGGAGAGAAGGGTGGCCCATGCCAGGCATCGTGCAGGAGATTAGATGATATTGATAATTTGTGATTATTGCTTCTCAGCAGAGTGTCTGTGCTCCCTCTCCTTTGTGCCTTTGCTTTCTCTAATATTCTAAACATAACATATCTAATATTGCTGAGAAGCCAAAAGCAGGGGAAAGAATTTTGCCCTAGCTCTGCACAAGGGGGCTCATGCCCAGCTCACAAGTTCTAGCAAGACAACTTATCTGCCTTTCCTTTCACTTTCTCCAAAAACAGTTACTCAGCCCTGTGAGTTGAAACTAGAAATAGTCTACATTGTTGATGAAATAATCCAATTAGCTCCAGGGTTTAATCATTAAATCTTCATAGGGCAATTGGAATATATTCTTAGAATTCTATATACATGTAGGCAATGAAAAGAAGGCAGTTGGAGGAGAGTTTCTGCCACCAGTCTATACCCACAATCACTGGGTATAGACTTTGTCTCTTTTTAACAGCCTCAAGCCCTTCATTCCTAGGAATTTCTTTGGTTCCTCACACTTAGTTTAGTATGAAAGATGTTTGGTCAGAAATAAAAGTATGAAATAGATGAGTAATTCTCAATTCAGCTGGGAATTCTTCACTGAACAAGTGACTGTCAGATCTCTGTGGTTCATTGGCTGGCTGTGTGAATAAACAACTGCAGACTCAACTCCAGGGAAAAAACTTTTTGCTTCTTGTAGCCACCAAGCCTAAGGGTCTCAGACCTTTTGTTTTCACATATGGGAATAAACTACTCCCTGCTGTCTTGCTTGGAAAAGCTTGTGAGCAGAGGTTTCACAGTGAGATTTGCATCTGCAACAGTCTCTGGTAGTGCCAGCTCTGTCTTTCTGCATTTAAGAGAATGCAAAGCTTACCATGCTATCAAGGCCCTTGATAAAATTATGTGAGGTCTAAAATAAGAATATTCAATGCATTAAGAGAATAAAAAGTAAATTAATACAGAGATTCAGTAGCTACATTGAGAATCTCACAGTAATGTCTGCCAAATCAGGTAATACATCAAAATTTGCATTTAATAAAATTACTGTCACAAAATTTCTTATTCACAAAGTGCTTCAGGAAAGCCACTAGTTGTTTCTCAGTCAGTTGTTTTTATAGTTACCAAAAATTGTATTTTCTCTCTCTCTCTCTCTTTTTTTTTCTTTTTTCCCTTTAGGGGCTCTGGTGTTTTGTTTTCTTTCTCTGGTATCTACATGGAGCTGGAAAAAAATTGCTATCTGAGAGACTGAAGTTTAAAAATTCTATGTTGTCTTAAATTGGGATGAAAATGTCAGAATACCTTGTAAACAAAACATGCAGAAATCTTTTCTTTCTGCCATGCAGAGCACCTCATTTCAATAAGTTCAGAGCTGCTAAACTGATAGTCTTATTCTGTTATTTCATCAAAAAACAGGAAGGACAAAAGATGCTTGGACTTTTTGCAATGAAACATGTCAACATTCAGATAGTAGAACCTAATAATATCTCTCCACTGAGAATTTGAACGAAAATAGCATTTATCTGCATTCTGAATTATCAACATTTTCCAACAGGTCACTTTAGAAATTTTTCATCTCGCTTAATGCCTCATTGTTGTACTGTTATTATATAAGGCTCAATCCTTTGTCTGCAGGCAGCAGTACCTGCAAAACTTTGAATTTAGGGCACAGGAAGGTGCATCATGGTAGGAAGAAGGAAAGCAGAAGAGGATGAGATAGAAAAAGAAAAATCCCATATAATTTAAGTACAAGTCATCAGCAGATTGTTGTGGAACTGCTTGTATGAGAATAATCTCTGTGTTGCAACGTCTTTCAAAATATGTTAAAATCCCTGACTCTCCCATGAGGTTGCTGGTAGATAATGGAGAAATCCGTGAGCTTTTTGTCTAGAAACTTGGTGTTGATTTGGTGAGTGATCCACAAATTTGTGAGCAGGAGTGTCTACAGTGTTTTTAATTATTTGAGACCTGTTAGGTACACAGATATGTGGTAATTGTGCTTTCTCACCCATACAACCAGCTGCTTAACATTGGTCATTTTTCTGGGGAGGAGTCACTTCTCAGATCTTTCTGTCCCATGCACAGAAACTGTTTGATTTCATATTAATGTCCTCATTTAGCTCCTGGTGACTTCCCTGTGGACTTCCCTATTTGTGTGACTACAGCACCTGAGGCCACATTTGAAACCTCATCTCAAGCAATGCACAGAGACAACGAGACTTAGAATTGATATTGATAAGCTGCACAGGGCAGGGGAGAAAGTGCTGATTTGACAGACATAAGGCTGAGACCTTCTTCTGGTCCTCCCCTGTGAATGAAAAGCCAGTGGGAAAAAAAACCTTTACAAAGGTAATGGTCAGTACACAGATCTGACATCTGTGACTTGATTTTAACTGTGCAGTAACAAAATTACTGAGTATCAACAGTTTCAAAAGTTTACAGTGCTTGTGTCACCTTCTGTTGAACTCTGCCCAGTTCCCTCTTTCTCTCCCATTCCCTTCCCCTCTGCCATCATCCCAAGAGCAGGTTGACTCTCAGCTGCAAAGGTCCTCTGATCCAGCACTGGAGAGGGATGTGGAATGCACCCTCTTTACTCTTCCCACCTGAATGATTCTTCCTCTCTCCTGCCAAGCAGGGTCACAGCAGCTACACAGGGGACAAATGGGATCTCTATGTCCACAAACTTCATAAAATCCCAGTAGCATCATTCTCCCCTTCCTCCCATAAAAACTTTCCTTTGCACTTAAATGATTGGTGCTACCAGGACCTTTTAGGTATTTATTTATATCCTTATTATGATTCAAATTTTGTTATCAGTGTTGTCTTTACAGATCCCAAACTCCTTCAGCATTCTCCTACATGGGAATCCTGAAGAAGCAGAAAAGCACTTGAACCCAAAATCCAAAGTTATCTCTGCTAACTGCAAGGAATCACCCAAACTTACAGGGTAAGTTCTTTTTTATTTCCTGTGCTGCAGGTCCCTGGGTCTGAAGTTTGTTATTATTTATTATAACAACACAGACTGAATGGAAAATGTTAACTTGTTTTTTTCGTCCTGGAAGGTGAAGAACTGCAGAGAGAGATATGCATGAATCTAAGTACAAGGAATGCTTTAAAATAACTGTAAGATCTTTCCTCATTAAATGCATATCAGAAACTTAAAGGATACTAATGCTGTAGGACTTTATGAGTTACATTCACCCTTGTGTTTTTATACTTTTATGTTACTCAAATCAAAATACACCAGGAAGTGCAAATAAAATCTTGTTAGAAAGGTACCAACACACTGAAAAAGCATATACTTATTTTTTGGCGTTTTTGATGACTTGCTTGTAAGATGCTGTATTTAACAAATTCAGGATCAGAATAAACTCCTGATCATTTTTCAAAAACACTTCCTACATTGCTCTTTACTCAGGCCCTCCTAGAGAGAGGTATCACTTGATCACTGCACCCCTGATCACAATTCCACAGAGATCCACCCAGAGATGATGGAGCACCAGCAGTCTAGCGGCTCACAGCTAGGGATAGGATGGGGGAATGTATTCTCACTGCTTGGTCAGAAGTGCTGGTCTTTAAAATGGAAACATTTTCCCACCTGTACTGTCAACTGCTTTGAAGCACTTGTTGAGGCACAAGCTGTGTTTCCTTCCCACCAGTATGTATCTGGGTGGGACCCCAAAGCTCACTGATTGATGTCCCAAGCTACCATCAGGCTTCTAAACACAACTGCCCTCCTGAACACTGGAATATATTACAATCCATAAAAGCTTCACTCAGTTTCTGTGGAAGCCCCTGGTCTGCAAGACTTGTATTCTTACTGAATTAGGATTTTCAAAATCTGACCTCTGACCCTTTCTGTGTCATATTGTGAGAGTTCTCACCTGATTTCCATTTCAAGAGGTTCAATTGTGCTACATGCTAACTAGATTATAAATGCTGTGCATACCTTCCCTCTCCCTTGCTTTTTCCCTTTTTGTCCTCACACAGTTGTGTTTTGAGGTAAATACCATCTTTTGGAGTATCTGTGCACTGTCCTCAGCAATATATCTCTTGCTTATGTGACAATGCAGGCGTTAAACAGTAGGAACAATGATAATTATGTTACAAGTATTGCTAGTTAATTAACTTCAGCTGCAGTTTTCAAGAACAAAGATGTCAAGGGATGACAAGAGACTGACAAGGTAAGCCTCAAATACATCTTGAGAGAGGGCAGAGAACAGAAAAGCAGTCTGCAAGACTTGCTTCTTCTTCACTCCACAGAAGCTAAATTGATAAAGGTAGGACTCCAGTGGGATGTTAGCTTTCATCCTTTTTTTCTGTGCTGCAGGAACCTTTGCTGTTTCTGATAAGAACAGAAATATATCATACACAAGGAAATTATAGGGATGATTCATGTTTTTGTATCCTTTAATGAAAGCTGCTGCCCATTTGTATTTAAGGTCAGGGGGGACATTGACAACTGATATTTTTTCCAGCTGTGTCCAAGCTATTCACGGAAAGCTACACAGATGCAAATTTAAAAGATCATTAATCAAGTCTGGAAAAGATGCTCCCCATCATGCATAAATGCTACTAGAATCAGGTAGCAAGTTACTTTCAGAAACTAAAGAAAATCTAGTTCCAAAATCATATTTGTAACTTTTACTTTTCCTGATTTACATTACAAACATTCCCTCTTCAACTGCTGAGCCCTTTCACTTAGACTGGACAATTTAAAAACAACTGAACACACAAAGAGAGTTAAATTTCTACAGGGGGCCTGAAATTTGTGATAACTTGTCCTCTCAGTGGTTTCTGAATTGTCATAAAGAGATGAATTTATTGTTGGGAATGCTGAAAGGGTAAGAAAGTGTAAATCTTTCTTTTCTAAGCAGCTGTTAGCTGTCCAGCCAAATATAAGTTATATATAGGCCTGATTTGTGAGTACAATAAATAACTGGATCAAGGAATCTGGAAGAACGTACAGGTTTAAATCTGGAAAACATATATGTGATAAATCAGTTCTGATTTCTGACAAATGTCATAAAATAGATTTTTGTCCTTCTTAATTTAGCTTTGTGAAAAGCATTTTATGTGAAAAGAGCTAGAGATGAGTGAGAAATGAGTACCAATGCTTGTTCTGAAGAAATTCTCTAGTTTTTTGGAAAAAATTGGTGTCTTGCATGTGATTCAGATGTCTTCTAAATCCCTATCATCTTATTTATAGCTTTGCCCAAGCTTTAATTTCTCTCAGTTGCAATGTACATGAATTGTCGTCATATAAACAAGTTCTAAACAAACCAGTGCTTCTTTGCATTCTCACAGCCACCAGAGCCAACCAGAAAACTATAAAAAAAGACAACAATCCCCACTCAAACACTGCTCCTGGCTTTTCAAGGCAGTGGCCATGATCCTTGCAGTCCTAGGGACTGCCTCCTCTGACATCAGGAATAATTAACTTGATAAATCAGTCAAATGCTTTCAGTGCATATTACATCAAAATTCTCAGCTCATGCATGAAACAAGTGATACAATACTTAAATTCAGAATGCACTAAAAGCAAAATGGGGAACAAGTCAAACTGCTGCACAATCAGGCGTAGGTTGACCTTGGTAAGTAGGCCTGTATCCCAAATCAAACGTACATTCTAGGAAGGTTGCAGGTGAGCAAACAAAAGCATTCACCCCAGGCACCCTTTGGTATAGAGCACAACCTTTTCCCTGCCCTTAGAGTCACTGATGTGTTTCCCTATTTACAGACCAGAGTTAGAACAGCCCCAGAAGAAAAATGCTGCTCACAGAGGGCTGGCATACATTCAGGTCAACAATTTGTTTCAGGTGTGAAAAGACAGCATGGCATCCATCCATACCAGTAATGTGTGCTTCATGCAGTGGCTTTCAGTAGTGAGTGTGAAGTGATGCAGATGATTACTTTGCAACTTCCTGTGTATATTAAGGACCATGACAAATACACTTTCACTGACCCCCCAGTGTCAGCTTTTAATTTTATATTTTATTTATTTAAGAGTGGCACTTCACCATCCTCGAAAAATGTTTGGAATTAATTGAAATTAAACTCCCAGTGAGTTTAGTAATTTTTGTTGCTAATAAAGAAATCTCCAGTCAGGGACTGTGTGGTACCATGCCCATGAAACTTTTAAATTTTTCCCCTGAGTTGAAATGTCTTGTTGTTGTCCCATACTTCAAAGGAGTATAATTTATCTTTCAGTTAAGCTTAACTGATGAAAATTCTTCCTCCTGGCTTTAAATATGTATGCCTCATTTGAAGCAACTTCTTTTTTTTTCCTCCCTTAATTCCATATAATGGGTTGTCTAATCAAATTACTAGCTGTGTTTAATTTAGTCAACATAACCCAGTGTCTTGATCTCTGGGGGCAGGCATGTTGATTTTTAATGAATTGGTTGATTTTCCGACAGTTTCTGAACTGCTGGTACTGAATATATCAATTATCATCACCATGTAATCAAATCTGGCAATTATGTGACATTGTGTTAGTCCATTGAGCAAATGTAAGTAAAAGGCTGTGACCAAAACTGCTGGGTCCATGCTATTTCCATGATATGGGAAGAACAATCACGTTGTGGAACTGATGCAGAAATTTTATAGTTAATTTAAATTATCTTCTCCTTCTGTCATGAAAGCTGTGCCTTGGTTCCTCCTCCTCATCTCCAGTCACAAAGCTAGGCTGTGATTGCTTCTAATTATTTTATAGGACAGAAAACCCTTTTGTAAACAACTATGAGAGACACACTCTTGTGACAAGATGATACCAAACTAGGCAGAATAATATCAACAAAAAGGTCTGTCAGCTGCGACAACTTCATGACAGATTTATCTCCCATCCAAAATATTTTTCTCCCTGTCATGGGTACTGAGGAAACATGCTTTCTAGGAAGATTCCTCCCCCCAAAAAACAACTCCCTCACCAAAATCCAGAGTAGTGTCTACATGCTATTTTTGCCAAAGGAATGGGTCATAAAAGATCTGAGATTTTTAATCCATGCCTAGCCACACCTTTTAATGAGAAGATATAAGAGAAGGAACAGTTTACACTGGCATATTTTCTTGTCTTTAAACTTTACCAAACCCAGAAAGCTAAACAAAAGGCATTTGGGAGCTTCACAGGGAGACTTCATAGTACTGAGTTAGACAGAACTATCCAGCTATAACAGCTGGTTGCTCCCAGCTGATTGCTTCCCTGACAGACCAAGGAATTGAGGGCCATGAAGAAGGAAAGGGGGCCTGAAGGAAAGTCAGCCTGAAGGTATGTTACAAACCACACCACCATCACTGACAATTTTTAGAAATCCTCTTCACTAGAACAGTGTCTTCTGTCCCTCTCAATAAATGTTTCCTGCAGCCAGTCTGAAAGCCACATACAGCACATCCAGCTCTACATATTTACAGTATGCTGCTGTACAGACAGACAGCCCTTCTCCTTCACTTCTCTTTCATTGTCTCTTCAGGAATGTGACCCCCAATTCCACCACACCTAGAGATTGATGCCACTGTGGTAGGAGAGAAGCACACCAGCACATGGACTGTGAATGAAGACCACTTGTTTTCTGGGCTTCAGACAACTCCTCTGATGGGTTTTGAACTGACACAATTTAGCAGGCTCGTGAAAGTCATTAAGTTTCTGCCTAACCTCAGTTTCATATCAGCATGGCTTGGACCACCTGCCTCTCTGCACACACCACACCACAGATCAAGTGCAGTGGAGACAAACAAGTTATTTCAGTCCTGTTACCTTCTGCTATAGTGAAATCAGCTCCTTATTGCTTGTGGAAACACCCCTGTGAATAAATTTACATGTAAATATATGTGTACCTGAATATATTTTTCCTAGTGCAGAAGGCATTAGAGAAACTAACCATCATTAGTTGTACACCAGCAAAGCTGAACTGATGGTTTTTGTTTTAATCATAACAGTTGGTGTGCAATTATGGGAAAATACAATGAGTTTTAGGGCTGTGTGGAGCTTACTCAAAGGCACAAATGAAAGGGTCTGTTTCTCGCTTGTTCTTAATCTTCCTGCCCTAAAGAAGTAAAACTTTTTTTCCCCACCCCATCTAGGCTGCTTATCATATGGGAGAATCAGTCAGAGAGAGCTGGCTGAGGAATCTCCTTTCAGAGGAGCTGCTGAGGCAATATCAAGGTGGGTGAGGTATCTGGGAGCCCACAGAGCTCTGAGAGCCATGGTGCTGACTGGTGCCAAACATGCAGCTCTTGGTGCTTCCAGGGCTTCTCCCAGGAGAGGCAGAGTTCTCTGCCTGAAAGATGTTGCAAATTTTATTCCCGAAGGAATGCATGGATGTGTTTGGGGTTTTTTCCCCTTTGATAGTGTACCCTGGTTCCCTTGCAGCCTNGATTTTATTCCTGAGGAATGCATGGGCATGTTTGAGTTTTTTTCCCTTTGATAGTGTACCCTGGTTCCCTTGCAGCCTCTGGCAACAATGTTGGAGGAAAGATAGATAGCTGAGTAGACCAAGTCCACTTGCTTTGTCAGGAAGTCAAGTAAAAAAAGATTTCTTTAATACAGTGTTGATCTTAGTGACCTCTACTGAGCTCCTGTCCTTTCCTGAGACAGAGAATTAGTCTTCCTTCTATTCTTGGTTTGAAGTGATAAGCTTGTTCCTTTGCCATGGGAATGGACAATGGATAGAAATCAATTCTCATTTAGGAGGCTACAGCAGTTTGCCTTTTCCTGCTGCCTGTATTGATTCCCTGAGCTCTCAGGGACACTATCAATCCTGTTGCAGTCCAGATTTATTTGAAAAGGAACTGTGATGATGGGTGCAGTTCCTGAGAAAAGTCCTTTCCATCTCCTCCTTGCTCTTCTGAGAGACAAACCAAGGCCATTTATCCCATTTGTAGCAGTGTGGATTCTCTGGAGGAGTTCACAGCCCAGTGCCATGATTGTCACTGCAATGACAATGGCAGTGCTTGTCACTGCAGGTCTTGTTGTTGCAGTTCTTGATTTGGTGGACCAGAAAAAGAGAAAGGAAATTTAGTTTGGGAAAGAAACAGAAACATGACAACTTTTTCCTGAAAGCATTTTCCTGATGGTCCCTTGACTCTTAATTACCTTGAGATAGTTAACAGGTCTGCAGCATCCTACAGTCCAAATGGTGCTCATGTGTCTGTCCTGTCTCAGCATATTTTTTACTTACATAAAGCACTGGATAGTCAGTTGGCTCACACTAAACACCCCACCAGAAGCGATGCCTAAAATGTTAATCTCCTTGAAAATTATGCTACTGTAGATGACTATATGAGGTGAGGAGATGGTGGAAAGTCAGGTGTCCATGACTTCAAACATGTCTGCTCTTACAGATCACCAGGTAATTGTTCCCACCCTTTTCTCCCAAACAGGAAATCCAAGCCCAAGGAGCTCTGCTGCAGCAGGTTAATTATGACCTGGCTTTTATTGACTGTGGCAAGGTGGACTGGTGCAAAACAAGTTTCCTTACTGGGCTGCATTAAGCACCATCTTTAAAATAATCTTTTCATACCCAAGAAATAATATATCTCTGTAGTTTTTCCACACCTTTATTGTCATTAGAGGAAAAAACTCCACAAACCAATGGGAAAGTTAGATCAGGTGCCTAAAACTTCTGCCATCATGCAGGATTTCTTTATAGGAAAAGCTACAAGCAATCACCCATTGCATACATTTCAACATTCACTCCCAGGTTTGAAAACTCAAACCCAACCTGCTATATGTCTTTGGAAGGAGAATTTCCTCCTTATTTTCCCTGGGATTCATGGATTAAAAACTCTGATATTGGCAAGAAATATGAGCCTGATACCAAAAGCTCAATACATTCCAGCTCTGTGCTGGCAATAAAAAACATTTTCTGGGCATAATCATCTGAGAAGATTTCTCTGCCCCTCCTGCAGAATTCTCTCCACACTTTCTGTTTCTTCCTGGACTTGCAAATGCTCCTGTTGTGCATGGATGGATCTGTGCTGGGTTGTGGTGGTCACTTTCAGTTGCTACTTTATCCCAGTGAGTTTAGTGAAAATGTCTTTGGTACATTGGGTAAGACTTTTTTTACCTGGAGACCAAAACACCTGGCAACAATGCTAGGTAATTATAAACCCCAAAATGCTATTGGTGGATGCAGAAGAATCATGAGATGGTAGGAGTTGTCACTGCTCAAACGTTAAGAGTTAAGCCTTTAAACTATTCACAATTGCATCTTTGCTTATTTGAAGGTAGGTGCTAGGCTTCTGTAAAATAATTATTAGTCATTGTAGAATAAGCCCAAGTGTATAAGGTTCACTAGGCAGATATTGGTAATTAGTTCTGGGGATTTTTTTTTAGTGCAGTTGAAACACATTAATTATTTAATGAGTTTTGAAGTGCCTAAATGTGTTTCCTTCTCAATGAAAATTTTATGCAATGGGGCAATGAACAGTTTGTCTCTGCCCAGTCAGAAAGTGTTTTAGACATATGAAAATAATGTTAATCCATGGGGGAATATTGAGGATCAGTAATGTGCTTGAGAGGAAGCCTTTCAGTTTATTTTACTTGAAATTTGTAAAAATATACTTAAAAACTCTTGAAATGAAGTTAGCACTGAGATTCAAGGGATGTGCTAAGGAACTCAGTGCATTTTAGGGGACAGTTTTAAAGACTTCCTTTTTACATTTACATCTGTTGTATGTGCAGAGCCATGCAGAGATAAGTTTAAATGTTCTGGGAGGGAACAGTAATAAAGAAATAATTCAGTGAAGCTCTGCAGTGAACAAAAAAGGGAGGTTTTCTGTCACTTGAAAATAAAACTTTTCTGTATTTTCTATTTAAAATTACTCAAAAAAACCCTATGAATCAAAGGTGTTGGATTTTTAATTTTTTGGCACCAGGAAACTTAAAGTCCTCATGTGACCATCAATACTTTTTGCAGAGTATTGTGCTCTGTCTGTAGTGTTTTGAAAAGCTTTAACTCTTCATATTCTTTGCACTCAGGAGAATATTTTGGTACAAGTTTATGGCAAGGACATTTGACAATCCCTATCTCTACAGACAACATAGTGAACATATGTTTTAAGACTAATTTTGGTGCATCCACACACTGAGGTTTTGTTCAGTAGCATTGATTCAATATAGAAATTCTGTCCAATTTTCCACCCTTACTGAAAACAGTGAACTAGTTGTAATTTTATTTTCTGATTAAAAGTTTATTAAATTAAAACTGTTACCAGCAAAACCTGTAAAGCAAAACCAAAATACGAGGTTCTGTTGCTAGAAGATAAAAATGTTTCTCTGTCAATTTGTTGAATGTATTCTTTGGTAAGTAGATAACACAGCTGATTTGGGTAACCAGTCAAGTTATTTTGAGAAGCTTGTGGAGAGATTTCCAATTTTAAAAGATGGTGT
>VWYE01018884.1:2031-73286 GCA_013398995.1 Alaudala cheleensis
AGAACCAAGGGCAAACAGCAAAAGGGGGTAGCTTGGAACAAACCAATACAATCAGGAAATAATAAACCCCAACAAGGTTAGATAAAGCTAATAAGTGGTCGTAGGCACAACTATCACAAAAGATTATTTGAATTCCTCTTTTCAGCTATCAAAAATTTTTCCAAGTTTTTTCTTTTTTTTTTTAATTTAATTTTACACTGATGGCACATAAGGAACTTATGGAACTCATGCCTTCACAAAGGCATTTGCTAAGTAAAGACTCACAGCTGGGATCCATTTTGCATAATAAGGTGTCTACAGAAAAAAACCTAGGTATCTAAGCTCTCATTAATCAGTGGAGAATTCCATATGATTAGCAGGGCATAAAGAGCTATTCTACCCAATTTAAAAGGCAAGTTTTGAATCACTGAATATTTGAAAAGAGATGAAGATCTGGAAATTTTCTGGTTAATATTAGCTAAAGTCCTCAACTGCAGTTCTTATAATAAGTTCAAAATTAAGAAGTGGTTTGATTTAGGCTTTTGGACTGAGCTGATTTATAAACTTTTCGTTTCTGATCCATTAAGAAACATCTTCTACCAAAAGTTCTTGAAATTTAAAACTTTTTTCAGATACAGTTTTGGTTGTCTGATCATATATGGGTTTATTCTTTAGAAATTTACATTTGAGCTACCACTTTACAAACAACAGCAAAAATAAATAATGAAATTTTTCATCAGTTTCATCCTGAAGTACATGTTCACATCTGACCAGTGGGAACCAATCTATTTCTTCTTTTTTTGCAATGAGTATTCATATAATCATGGAATATCCTGAATTAGAAGAGTCATTGAACCCCACATCTTGGCCCTGCAGAGGACCATGATAAAATCACACCACTGACTATCTTAAATCAAAATATTTATGATTTAGAACTGCCCTAGCATTAAAAAAAAGCCTGAGAAATCCTGGAACACTGAAAAAAATGAAGGCTATTCTATTTGGTCAAGCCATAATTTCAGGTGCAATTGCTATACTATTCTTTTAGACATTGAATTAAAGCTGCTAGATCTTTAGCTACTTCATCCTTAAAATATTTATTTATATTTTAATAAAAAAATTATATTTGCTTGTTTAATCACTAAAATTTTCACTGTATGTACACTAAAATGCACTGTTAAAAAAGACTGATAAGAAACATCTTCAACAGTGGGAAAAAAAAGGAAGAAAATAGGTGCCAAACCATTTTCTTTAAGAGAAAACAAAATTATCCGTATCTTTTGCATGTTTGATTTTTCTCTTAATAAAGAGCACAAATATATCATATGATATTAATAATAGCAATTTGGGGTTTTGGGTTTTTTTTACAAAAGAGCCATAAATTAATTTTCAAAATTAAAAGTCAAAAATAACAGTGAAAATTTCAATCATTTAATTCAAAATTTGAATAATTCATAGCAAGTGTCACTTAAGAAAGAATACGGTCTCTGCATGAGGAGCATTTAAAGACTACAGATACTAAAATTCCTCCAGGATTATAGGTCAAGTTTCTCTCTGATTTAATCTTCTCCTCCTGCACATTTTGTTTTGTTTCGCATGTCTGTTGAACTAAGCGGTGGAGAAAAGCACCTCAGAATGAAAAAAAAGGTGCTGAAAAACTTGTCCTTTTTTTCTGATTAGATTCAGTTTTCAAAGACATATATATTTAGCCCACATATCTTCCTACATAGAAACAGAGATAATGTACTTTTCTAGATGTTCTATAAACTCACAAATGCCATAACAATTACAAAAGCAGTTACAACTATCTTCATAGCTGTAGTGCCAACACTGATACTTGAAAGTGCTTCTGTAGGTGTTAAATAATGCAGAGTTGGAGATAGCAAAACTAAATCAATAAAAAAATAAAATAAAATAAAATAAAATAAAATAAAATAAAATAAAATAAAATAAAATAAAATAAAATAAAATAAAATAAAATAAAATAAAACAAATACATTTAACTGCTCTTTTTAAGCTACTTCCTGCTGGCAAAAGGATTATATTAAAAACCAAGTAACTTAGACAGGAGGTACCTTTAGAAGTTGTGCAGTTCAGTCTTTCTTGGAAGCAGTGCCAACCCAGAACAAGATGTTCAAGGTCTTTTCCAGTTCAGTGTTTGAGAATGGGATTCCAGAGCCTTGACAGCAAGCTGTTCCAGTGCCTGATTACTGTCAGAGGGAAAACATCCATTTAGATACTATAAATTTCCAGTGAAATATGTGACTATGCTTATCTAGTTGCTACACACCTCTGAGGGAGTTTGGCACTACCTTGTATTGTCAGACAAGTTTACAGTTCCCTCCCAAAGCTGTGTCTTTTCCAGTCTGAACAAAACCTGCTCCATGAACCTCTCCTCACAGGGCAAATGCTACAGACTCCAACTGTCTTGATGACTTCTGCTGCAGTTTCTCCAACATTTCAATGTATTTTTGGTACTGGAAGAGTCCAAAACTGCAAATAAAATCTGCCATATTAATTGTTGAGTCCCAGTGGTCCAACCTATCAATGTATTTTTATGATCTTCCAAATAACTTTTAAATCAAATGGTTGCCAACAACTAAATGTGAAAGAACATTTATGGATATTTCATTCTCTCATTCTCTGAGGTTTTGGACAAGTTATGGAGGGGAGGAGGGAAGTTGTTGTTTTGGTTTTTGATATTGTTGTAGTGTTGGTTTTGTTTTGGTTTTTTGGTAGTTTTGTCACTTTGTTTTTGGTTTTTGGGTTATTTTTGTGAAAATGACTGGCCACTTAGCAAAGAGAAAGTCCCCCCTTTACACACTGGAGGAAAGGGTACAGCATATTCTTACCTGTCATCAGAAAGTACATAGTATAATGATTTTGAGGTATATAACTAAATTTGCTCACAATAAAAGGTAATGGATCTTGTAGCATACAATGTGAGCCACCATCTGCACCACTTTAGTATCCTACTATTGCTAAGAAGTAGGTAATTCTTCCACTGAAATGTTCCAACTTCAAATAATTACACTTGCCCTGTAATTTTTGAAAAACTCCTTTCAAAGACCAGTCTGTGAGTAAGCCACATTGGAGCATAGTCTTGGCAGGACCTTTGACCCCATGAAGGACCCATACTGGAGTAGACCTTCATGAAGGACTCTGGAGAATAAAAATAATAGAATAGGTTAAAATAGAAGAGAATAGAATCATTTCAGTTGGAAGAGACCTACAATGATAATTTTGACCAACTACCTGACCAAGTGTTAAAGTATGTTATTTTGTCTAAATGCCTCTTTACTCTGAGAGGCTTGGTGCGTTCATTTTTGCAATAAATTAGATCAGTTTGTCTACGTTGAGTCTGTTTTGCCTGTGATAGTAATTGGTAAGTGATCTCCCTGTTCTTAACATGATCCTTTGGCTTTTCATTGTATTTTCTCCCCCATCCTACTGATGGGAGAGCACTAGAGTGGCTTGATGGGCACCTGGCAATCATCGAAGGCCAACCAACCATACTCCTTCACAACTTTTATTCTCCATATATGGACACCACCTTACAAACTCCAGTTACGTTTTTTTTCTTTCAAGCTGAAAATAAATAGCTATGCTGTAAGGATACCAGAGTTCAAAACTACAAGAGGAAGGACTCTGCAATGACATTGAGCTGTTGACATATGGTTTTTTATGTAGGAACAAATGTAGGAAACAGTAAGATTCCTGGAGCAATGCCCATATTTAATATTCAGTGATAATTTATTTTGTCTTTTCAAATCATACTGCAGGATCTGTGATGTTAGATATACAAATTTAAGGGTTGCTTTTGAAAACATAAGCATTTATTTGGTGTAAAGTTATATTTTTTATACTGATAAATATTTCCAAATTCAGATAATGATATCTGATTCTTAAAGGAATTCACTAATCACTACAAGGATCAGAAAAAAATACTTTTCTTTCAAACACAGGACTATATAAATAGATATAGATACAAAAGATATAGATATGAAAAAAAGTAGTTCAGTGATTTGTCTTCCCAGGCAGATTAAAAAACACCTGGTAATTTAAAAACACAAAACTAAACTCCCAAAAGCTATAAAGCAATTCATTTAATGAGAAATAAATGAAAAATTTGTATAAAAATATTTTATCTGGCAACATAGACATTGTTGTGCAGCCAGTGTGTCTGCGTATTTTGCAATTGAATTGTAATACTTGGGAGAAAATCCCCAAATATCACCTTTAAGTATTTACATGATGGGATTAGTCCTGCTATACCATGAAGCAATGGTAGAAAATAGCATTCTGTCCAATAAAACAATTCACTAACAATTGGGTTGTGAGTACCAAAGCTAGTTGGTTTTTTTGTGGTTTTTTTTTTTTTTTCATTGGAACAGAAATGCACAGAAATGATCCAAAGGACAATTCAACAGGTGAAAACATGTGGTAAACTGGACTAATGCGGATGTAGTCTAATCCACACTACAGTGATCTAAGTGAAAAAAAAAATATTTCAGTTCACTGGTTTAATGTTCTTTGTTTTATTAAGAAAAAGAACAAAAGGAATAATTCTTAAACTATCGACCACTTGACACCCTTTTCTAAAAAAAATTAGCCAAAGCCTGTTTGCAAACAACTGTAGTAATAGAATCAGAATCACTGGTTAGGAAAGGAGTTTGCAATGAATATCCAACCGTCCCTCCATCTTAGTATTCTTTTTATATTGCATGCAAAACTGGAAGTATTAAGTACTGGTGAGAGAGAATAATGTACCAGTCAAAGGGAAATTACAGATGAAAATAATAACTATTCTAATTCTAAACTACTCTAATTTAGAGTAATTATATGTATATGTCTTGGAGCGGAATAATAAACAAGTACAAATATTATTTTAATTCTGAAATAATTATTCTTTATAGTCTATATGCTGTATATTCAAATAGCTAAAATTCCTTTACTACACATTTCTTTCAACTTTTTGCTTCTGCATATTAAATGGCCATATTTATTTTCTTTGATATTAAAGGTAAGAAAAATATTTTTGTCATCTGCATGAAAAATGAGATATTATATGTATGGTCCATAGTAACAAGTGATAGCATACGAAAGAAACATTTCATATGAATGTGCATTTTAAAATTTAATGTCATTTTTCATCATTTGATTTGAACTATGGAGTTTGGTTTTCAGAGTACATTGGTTCAACACAATAGAGGAAGAACGAAAGAAAAGGAATTCGCAGTTCTCGATACTATGACCTAGCTTTAACAATAAAAACAATTATACTCCTTCCTTAAACAAGAGATGCCATAGTTTTTCTCAAGCGTATTTTTCTTCTCCTAATGTTGGGGAAGTGTAAGCACTGTCAGCCAGACTTTAGCTTAATTATTCCATTTGAACCTCTGTGTTAATTTTCCAAGTGTATATATATATATAAACATCTCTCTTATTAGTTTCTTTGTGAGAGTAGGTAGAAAAGCATCGTGTTATGTCATTTCTTCCATCCCTTGAAAAATGCAAGTTAAGCCTGCTGTTATTTAATCAGACTTCCATTGTAAACTTAGCACCTGTTTTGATAAGGTCACCTTCCTCATTTCATTCCTGACTCACCATTTTCTGTCACATTCAACAAATAGCTTATCCCCTCTCTCAAGGTCCTTTAATACTTATCTTCCCCTCATAAACTTATACTATTTAAGCACATTAACCTTTAACATGTCACTTTGTGCCCCAAATCCTTTAGAGATGCCAGTCTCCACCGTCTACCTGCTAAATTTTTAAGGAAGCATGCTGTTGCTTTGTCCCCTACAGCACCTGGGACTAAACCAGGACTTGATCTAAATTCTTTGTCATATCTCATTTCAAAATATATGTTTGTGAGGCCCATATTCCTCTCCATACAGAGAACAAGACAAACCAAAACAATACCAAAACTGAGTAGACAACAGATAGACAGATGGTGCACTGGGACCACTTAATTCCCTGCAGAATGAGACAGTTTTAACATTTCCCTGTTTGTCTCGCATCTGTCTATCTGTCATTTCTTCTTTCCCTGGACAATAAACTCTTTGGGGTGCGGACTATAATTGGTTTTTTCTTTATTTCAGCAGTTTTGATTCTTGTTTTAGTAAAAGGCAGGAAGCTCTGCATTGGTCCTGCAGCATGTGCCATGGCCTGAGCAGGTGTCAGCTGGTTTTAACATTTTGCTGGTGCCAGTGATTTCTTCCTCCCCTGCTTTACCTGCAACTCCAGAACACCTTTGTAAGACTTAAGAGCTTGTTACCTTTTAAAAACACGAATGTGCCAAATACAGTGAGCTAAGGAATTATGGCTAACCCACTAAATATTTTAATAGTTGAATAGTCTAAATTACACATTAGAACAGCTTCATAACTTTACAGTTCACATTTTTGTGCAAAAACACCTACATGCTGTTGCTAGTGCCCATCCCTTTCCCCAACAAGAGCCTCAGCCTGCCATGGCTCCTGAAGCTTGAACTGTCTTGGTCTGGTCCAGCCTGAGAGGTTCTTGAGGGCAGGGTAGGTGAAGTCCTCAGCCACCCTGGGCACCACCCCAAAGGACAAGTGGCCTGGCTGTGGTCATGATTTCTTCTTTTTTCCATCTGGACTCCATGTGGCCTTACTTTCATAATATTTTAACTATACTCCCATCCTTCCCTTAGGCAGCCAGCAGGATTTCCCTTGCCAAGACAGAAATCAGATTTTCTGGGCTATGAAGTATGGCAGTTCTGCATAAGCACTGTTAGAACTGGTGGTGGTGGCAGTAATAGTGGTAGTAGCAATTTTTAGCAATCTTATTATATCCTAGTAAATACTAACGTCCTATCTGTAACCTTTGGCCTCCATTTGTGACATCTAAAGCATAGTGTGAATCACAAAGTCCTGAAGGGCTTCAGGATAAAAAAATCCTGTCAAACCCAAACCAAATGAACCCCAGTAGTGATAACTGTTATCTTAATCCTATATTTGATAAGAAAACATAAAAGGAAGACCTTTGAATAAAGTAGAAAGCACTGTTTCTTCAGTAGCCTTTGTTTATTCTACAATAATATACTCAAACAAGGACAAAAAGGTTTTGTTTATTCTAGAATAATATACTCAAACCAGGACAAAAATACATCTAACTTTTAAAATAATCCGTCTTCTTTCTTGAAATTATATAATAACAGGTCTTATACACCATGAATATCTAGAATGTTTTTCTTTGTCTTCAGAAACCTTTTCATTAAAATGTTGTGTATTATATTTATAGTTAATATTACTGTAAAGACCTCAAGTGTTTGATGCTGTACTGTCCTATCTTCATGATAAAATTGTTCACACTCAGTGGTGATTGATTGAAAATTTAGAGAACATAAAAAGAAGGAAATAAGACAAATCAACCCATGAATGTGAAACTGTATACAAGTGATGGCTTTGCTCATCAGACACATTGCTGAAAGTTAACTTCCCACTCATGGGCCTGTGGAATGAGACATTTGTGCAAGCCTGACATCAGTTCACTAGCCGGAAAAATTCAATCCACTCTTAATACCCTTACTTAAGCAGGTTTGATTGCTTTAAGCATATATCTCAGACGCATCCATAAAATAAAATACACACTGTGAAGGTAAAAATATGTCTCTCATATTCCAAAACACAAAATAAAATCAAAACTGGTGGAAACCTATTTTTTATCAATTTTATCCTGCTGTCTTTGACAAAAAGTTCATAGCTGAAGCAATGGAAACAAAAGACAGCAATGTAATTTTTCACATTGATATATTTCCTGAGTAAAAACCAAAACCTTTCTGGAATTCAAGTCTTTCAAATTGTTTTCAGTATTTTATAATATGAATGTTTTATAATATGAATATTTTTTATTGCACTCCCCTGTTATTCTGTGTACTTTAATCCAATTTTCTCAGAAAAATATTTACAAAATGATATTTTGGGGCATTTTAAAGATATACAGAAGCATCCTTATATATTTTAAACATCTTGTATTTAAAGTGTGAAAATCCAGTAATTATATGTGCAGTCGTTGCAGATTTTTTTGTTATTCAGTGAAGTACAGGGCTGTAAAAAGTTGCAATTTATAAAATTATGATGAGAAAATATATATGTTTCCTGTTTATCTGTCGGTGTTTCCTAATCTTAATTGTGGCTGACTTGATTTGACATCCAAGTGTGTGTCAGTGTGCATTTTGGCAGAGAGGGATGTATAACAGCTGCTATATAAAATGATATAAAAACAAGAGTGTCACCATTCTAGAAGCAAAATTGCTGTGCAGGAAAAACAGTCACTTATTTAGAAAACTTGAACTGAAGATCACAGCTCTCCAAATATATCTCTGTTCTGTTACATAATCATTCCAACAAGGCTGCTTTATCTAAGTCTTCATGGCCAATGAAAAGTCAAGCTAAAAAAAATTTAAAGTTTTTTAGGTTTTAGAGAAACACTGAGGGGAAAAGATCCAATGGAAATTAACACTCTCACATAGGACTGTCAGTCTACGGCTTCTCCCTTCTTAGGAATGACACACAAAACTCTTTAACAATTCTTGTGTAAATTTTCATAGCAAAATAGAAAAACTTCCTGATTTTTTTTTAAATCAGAATTCACCACAAACAATGAAATTTTTTTTCTTTATCTCTGACTTTTTCTCTACATTTTAGGAATTTATTTCCTAAAAATAATGTTGGTATTTTTCAAACCAGATTGTATTTGACACTCTTAACTATGGGAGCATCTTATAGTTTTATTTTCCCAATGAAATAGTTGTATTTCTGATTTTTGAAGGAAAGGCAGTTAAACTGAGTATTTTCATTTTTTGTGAACCAAAAAGGCACAGGTGACCCCAGTCTAACTACTTTATAAGCAGTAACAGATTGATTGCGAGTTGAAACAGTTTTTTTCCCCAATATTTGTCTTAATTTTGGATCTGGAATTGTGGTTTCTGGAAATGTGTATCTGGAAATATACTTAACCATCCCATGCAACTGAAATTTAGAGGAATACAACCTTTGTATTAAAGAGTTATTAATGAAAAATTTAAAAAAATATTTTTAAGGCTAAAACAAGAGAATAAATTTTCCATTTATTAAGGGACTACATTTACTCTGCCTGACAGTTCAGAAAATGTTATTTTTGTATCATTTTCTGACAAAATTTGCTTAGATTTTTGAATAATGTTGTCTTGAATCATATGCTGTGTGCAGAAAACAGAATGCTGACTTTTTCATTGTAGATTCATTTTCTAACTGCACTAGATAAGACGTTAAAACATTTTCCATAAGTTCTCATAAAGGCATACCTAGTGCACTGCAGAATTGTTCAGCTTCACTTTACCTCAGTGAATAACAGTCTTCAAAAAAAAAAAATGATGTGGCATTCACATAAACGCATCTGCAGCCTGATTTCTAATTGTTATTTATCTTTACAGATGTTAGTAAAATGATCAGTCATCTAAAGCATCCGACTGGAAGGCCAATTTAATGAAAACGTCATTTTGTACTTAAGAAACAGAGTATTTCCTTTTTTCTGCTGATGAGAAATCCAGGAGAAAAACCCCCAAAAATCTATTGAAAATATGAAAAAACTTCAAAACTTCAAAGGTATTTATCATAGTGTCTGAGAGAAGGAAAAGCCCGCAGCTTCATGGAAGAGAAAAAGGATCAAATATCTTAAGAAGGCAAGGGTTATTTCATTGGGATGGACTTTATGCTGGAATGTATTTACTTAACTCAGCTTTCTATTAACATAATTCATTTCTGAAAATGTTTTGTCCCCTCATATTTATCATTTCCTATTTCAATGGAAAGCTGGGGAGAAGAATTAGTACCAGATTTTGAGGTATTTGTCTTAGTCATCTTCTGAAGTGAATATTTCATGACCTTTTTTATAGACAAAAAATCTATGGCCACAGCTGGGTTGAATGAGTGCAACCCAGGGATGGTTGATCACACTCATAGATATGTATATATACTTTTTGTGCTGTTTATGAATCTCCAAACCATGCCTCAACTAAATCCTTTTGTTCACTGCAATCCCCATTTTCCATGCTCCCAAGTTCAGCTTGACAGTACCTGCCTTGCCCCTATTCTGTTTCTACCATACCTTTAGAAATTATTCCAAATTCCCACTTCTAGACTTTGATGCAACTAAATGAAAGAGTTATTTCTATTCTTCCCAGTACTCATATTCCATAGGCTATGAGCTCTTTATAATTTTCAATTTATTATCTTTCTTGCCTTCAGTTTGTCTACATAAAAAAATAAATTACAATTCAGGTTTGCCAAGTATTAAGGTTCAGAGTTTTGTGTTTGTTTATTTCTCAGTCACATAAATTCTGATTTAAGAGTGGGTTCAGCTGCTAATGCATAAAGATTGGAGTGAGTTCAAAGGGTTTCCAGCTCAACAAGTTTTGAGTTTTTTGGATAGTAGGTTGTGCACACCACTGAAATTTTGTCTCTAATATTTTTTTTATTCTGTGTGTTCTCATCATAGTAAATAATCGGTGGATGTTCACTGAAAACCTATCCAGACTTTTAAGGGCAAAAGGTAGGTGTTTTCAGAAGAAAGATCTAAAAAATTGCAAACCATGTCATCTCTTTCAAGCTAACTGTCTTTTAACTGTGTGTTTGTGAACATAAGCGGATCTTTCAAAATGGAATAAATTATTTCAGTGCTAAAAGTGGCTTAAAGAAGAATGAAGCATATTAAAAAATTGCAAACCTTCATCACAAGAAGTGTGTTGTTTGACAGGTAATTGTTTTTTACCGGCTGAAGTAAATTGTTATCAGCCACCATGTTCTTAAGAGAAGCCCAAATATTTTACTTACGTTTGGAAAGTTTAGATTTATGTCAGCTGTATGAAAGAAAAAAAATCTTCTTGACTAACACTGCTCAAATATATGAGATGTATAGCAATGTCATAGCAAAATTGTAAAGACTTTTTTTGAGATGCCTGATGAAGATTTGTCCATTTCTTAAAATTTGTATTTAGTTTGTAAAGTGATAAAGAATGTTTGATCCACTAAATCTTTCAAATAAATTTTACACAGTTTCTTTTTTTCTCTTTTGCTTACATTTAAGCACAATTCTTGCACAATTCTTGCACAAGGACTACACAATATTATCCTCAGTCATAATTTAATTTCATGATGCTGGGAAGAGGCTGGATATCATTATGGCTTCATAACTTCCATAACATATACCATCTTGCATTTAATAATATCCTATAAAGTATAATTACAAATAATTTAAGATCTGTTTCTCCAGCAAAGAACCAGACTGCATTCAATGGTGCAATATTTTTTTTCTGTCATATGTGCTTGTTTACTTATCATTGGGGTAGCCTTCCCAGACCTTAGTATAACATATTGAAAATAAATTTCAGTAAGGATCATAGAAGCTGCAGTAAAGGCACTTTAATGCATAATCCATTTTAAGTCCCCTATACTCTAGCTATGTAGTTTGCTTAAAATCTTTATAATTAAATATGTCACTGTTAAGATATTAACTGTGAACATCTTGAAACAATAACAAATGCTAGTTTGGATATTTATATTTTTTAGTTTCAAAAATATGTTTTAAACATACTTTCACTTCATCCTTTCTATGTGCTGCATGAAAAAGGAACTATATACACTAACTCTTTGAATAACCTGAAATAAGAAGACTGAATCAAATTTTGATTGGTTGGCTAGTTGGTTGGTTGTTTGGTTTTGTGCCAGTGTATAATAAAATATATATACCAGAAAAAAACAAACAAACAAACAAAAACCCAAAACCAAACAAAACCAAACCAAAACAAAACTAAAAAAAAAAAAGCACCCACAGAATTGGGCTTATGGGAACCTCATGAAGTTCAAAAAGGGAATTGCAAATTCCTGCATGTGGGGAAGAACCAGTATATGCTGGAGGCTGCTGAAAAGGCTGGAAGGACCTTGTTGGTGGGCACAAAGTTGAACATGAGCCACCAACATGCCCCTTTGTTAAAGGCAGCTAACTGTACCCTTGACTGCATTAGGAAGAGCATTGTCAGCATGTCAAGGGAGCTGATCCCTCCCCTTTACTTAGCACTGATTAGGTCAAACCTGAAATGTTGTCTGCCTGGATTCTCAGACACAGGAGACAGACTGTCTAAGGGACCATGAAGATTATTAAGAATCTGGAGCATCTCTCCGATGAAGAACATCTGAGAAAGCTGGGGCTATTCATCCTGGAAATAAAAAGGCCCAGAAAAGATCTCATCAATGTGTGCAAATACTTGGTGGGAGGCTGTAAAAAAGATTTCCAGGCTCATTCAGTGGTTCCCAGTGACAAGATCAGAGGCAGGGGGCACAAAGTTGAACACAGTACATCTGACATCAGAAGACACTTTTGTGCAGGAGAAATGGACCTCTGCACACTGAACCAATACGGTTTCACAGAAGCTGTTTATTGTTTACCATAAGCAACAGTTATAGATTTCAGCATACACAAACACATTATTTTTTTGGATCCTCAGCCTGTCCATGAGGCTGGCACGCATCCCTTAGGGCACCCAATTGGCCAGAATTAGTTCCCATGCCGAGCTCACTGTTATCTGAAATTTACATTCTCGATGCTCAGTTTCCCAAGCCTCTTAGTCTTATTTTAGTCCTGTTTTTCTCTCAGCGGCCTTGATGGATTCCTGAGGCTTGAATAAAAAAATTCCAGGTGTTCTGATAAGATCACAAGGAGTTTGGATGGTACAAAGAATAACTTAACTCATGCAAATACATTGCTACACTTTTGCACTGTGGGGGTAGCACAGGTTGTCCAGGACGGTTGTGGAGTCTCCATCCTTGAGCTCTACTTGAACAGGGGATTGAACCAAACCCCATCCAGAGGCTCCTTCCGACTTCAACCATTCTGTGATTCTGAAAAAAAATTAAATGCTATGCATGCAACAACTTTACAGTTCACTACTAAATACAGTAACAGCATTTTACTAATCTTTATAACAACCTCTTACATTATACCTTATTTCATTTATGGTTTTGGAAAATATAATATAGTGATTCTACACACACACACCTTTCAGAGAGTCCTGTGGAGTTTTCCAAAATTTCTAAACTACAATTTGGACTGTAACTCAGTGTTGAATTTTCACTTTTTCTTATCAAGTAAGGCTTGGTACTTTATGCTCTGACTTCTTGTATTTAGAATGCTGCCTTCTGTTTTCAGATGTTGCAATGTTAATGAGCAGGAGGGGATTGTTTTAGGTGAAAGGGGAAGTACTTTCTTCTTGGCAGACTTCTTCAAAGAAGAAAGCAAACCTCTAAAATTTTACAGAAGTACAAACATTACTATCTGGTTTTCTTTTTTTAAAATACAAGTAAAGTAATTAGATTTTGGTTCTGGGTATGACACTTTGAAATTTGTTTTTGTCTTGCTTTTAGTCCCTGGCCAGACTATTAATGAAGATGGGTATGCTTGCCTCATGATTTATACAGGTTAGCATTCATCTATTTCCTTATACTATTAGTAATATTTAATTTAAAAAACAGCTTAATAATTTGCATTTCTAGCACTTTTTGGATGTTGAAATTGTAAATTGTTTTCCAAAGAATGAATTCCATTGAGATCCTCTGGATTTTTTTCCAGTTAAAAAAGTTTTCCTTATAGATCATGAACACACACATAGAAAGTAATTCTCAATAAGAAAAAAAAATGGTTGATACTTTCTAATTCTGAAAGGCAAAAATATTATTTTCTAAAGAAAATAATAAAGCTTGCTTGCTAGACTTTATTTCTGCTATTTGGCTTGCTGGTTTTCTCTTCATATGCAGTACTGCTCTGAGCAAAATTGCCTCCAAGGATTTGAAGTACCTCAATTTACTTGAGAAAAAGAAAAAGATTTTTTTTTGAACAAAAAATACTAAAGAAATGGTTCACTGTGGTCTGGCACAATGGATCTACCTGTCAAATTCGGAAATTTTCAAAATGTTAATAAAACCAAAAAGACTAAATACTTCAATGACTTATTGTTCTATTTGAAGAAGTCTCAATTGCTCAGATTCTCCTGTTTCTTTCTGGTTATTAGAGCCTGTAGATCTACTGCATGCATAAATAGAGACAACTTTACTGCAAAATTTTGCTTTGATTTTTCTTGTTTTAGTGTGTTATTGTGATAATAGTAAAAGTATAATTGTTGTGGTTTATTTTATGTTCAGAATGGTTGTTCCTCTTTCTCCCCTCCCTACAGCACTTGGCTTGATAATCCCCATTGTCAGTCTTTTCGGAAACTACTCCTTAGTCCAGAAGCTTCCATGTCAATCCCCCATAGACCTCCTACTTCCTTTGTCAATCCCTTGAAATCCTATCCCCTTCTTCTAGAAAATTCAGAGTTCCTTGATAGATGATGGGTTTGCAAACTTTGTACCCTCCCCTATAACTCCCTCATTGGTTACTGTGATGTCTATCATTTTACCTGTACCTCTCCTGTTTCCTTCCCATTGGCCAGAGATTTCTCCCCTCCCCTGAGACCTCCCCCATTTAAAAGTTCGTGTACACTCCCTTTTTGGGGTCTTCTGATGTTGTTCCTCCTGGAGAATAAAACTCTCTTGAACGTAACACTCTGAAAACCCTCTCCTCATTCTTTGACTCCACTCCCTGCACTTCTGCCTCCCATGCAGGAGCTTTAGCTCCGAGCTGCTCCCTGGATCTTGCTGCTTCAGGGGAGTGTCCCCAGCCTGAGGTGGTACCTGTGGAGGGCTGAGCCGGGATTTCTAAAAGGTACAGCATCAAATAATGTTAAGAAGTACAATTTTGTATTGTGTTTCACATTCAACTCAGCAAAGGTAACAGCAGTCCCAAGGACTTCTGAGAATCCAGGGTAGTTTATATGTCTACCGCCCATGCTAAAATGTAGGACCTGAATCACCTACCAGCAATAAATCAGATTATTTGCTTGTAATTACTTGATGCTTTAGCACAGTCTAATCAGATTGCAAGAGAAATGCTGTAAATTTCAAATACTGGTATTGCTCTAAGAATATGCCTACAGATGATAAATCATATGTACCCTTCTAGCCATGACAGTATATCTTCTTGTGCCTCACTGTAAATGTAAGTGGGATATGGTAAAATTGTAATCAAGCTTGTCATAGTGTGCCCAGCATGTCCATAATTGTTCATATGCACCATTATGATTGTTATAGAGATCTTTGACAGTAGGTTCTCACCTCCACCTGATAGATTTATTGGCACAGATCAATTATGTTACCTGGTAGCTCAAGACAGATGCTTCAAAAGAGGGACCCCAAAGAAAGAAATCCCTTGGCAATTATCCTCTTACAATTTACACTCTGCATCCCTCATGCAACAGTCTGGACCAATAGCAGTGTTAGGATCATGGATCTTCTCACTCTTTGTTGGTTTGCTCTTTGATTACCAAGAGGTCATCTCATGGTCATCTTCTCTTAGGTAGCTTTCAGTGGGGGTTTCCATCAGTTCTGCAGTCCATGTTGTAACAAGGTTGTTACAGTTTATGGGCTGTTGACTCTAGCTATTAATTTTTAAGCAATATTTAAGCTACAGTTTGGTCTATTTTAACTATTATTGGATTGTTAGCTCTGGGTTTCACTTTGACTTAAAAACAGCCATATAGTTCAAATTGAGTTCAACTTGCTGCCTAACATTTCTAGCTACTTATGTCAAGCAAGCACTTAGCTATTCTCAAGTAATATACAATTTTCCATAATGATCCTGTCAAATTATGTCATAATCTCAAGAAGCACAGACTTCCATCTATACATTTCTATAAAAAGTAATGTGGAAACAAAGAGACTGTGTTCAACATGTAGTGCCCGCTTAGTTTCCCTACTTCCACTTTACTCTCTTAATGCAATAAGCAGCAAACAATATACCAAAAATAGGCAGAAAAATAGATTTCTTTTTTTTTCCATCACTTTCCTTCATGAAAGGGCTATTTCTTATACTGTAAAACCATATTCAAAATACTTTATAACCTATCTAGTTGCACAAAATCATCTTTTTCTTAAATGTACAAATAACAGTTCTATCACTTCCAAAGTGACAGAATTTTGTAAGAATAAATATATTTTTATTACTTTGATGATGATAGATATTTCTTAACCACTGCTGAGCTATACAAAGGGACAGAATTCTCAGATGTTAACACTCCATGTAAAATACGGAAGCACTTCTAGCTTATCAAGATAAAAATATGCTGAAATTACTCATATAATGTATGTGAAAAAAATTACTCCTAATCAAAATGAACTGCCCACATGAAAAGCCCAAATCAACAATACAAAAAATGGAACTAAAAATAATTATGACAGCAATCCTTTTTCTCTATAGAGCATAAATATTTAGTACAGTAAACAGCTAAATTTGAGCATGCCTTCATAATGACACAGTTAGAATCTAACTTTTTTCTCCAGTCAATCTCAATTTTATTACTGAGAGTTTAGAGGAAATTATGCTGCATTCCATAAAAACTTTTATCTGAAACTCTTCCATTCTCCCAGATTCTAAATAAATGTTTCATGTTAGCAAGATTTAACATTTCATTTTGCATTTTGAAATGTGTTTTCTGCTTCTTTGCTTTTAGTGTTGCAATTAATAATACCAGGATTGAAATTAATCCTTAATCACAGAATCATTTAAATGGGAAAAGACCTCTCAGATCACTGAGTCCTACCTCTGACCAATCACCATCTTGCCAGCTAGACCATGGTACTAAATGCCACATCAAGTTGTTTCCTGAAGGCCTCATGGGATGATGACTTTACCACCTCTCTGGGCAGCCCATTTTAATGCTTAACAACCCTTTCCACAAAGGAAATTTCTTTCCTGATATCCAATCTAAACCTCCCTACGTTGTGGAATGACCCAGAATATTTGGAGTTGCCAATATTTTTTCAGGAGGAAATTTTCCCATTGTATTCTTGTAGTTTGAATTGTGTGAAGTAATGTATTGCATATTCTGTTTCTTTTTGATAGAAACAAGTACCCTGCCCCTAAATTTTGTTTTTATTTATTAAAGCAAAGCATTATTTCTTCAGATCTAGCATAAAATTCTTAAACCTTGCCCTCAGTTAAACCAATAGCAAAAGTTGTACTAAGTGTGAGAGACTAAGCTTTGCACCTTAAAAACTATGTAGATACTGCATGATATTGTATATGGATATAATAACCTTCATCAGTGCATAAGTTCTATAAATAAATACATATTTATGTGTATATATACATTCTATTCATATTATATGCATATCTTTTAATATGTTCACATTATGTATACACCCACACAAACAAGATATTTCCAAAACAAAATAAAATTTAAAAAATAACAAAACTCTGGATATTTTAAGGACTCCTATGCATTATGAAGAGAATAAAAAAAAAAAAGAGAAAGACAAAGCCCTATAATCCTAATCCAACTGGAAATCAAACAGAGAAGAGGAAAACAACAACAACAAAAAAACAACCAAACAAAAGAAGACAAGTTAAAAAAATAGACTCCCCTTGAAACTGAGATTTCCAAATTTAACTCCNCACAGATCAATTATGTTACCTGGTAGCTCAAGACAGATGCTTCAAAAGAGGGACCCCAAAGAAAGAAATCCCTTGGCAATTATCCTCTTACAATTTACACTCTGCATCCCTCATGCAACAGTCTGGACCAATAGCAGTGTTAGGATCATGGATCTTCTCACTCTTTGTTGGTTTGCTCTTTGATTACCAAGAGGTCATCTCATGGTCATCTTCTCTTAGGTAGCTTTCAGTGGGGGTTTCCATCAGTTCTGCAGTCCATGTTGTAACAAGGTTGTTACAGTTTATGGGCTGTTGACTCTAGCTATTAATTTTTAAGCAATATTTAAGCTACAGTTTGGTCTATTTTAACTATTATTGGATTGTTAGCTCTGGGTTTCACTTTGACTTAAAAACAGCCATATAGTTCAAATTGAGTTCAACTTGCTGCCTAACATTTCTAGCTACTTATGTCAAGCAAGCACTTAGCTATTCTCAAGTAATATACAATTTTCCATAATGATCCTGTCAAATTATGTCATAATCTCAAGAAGCACAGACTTCCATCTATACATTTCTATAAAAAGTAATGTGGAAACAAAGAGACTGTGTTCAACATGTAGTGCCCGCTTAGTTTCCCTACTTCCACTTTACTCTCTTAATGCAATAAGCAGCAAACAATATACCAAAAATAGGCAGAAAAATAGATTTCTTTTTTTTTCCATCACTTTCCTTCATGAAAGGGCTATTTCTTATACTGTAAAACCATATTCAAAATACTTTATAACCTATCTAGTTGCACAAAATCATCTTTTTCTTAAATGTACAAATAACAGTTCTATCACTTCCAAAGTGACAGAATTTTGTAAGAATAAATATATTTTTATTACTTTGATGATGATAGATATTTCTTAACCACTGCTGAGCTATACAAAGGGACAGAATTCTCAGATGTTAACACTCCATGTAAAATACGGAAGCACTTCTAGCTTATCAAGATAAAAATATGCAGAAATTACTCATATAATATATGTGAAAAAAATTACTCCTAATCAAAATGAACTGCCCACATGAAAAGCCCAAATCAACAATACAAAAAATGGAACTAAAAATAATTATGACAGCAATCCTTTTTCTCTATAGAGCATAAATATTTAGTACAGTAAACAGCTAAATTTGAGCATGCCTTCATAATGACACAGTTAGAATCTAACTTTTTTCTCCAGTCAATCTCAATTTTATTACTGAGAGTTTAGAGGAAATTATGCTGCATTCCATAAAAACTTTTATCTG
The DNA here is from genome assembly GCA_013398995.1 of Alaudala cheleensis. NCBI lineage: Eukaryota > Metazoa > Chordata > Aves > Passeriformes > Alaudidae > Alaudala > Alaudala cheleensis. Next base: position 20,830 of record VWYE01018884.1, read on the forward strand.
AAACTCTTCCATTCTCCCAGATTCTAAATAAATGTTTCATGTTAGCAAGATTTAACATTTCATTTTGCATTTTGAAATGTGTTTTCTGCTTCTTTGCTTTTAGTGTTACAATTAATAATACCAGGATTGAAATTAATCCTTAATCACAGAATCATTTAAATGGGAAAAGACCTCTCAGATCACTGAGTCCTACCTCTGACCAATCACCATCTTGCCAGCTAGACCATGGTACTAAATGCCACATCAAGTTGTTTCCTGAAGGCCTCATGGGATGATGACTTTACCACCTCCCTGGGCAGCCCATTTTAATGCTTAACAACCCTTTCCACAAAGGAAATTTCTTTCCTGATATCCAATCTAAACCTCCCTACGTTGTGGAATGACCCAGAATATTTGGAGTTGCCAATATTTTTTCAGGAGGAAATTTTCCCATTGTATTCTTGTAGTTTGAATTGTGTGAAGTAATGTATTGCATATTCTGTTTCTTTTTGATAGAAACAAGTACCCTGCCCCTAAATTTTGTTTTTATTTATTAAAGCAAAGCATTATTTCTTCAGATCTAGCATAAAATTCTTAAACCTTGCCCTCAGTTAAACCAATAGCAAAAGTTGTACTAAGTGTGAGAGACTAAGCTTTGCATCTTAAAAACTATGTAGATACTGCATGATATTGTATATGGATATAATAACCTTCATCAATGCATAAGTTCTATAAATAAATACATATTTATGTGTATATATACATTCTATTCATATTATATGCGTATCTTTTAATATGTTCACATTATGTATACACCCACACAAACAAGATATTTCCAAAACAAAATAAAATTTAAAAAATGACAAAACTCTGGATATTTTAAGGACTCCTATGCATTATGAAGAGAATAAAAAAAAAAAAGAGAAAGACAAAGCCCTATAATCCTAATCCAACTGGAAATCAAACAGAGAAGAGGAAAACAACAACAACAAAAAAACAACCAAACAAAAGAAGACAAGTTAAAAAAATAGACTCCCCTTGAAACTGAGATTTCCAAATTTAACTCCTGGGCAAAATGAAATGAAGTACTGGTTTGACAATGTCCAAGCTGGAAGACTCCAATGAGTGCTTTTTTATTCTGGCAGAGGGAGAACACGACTGAGCAGCTCCCCCAAGGCGGTGAGCGGCAGGTCCAGCACTCAGGCTCCCTGCCTTTGTGCCAAGCCAGAGGCCTGAGTGCCAGCACAGGGCTTCCCTCCAGCTTCGTCTGCTCAAAGTGGGTTATGGTTGTGTGGCTCCCTGCCTTGTAGGCTTATGTTCATTTTGTTTTTTCTCTCTGCAAGTGGAGAATGAAAGTGACAAGACCATTCTAGGAGGGCAGCCAAGAAGATGTCAGTGTATTTTTCCTAGCTGGGCATAAAAGCGATGGTAATGATATGATGATTTTTTGTCTCTGAAAATTTCCCATGCATGCTTCTCTCATAAAAAGGCATTTTCTGTTTTAAAAACATGTCAGTGGAAAAAAGGGTAAATTAAAGATTTGGAAGTGGAGAGACAAGCAGTTGTTCCCTACATGAATTAAATATTAAAGAAATTACTGCAAGTCCTTGTGTTTTGAAGAATTCAGGCTTCACACTGCTGGGCTTTGTTGTCTTTTTAAAGAAAATAATTGCCACATTTGCAGTCCTCATTATAGCAGGCAACTAAATTACATGATGAAAACATACTTATAAAATAAATATGCATTTAACAATCACTGACATCCAGGACTGCATTTTCACAATATGGTCAGCACCCCATTTTTTTCCTGAAAACAGTCTTTTACATTGGCCAAGACAACTCACATAATGAGCATCATTGCTTTGCAGCTTTAGCCCTTTGAGCCACTTTGAGTTCTGTAGGCAGAAACTTCCCCAGAGAAGGGAAACACAACTGGCTTGCTGGTTTTCAGACTTCCATAAAGCCAGTGCTAAAATAGGGTGCTGAAAATGGTATTTTGTCAGGAGACAAAAGTCTAAGCAACATACCAGTTATTTCTTTAATCTTCTTTTCCCTTGCCATTTAACTAAGTTCAGAAACAGCTTTTCTTATGCTTTTTTTTTTTTTGAACCCAAATTGGTGGCAATTCATCACTGTGTTTTTCACTGCATAACCATATTTGAAGCACACCTCAGCTAGCTCTCTCAAAGCTGTTTCAAGCAATGTTAAAGCTACACACTTGTGTTTAGGAAAGAATTATGCTTAGTTTCTGTATTCTTTAGTATTAGTTTTATTTTCCTTAATCATAACTCCATGTTAATTTTTAATTTTCTCCTGCCAATTAGCACTGTGCTGAAACTGGAAATGACAATTATAGGACTGAGCAATTTGTCTTCATTCCATATGTTCTCTAGATCTCAGTGTATTTAAGTATCTTATTATGTACTAGCTATTGACTTATTTAACTGTGTTTATTTATGCATTTATAAGATATTTCCTATAATTTCTGTTCTGTTCTGATTAGTGTTAACACAATATTTTGTAGAAATACGTTTTTATTGATTCACAGTCTTTTCAAAGATAGGTGTTTTTCCTTTGAAGACTTTTTTTTTCAGTGTCTCTTATAATGGTGCTTTCCTATTCCTAAATACTTTCCTATTTATCCATACTTCGTAATAGAATGCCCCTTTGCTGGAATACACAGTGAACTGTACTAAAACAATATATTTTAATCACATTTCCAAGAATTATTATACATTCCAGGACATAAAACATTGTGGTATACATACCAGTTAATAAAGCTTAGTATAATCACTTATTCATTTTCATAATCCTTCCATTCTTCCTTATTCACTCAGATCTACTGTATTTTCTGGAGAGAATGGCACTGGCATATTGACATGCATTACTTTACCATTGTTGTAACATTACAAAACAATGCAGGCATAGTGGCCATGGATTCCATTTTAGTAAACAATGAGATGAGTCAGATATCACAGTGGCCCATCAAAGGGGAGGGGTGGCTTTACAGTAATCAACTTTTAGCAAGATATAATAAAATAAAGTAAGACGTTTGCATTGAAATGTTTCAATTCATTGTTTCAGGCTAGGGTATTTTTAGGTGTAAAAATTCACAATATACTCAAGGGAGATACAAAGGCTAAAATCTAATTTCAGGTAGAACAGGTATTAGAATATGTTCCCTCTTCTTAAAAATCAACCATAATCTCCATACGGCAGAATTTATCTTCCATTTAGCTGTTTAGAGAGAAAGGAAGATATACCAAAGAAGGATTTGACATTTTAGAAGAAGCTGATGCTATAATTTGATGAGCAAGAATCTTGCCTGTGGAATAGAGTCTGTGGGAGCCTAATCTGTCATAAACAAGCAGATTGGTTACTCCCACTCCCAAGTTAAATGTTCTAGCCAGTGGGTTATTGTCTGGGCATTGGGTAGGCTGAAAGAGCATCTATCACAACCTTCTCACAAAAAAAAATACATTTTCCAGAAGTGTCATTTTGATTCTACATCAGAAAAGTAATAAACTATTTTGAAACTACATGTTTTCTTTTTAGCTTATGGAATTGAAAAATATTTTTTCTGATCAGGACTAGAAAATAATACAATTTTCACATTCTTTCCTTAGTTTGTCGATTGTGGAACTGACTGAAAAATAATCTAGATTACTGAAGTTTATTTCAAGAAAAACTGCCAATAAATACACATAGAAATAAAAAATCCAACCAACCAAACAACCAGTTCTGCTGGCCCTGCTTACATTTGTAGGCAAAGGGGAAAAAAAACCCAAACTTGAATGGGCATTTATTTATAATTAAGCACATCTATCTCAATATAGAGAGGTATATTTCTATAAAGTATATATAAACACATTCCACAAACTGGTATTTCTATAACCTGATATGTCTAGGAATTCATTGAAATCAGTAAAGAATTCACTGCTTGAGGTTTATTCCGCATGGAGCATACTTAGATATAGTAAAAATGGATGTCATGAAAACCTCTAACTTTCCCTAGTTAAATCAAATGATCCATTTATTTTAACACTAATGATAATTGTATCACTCTCTGTGAATTTTGACCATTAAATTAGACAGTATCATACTTTAATCAGATATGATTCTGTCTATATTAACAATGTGACACACTGGCATAGAGTGAAATAATTATTTCAGAGGTAAACACATCCACACTATATTTTTGAACATTTTTATTTCAGTTTAACTGTAGTCTGCTCGTGTGGACCAGATGACCATAAGCAGCTGGCACACATTAGATGATGTTCAAGGCATTTTCAGCCTAGCCTCATTCAAAAAATGAAACCAGTTTACATCCTCAACAAGAGCAGATTTGTGAAGCCAAAACTGTGAAGCCTCACAGCCTGGCTGTGAGGACTGTAGGGAGATTCACTCTAGAAGCATTCCCATCCTTCATAAAGGACAATCATAGACATGCTCAAGATAAGGAAAGAGGAATAATGCGACTTAGTTCCTAAGTTAAATGTTTCCTCATATTTAGAGAAATGCTGTATTTAGTGAAGATACAGGACACACTTGTTGCTGAGATAACTCAAGGATTTATCCTCAGTTTCAGGAATTCCTGAACTCTTTAAAGAAGGAAAATCCACCAGTATCTGCTAAGGGGAACGCTCACATCACAAAAATGACGCCATGCAGAAATGGGATTTTTTCTTCCCCCATCCCCAGTGGGAGTGGGATTTCAAATTAAAATGAAAATGCTATGAAAAGCCTGCTTTTGAAGTGAATCTCTCGATCATTCCCATTTACCATGTACCTGTTCACATTGCAGAGCCGTTTCAGAGTTTGAGAGAGGAATCTCTCTGATGAAATTGTAAATGAAAGTGTCTGAGACTGAACTACTGAAGAATTACAATTACTTAGCTATTATGTATTTGGTCATAAGGAGATGCAAAATGATAAACTGATAAAGTTCTTCCTCTACCCAAGGCTGAGGTAAAAGAAGTTAAAAGAAAGCCAAGGGCCCAAGGCCACTCTTATAAACTTAAAAAGTAAGTGACTAGTGGAGATACTCAGCAGTTAAAAAACAAAACAAACCCCAAAAAAACCAAATAATACTTTATTTGAAGGATATTTTTTAACAACACCTGAAATTTTGTCTAAAAAAATGGAAAAAGCATTAATAAGAGTGAGAAAAATGCTGCTCAGCTGTTCAAAAACTCATTTCACTTGTCATGTTTTGTGACACCAGTTGTAAGTGGGCATTCATCTGTATCACTCATAGACTTTCCTTTTTTTTTCTCATTCTGTACATCTCTTTGGCATGTGTGATAAATTTACTTGTCTGTCCTTATTCAAACATATCTTGAAGATGTATTTTGTCTTTGAGGCTTTAAAAAAGCTTCAAAAAGATCATATTCTCTAGCTTACAAAACATGAATATAATGATACTTTCATTATATAATCTGTTTCTAATGTACCCTTAAGCTTTTGGTTATTGCAGAATCTGAGGATGTTGTTCAAAACTGAATATATTTAATTTGAAAATATCTTTGCTAGGTAAGTATTATCTCTATTATGCAGAAAGTGGTGTTGCAATGTTGAATAGAATTTCTGTGACATGGTTCTATGATAGAGCATATTCCAAATCAGGAAAGTATAGATAACACCATAAATGTTTACTTCATGTTCTGTGTGCTCCATTGAAGTCTAATAATTCCTGTAAACCCTCCTTTCTTTGACAGATTTAGACCTTTTTACTGATAGATGTTGATAGCTTGATAATTATACTAGGAAAACTACACTCTTTCAGAAATGTTTCATATTCTGAAGCATCACCATCATATGTGACATTATTCCTGTGCTGTCCTGGATGTTAGCAGCCTTTATGTTTGCAAGGAGGATGTAAAGGAGGTTTTGTGATAAATTTATTTATTCAATTTCCTTTTTGTGGAAATGATCTGTTAAAACCATATCTCCGAGGTGGAGTCGAGTTTGTCCATATTCAGAGCAGTGAGAAGACGATAAACATAAATTGAAAAAAAAAAAATAGTTTCAGACTGGCTGTAGGGAACACTTCTTTCACCATGCAGATAGTCCAGCAGTGGTGCCAGTTACCCAGAAAGGTTGTGCAGTCTCTGTCCTTCATGGTGTTGCAGACCCAAGAGGTTAAAGCACTGAACAACCTGCTCTGAACCATAACTGACAGCTTTGAGCAGGAGGATGAATTCAAGATGTCCTGAGGTTACTTCAAACCTGAATTATTATATGAGTAAAAGTTTTTGCATTATTTTAAAATAACATAACTGATATTAAATAGTATACCTATCCTTTAAATTGAGGTACAACGTAGAAGTCTTGTATGGAAGTAAAAATATTAAATGCACCTTCTATTTCTTAAGAATCGTAGAACGGATCAGAAAGCTAGGTTTGTTGTGGAGAAGTCTGAGATGTGAGATGCTGCTGATACAGTTTTGATAAAGGAACATGACAACAAATAAAGTCCAGTTGCAAACCATCACTAAAGATTTGAATTATTTTCTAGATAACAGTCAAAAAGGAATGCTGTTGAGGCTCCTAAAGAGATGTTCAGTTATCTATGTAGCCTTATTGGTTATTAGACCTGATTTCTTTTTCTGTCTTAGCATATCAGCAAGAAAAAAATAAGCAACTACTTAGGAGAAAAGATGTCCCTGTGCTGACTAGTGAAAATAAGAGAAAAACAGAGATAATTTGAAGCAAATTAGAATGCACAGAGAAGAAAGCTATAAAATCTATCAGTTTGCTTATCCAATTCATAGGAGAAGTTGAAGATAAGACTTAGGAGGAACCCAGTGAGCTGTAGTACAAAAGACTTTTTTAAAAAAAATTTTTTTTTATCCTTATTCTAATGAAAATTACTCAAAATTTTGCAGCTCATTGGAGGCACCAAAAGCATTTGGCTTAATCAGCTAGAATCATTTTTACTCATACAGTGTTGAAGTGCACTGAGAACAATGTCTCCAAACAAGGTGGCATTTTAATATCAACATGAAGTAGAAACAATGTTGAAAATGTCTGCAATGAATGTGGTAAAGACACTAACTGAAGAAATTAGCTCTTCATAGTGCCTAAAACCTTAAAAAGACTAAATGAGGGATGAACAAAAAAAAACTCCTGAAACAGCAGATCAATAGCCTTATGAAGAAGCAGCATCAGCAATGAGAAAAAATATAAAAACCTTGACTCTCTAGGAAGACATACCAGATATGTTCAAATCCAACTTAGACATAGTTCTGCTTAGTTATAGTAGACATAAGCTTAGTGGTAAAGAAATTACACAACAGGAGGCATTGAATGCCACTCATATTTTGAAGTGGAATAGTTTTTCATCTCTCTTGCAGGGATTTCAATTTCCTCTGAGAACTGCTACTCCAGCTGGTAAGTATTACTCAATTAACTGGTGAGCAGCAGTAAACATCAATTGATGACAAACACTTGTTAAGGGGTAGAACAAGAAAAAATGGCCTGATTTTCAACTATTAAAACATATATATTCAAATATACGGAGTAAAAACCCTTTTCCAAAAATTGAAAAATGTATATTCTATGTAGCAAAAAAGTTTTTATCTTCTCACTGATGGCTATTAGAACTTAGTAAGCATCTGGCATAGCTGAGTCATATTATTAATCTTCTTTGGAGCATAGGGATGGACTGATGTGCAGCCTTATAAATCTGAGCTTTGTAAATTATGATGAATATTATTTTATTAAAAAAATACAACGATGCAATCCTAAATGTTGGATTCACATAACTATTTTGTATTTTTTCAAGTTTGTGTTTGTGGGTTAGCTTTTTGTGACTTATTAAAGATTTTCATTAAAAGTAGACTACAAGTCTGTTCAATAGAATACAGGTGATGCCATCTGGGCTATGCAGATGTCAACAAAAGGACTCTGCTTTGTGGGAAATTGTCCTATCTCTGAAAAATCTGTCCTTGGAATTTGAGGGCAAGTTGAGGAAAAGAAAACCTGTATTCCACTTTTACAGACTATTTTTTGCTTTTCCTCTGGAGCTTATGAAATTGGATCCTTTTGTTGACAACGTTTGCTGTAGGTATAGGTATTTTACTGAATGACCGGCAATGAAACTGCTAAGGAAAAAAGTTAGAAAATTATCCCGCCTATTCTGGGGGTCAATTTGCCTGAGTTGAATTCTTAACAGCAAATTGTTGAATTCTGAACTAATCACTGTCTGCTCCATTTTATTCAGTGGAGACAGATAGATACATCCAGAAGAGAGTCTTCTTGGCTCAAGATGACTGCCTAAACTTAAGCAGTATAATACTTAAACGTATTATCCTTTGCCAGCATCTATTTATTTTCACCAAGCTGCAGAAAGTACCCATGGTTATTATTTTAGCCTAAGATAACTAATAGTTTGTTGTCTAAGCTTAGGTAAGATAGAGACTATCTTAAATGCCTTTTTCATTTATTTACTTTATATTTTTGGCGTGAATATTTTCATATAAATGGGCAAAAAACCCCATTGTAAGCCGTGGCATAATATAAGTTCTAATGAAGGCACTGAGAATCTTACATTTGCTGTCTGTGAGATTTGGATTAGACAAATAATTTCCTCCTTTGATGGAGCCTCTGGTGAATTCTCATTAATCTAATTATATGTGGAGTTTGTAGCCTCTAGACATTCTCTCGTCAAATCCATCTTTTCCTTTATGTACATGCCAAGTGTAGACTCTAGAGATGAGATTCAGCCATGCAGTTTTAGTTGCCTTACAACCATGTGGTCTAAGCTAGTCACCCAGGCTTATTCAGCATCAATACAGAGACATGTTCATGCCCAGAGGGCAGCCCCTCTTGGATAAGAGCCTTAGGGATAATTTGCCTTCTGGAAGTGCCTGCCTTATTACACAACAGAATTTACATGATTTTTTCATAGCTTCACAGATGCTTATCAGATAAATAGAAGAGGCAGACTGGTTAATTCTCAATGCTACAAAATAAAACATTGTGTTATGGCGCAAACTGAGGCGATACTGCAAAGTTAAATTGAACTGATTGTGGGTGAACTTCCTAAAAAAAAAAAAATCTCATACTTGTAAAATATCTTTTTTGCTCCCAAAAAAATAATGACTGAATTTTCATTAAATTTTCACTATTTGATTGAACAATAAAGCAAAAGTAAGAGCAAATTGCCAGCTACAGAAATATTCTGAAACACCTCAGTTCAGTTGCTTCATAGCCAGCTTTCATTCAGGTGATTATTCACCTAAATTGGCATCTCAATGCCTCTTGCTTTTGTAGTTGCTGTGAATGAAAGAAGAAGTAGTGTGACAAGATTGTTAACTGAACATTTTATATGCACAACTTGAGTGGTTGCTTGGCTTTTCAACTAATTGCAAAAATTTTTCTGGTTCTGGTCCATCAGCTAGAGTAAAAAAACTCTCATAGACCTAAGTAAAATGAAAGCTATATTTGCAAAAAGCCAAAGTAAGCTTGGGCAAAAATAAAGATATTCATTCTCTTTTCATAATAATCTTGGTCACTTATTCCACTGACGGAAGCACTTGCAGCATGAGATGTCATGCTAGTCAATGATTACTTAGTAAAGATTACTTAATATATATTAATTTATACTGCTGCCTTTCACTCTTGGGTATAAGAAATGCTGTCTTGACAGAAGTAGATAAATTCTGTTTTATATTGCATAGGTGGAGTAGTATTTTCTCTTGCCCTTGACAGTAGTTTTATGTGAAGATAGGACTTACACAGTGTGTACTTGAGCTCATGGATTTGACCCTTAAAAACTGGTTAGAATTGGTCCCCTGGACTTGACTCTTTCCAGTACTGAGGAAGCTATTGAAGTTATTCTTGGCTGCAGTTTGTCAAAGCTTGCTCTTTCCTTACCGCACCAGCCTTCCCACTTGGGTCTTTATAACGTGTTTTTCTATGGGTGCTACATAATCACAGTCTGGTGTGTGTTTGCCTAGTTGGTTGTCTGACTGTTTGCACCTCAAATAACTGCTGCACAACTACACAATTTCAATCACATTCTCTGTTAAATTTAGCAAACTACTGGTCTTCAAAAGGTTATTAAGTTTTTGTACTTTTTGTGAAAGATGACAGCAAAATAGAGGATATACTCCCAGCTGAACTATTCTTGAGAGAAAAGCTGCAATATAAACACAACCTTTATTCAATGTCAGATAATCCACACAGAAAAGAAATCATGAACACTTCAGATAAAGGGAAAGCTTTAGATTGGACTTCTCTTAGGCTCGGGCAGAAGGATCAAATCCATGGAAACCAGGATTCATTAGCTGAACACTCACAAAATTGCCTTTTCTTTCTTCCTCCTGGTTTTCTCATCATGTCCTTGGGCTTCAGTTTGAGTGGCTTTATTTCTTGATTGTGTATTGGTTTTGTTTGGATTTGTTCTTTTTGGTTTTCTTTCTAGTCTTCCTACCCTAGCACTGATTAAAGGGTGCTTTGCAGTTTTCAGCATGAAGCTTAATATTCCTCTAAGTAAGTGGAAATTTTTTCCAGATATAAAATGGATTATTATCAAACACTTTTTAAGCTTAAATGAACCATTTCCCCCATATATTAATTTATACATATATGGCACACATATGTACGTGGATCCTAGGGTCTTACTATATGCTAGGCTGTGAGCTCACATTTCTGAGTCAAAAGGATGAAATCTTAAATTAAGAATTAGTAAGAACGGAACAGTCCTTAATCAGTACATCCATTAACTTTCTTTCAAAAAGCTGATTTACTGGGGGAATGGGGGAGACAAAATTGTTGTGGTTTTCTTTGCTGAAATTGACATTTCACCATAGGAAACATGATTTTGAGAAAAATTGTGATTTCTTAATTGAAGAATGCAAAGACAAAATGTGCTTCAATTCAAAGTTTCAAAGAAAAAATAATGTTAAAATATTGCTTCAAAATAATTTTAAAATTAAGTGCCATTTCTGAAATTACTTTAGTAACTAAATATATAATGATATAAAATGTTATTTGGGGAGAAATTTCAAAATGTCATATTTCAAGACTAGGAACAAAAACTCCTTGGAAAATTTACACTTTTCATGCAATAGAAAATCATTTTGAATTACTACAACTTTTTGATTTTTTTTAATAATTCAAATACTGCTAAAAATGACCCAATTTTTGAAGGCGATCACCTAATTATGAAGCAGAAATGAGTTTTCAAAAGATCTTGTAGTTTACTTCCTTATCCTGCAGCAGGATGGCTGAAGGTATATTGCCCCTGAAAGTAATTTTGATGGTGTTTATGCAAACTTGTAAAGAGAAGAACCTAAATTCTTAACATATTCAAAATCAAATATTAAAGGATAAGCTGGCAGAAACAGAAAAATTATTTAAGTCTATATTCAAAGTCAAATATTAAAGGATAAGCTGGCAGAAACAGAAAAATTATGTAAGTCTAAGAATACATAAAAATAAAAATGGTAGAACACAATTCAGTCCTGGAAAGTTAATTTATCTGGGCTTTAAAGAGACTATATAGAGGAATAATCCTCAGAGAATGTAGAGAAAGTGTCCTCCTAAAATATAATATAGGTAGTAGACTTGCTGAAATAAAAAATCTTCCATGTGGAAGGATCACTTCACTTCTCCAGCCCAATTCTCTTTATCCCTTGGATGTAACTGTACTAAAGCAGCTCCAGGGCTGATTACTCATTCAGGAGTATTAGCTGGGATTTTCCTGACTGCCACGACTTTGCAAATATCAGGTAGAGTGACTTGACAACTACATCAGTCAATGCCTTCAGGACTTTGGGCTGTATCTCATGGTGTCCCACAGACTTATGTATGTTCAACTTCCTCAAATGGTGATGAACCTGGTGTTCTCTTACACAGGAGGGACTTTGCTCCCCTGGTCTCCGTCTTGCAGTCAACCCACATACACATCAGAATCATTAATTCATTGCACTTACTTATGTATTGGACAGCCTGTAAGAGGGGTTTAGAGAAGGTACTTTCTTTAATTTTTTACTGACTCAAATTAAACAATTTGAAAATCAGAGAGTTGATTTTTCCTGTTACTAGAAAAAACTAAATTAAAGTCTTTCCAGATCTTACAAGAACTCAGTAAAAACCACAAAAAAATCTGGCTAGCCTAGATAATTTTTTTCTAATTTGAATAAATGCTTAGTTTTGCCTAATGCCATCTTTAATCAGTGATAGTTAAAAAAGGGCAGCCAAACTGGCTAAAAAATGTTAGCAAATGATCACTCCCTACATCTGCCAGTCTGCCTTGTACTTTTTAGCATATTATGCAATCCTAAGCAATTTGCATTATAGGAGATCACTGAGTATCATCAAGTATACAGCACACTTTCAGCAAGCCTCAACCACTTGTTCCCTCAGGTGGTTCTCAAAAGGTGTTTGTCCGCCACATTATAGTCATAAATTCATTTGTAAATAAGATTAATTTAAGCATATTTATAATAATGATTAGAATTAGACAAACAATTTGTTTAAAACAATGGTAAGACAAACTATACATCATCCTTTACATACATCCCTTACATGTGGATTGCCAACCAAAGTCACACCATGAAACTTTGTTTAATTTATCAATATTTTTTTAAATTAAAATTTCTTTACTACCTTTATTAGAATTCATTAGGTCAGTTTGTGAATTTTCTGCAAGTCACATAATATTGATTCATATGTTCAGTGAATGGATGGTCTCTTAATCTTTTTTCCTTCAAAAATAATTTTGTTTTGTGATTTAACTTCTTATCCTAGTCATCAAAAAAAGGAAACCTTAATGTTCATATGAAACACATTTAAATCAAGCAACTGCTTATGAGTAAAAAAGTCCATTAAGCAGTTGAGTCAAATCCCATGTTCTAATTTGGAAAGGTGTGTCTTGATCAAGATAGTATACTATTTTGCAATGTCTTAACTATAATTTCCAAATATTTCTTAAAATCAAGTGTGAAATCACCAGTTGTTCCATTGCGCTATGACATTTGGATGATAATGTCATTCTGAAATACAGAAAACATTAAGATTTATTGTTGACCTATAATCCCAGTACAGAACCTTAACTGTGAACTCAGACCTCTTCTCTGCAGACAAACTTGTCTTATGGAGACTCTGCCTGCTTGTCTGATTTTACTCCTACATTTCTAAACACAGTCTTGTAGAGTAACTGTCTAAGAGATGAGAAGGCTCTTGAGGTTGTTTCTACTAATTACTTCCACTCAGTGTAGGTTTTCTGAAGTAGCTTTCAGAATTAGCTACTCTTCCTATGAATGTGGGGCAACGACAGAGTTTAAAGCTTACAAAACTGTTTTGATGATTAATATAAACATAATTTTTCTCAAAGTCACGGTGCTTTCTCAGCCTATTGTTGTATTGAAGAAGTTAAGTAGCTAAGACATCCAGAGTGGCTTATAATACTTTATACATGACTTTTGTCAGGTTTATTACAGTATGTGCTGTAAATCCTTTTGCACAGCCATGGTCTACTAGGCCCATAATCTCATTTCAGAAATGCCTCTAAATATGTATTTACATGAGAGCATAATAGCTCCAAAGAAGCAATTATGGCCAAGGAAGTTAACAGCCCCTGTTTAAAAAGTCCAGAAATTGTTACATTCTTCTCAGATAATTCAGAAGTTGTGTTTCTATTAAGTAATTTTATTCTCAATTAGTACAGCAGCATGTTAGATTCAAGGGGTGTCATCCCATCTGCAGCTGAATGTAATGAAAATATCCCAACTAAATTTTATTAAAACTGAACACAATGTGAACAACATTTCTGGGGAAAAAATTACACGTATAAACCAAAGACAATCAGAAGTAGGAGTTTTTACTATTTTTTTTTTTTAACATCCCAGAGGAAGCTGGAGGACAGAAGCATTTCAAGAAAACTACATCTCAGAAAAGTGCACAGATCAGAGTGTCATACTGTAAAGCAAGAATTGAAAAATGTTGTTTCAGCAGGACTGTTGACAAGAAAGAGTCATGGAATCATAGAATTGTTTGAATTGGAAGGGACCTAAGGATAATCTAGTTCCAACCCTCTTGCCATGGACAAGGACACCTTTCAGAAGATGAGGTTGCTCAAAGCCCCATCCACCCTGTTGTTGAACACTTCCAAAGATTGGGCAACCACAACTTCCCTGGGCAACCTGTTCCACTGCCTCATCACTCTCACAGCAAATAATTGCTTTTTCTTATCTAATTTTATCCTTTTTCAGTTTGAATCCATTCCCCCTTGTCTTATCACTACATGCTCTTGCAACTCCTCTAACTTTCCATCTGTTTGCATCTTCTTTTAAGGTTGTAAAAAGCAGCTAAACATTCAAAAATTAAAATCACTATCCACATGTCAGATACATCAGTGATAACCTACATAATTTTATTAGACTATCAACTTTTATAGTATAACATGAATTTCAAACCCTTATCATAATTTTTTCAAGCATGCAATAAACAGCTTTTGTTCAATATTTATTTATATTTTTCACTTCTCTTTTAGTCTGCTATTTGCCCATAAGGACAAGTTAAATAAAGATCCTTCTTATTTTTTAAAGAAAAAAAATCCTGTGTATTTGTATCTGTCTCCTCATACTTAAAACATGTGGAATAGAAATCAAAATTTGCCATAGATACAGCCAACACAGAAAAAGATTATTTATATGATTCAGTGTGAAGCAGACCCATTTGGAGATGAACAAACTTTTGCCTGGAATAACCATTTATCTGCCTAATTCAGAGCAGTTTACAATTATTTCTGAGCACTTTGTTTTATCTAAAAGAGATACACATTTTCATCAGCACACAATGCTGGTAATTAGTATCTGAACTGATGTAGATCTTACCCAGAGTTTTTAATGCAACATGACATTCTCTTTTCATGGGATAATGCTCTGGGAAATGCATTCTTTAACTATATTATCTGATTGATATATCTAGATTTCTGAGTGTGCTTTTTTAATTTATTTTTTTCTTTTTTCCCACATAAACTGTCGTTTGTGGCCATTTTCACACTTGGCAGTTTTGCATCCTGTTTTTCCTGAAAGTCTCTATTCAGACTCACCCTGGATGTTTGCCAGAACCAAAACAATTCTTATTCTACTTAAAATGCTTGCCCTCTTATACATACATGTCTGTAATACGTAATAGATCTGAATTTAGCTTTACAGGACTATGAGCCAGGCATATCTGTCTCCCTGATCCATTAGACGCTGGGGAGCACAGATCACGGTAGGAGACACACTCCATTGATGCCTTCCCATTTTGCTAATACTCAGCTTTTAACTGACATCAGCATCGTGTGGTAAAATTGCTTCCAACCTCATTTAAACAGCTGGGTATTTGAACAGCCCTAAATGATGGGTTTTAGTAAATTGGTGAAGCATAAGTTTGGGTATGCATAAATTAACTTTGCCAACAGCCAGCTTTTAAGAAATCCATTCTTATTTAGCTGATGAAAATAGATGCCTTTTGTCCAGGGGTAAGGGAAAGAAGGTAGGGCCAGTAAGGGAGCTCTTACTTAATGTCCTATTGATTTCAACCTCCCAGATGATGCACATCATTGGTGTGCCCAAGCCTGTGGATTGAGCAGATCAGTGCTGACCTACTACCTCTGAACTCACAGCTGCTCAGCTTTACTTTCTCAGTGCTCACTGAACTGAAAGAACGCTTTGGAGCTCCTGCCTGATTTTCAGAGCCTTCCTATGGCAGTACAATATCCACTGCTGATTCCCTTTCATTGAAGCGTATCTTTCATATTTCCCCCCTTTTCTCACTCACAGTAGTCTACACAGGCTTCATTATAGTTTCTTTTTATTTTTCACAGAAATTACTCTTTTGCAGCATTTAAACTGTCCTCCGAAGATTTCTGCAGGTTGCTTATATAAATCGAAATATATGAAATCTCAAGGAATTAAGGAAAGCACTGAAATCTTACTGGAGAATCTTGAAAACATTTATGTTCTTCTGCCCCCCCCTCCCCCCACTTTTGTCTTGGTTTATGAATTTTTAAAATTTTATTTTATTTTAATTTCTTTGTATTTAAATCTTTCTTCAAATTGAGTTATTTTGGTACATGAGGCTGAATCAAGGACTGCCTTGTAAATAGTAATTTAAATAGACTGTGATTTACTTCATTCTATTCCTAAACTTTTAGTGACTTTAATGCATATTTGTGAAAATTAGCTACCCAAATATCCCTTTTTTCCCTTTTTCCTGGAAATGCTAGATACTCCATCTAGTGGACTAATTGAGCACGATTGAAACTTATCACAGGTAGACTCCTTTAAAGTGTCAATTAAAAAAATAACCTTATTGTAACAAATAAGAAGAAGAGGGGGAAAAAAGAGGAAAATACAGATTTTAATTTGTACACAACATGTAGATGTTTGAGAAACAATTATAAGAATTATAATGCATCATAAGAATTTATTCTCTTCACATGCAATATCTTATTGAGATAGCCCATTGTTGCCATGGCAATATGTCATAAATTTCTGTCAACTACCTAAAATAGCTGCAGATCATAAGGTATTCAGGTTTGAGTTTGTTTAGTTTTTTAAATTGTTTTATAGCTTCTTAAATGTTATTGGAAATAAATTATGATTGCTTTGAAATTTGTAAGGACATTTGTTGAAATTTGATAAACAAACCAACAATTATTATTTTTTTTCACAGTGAAACGTTTTACATATTGTATAAAAAACTTGCATTAAAATACCTTAAAATGCATATAGATTTCTCCCTTGACTGAGATATATTTATTTCTTCTAATTTATGCTCTGAGCATTAACATTGATAAGGCTGCAAGAATGTGCTTGTGATGTTGTTCCTTCTCTACAGATCTTAGTCATCACTCCTGTCATCATTTATAATAAGATTTTCAGCATGGTCAGACACTCATTGAACCAGTGAAAGAAAAATACAATATTGAGTTTAAAAATGCTAAAGAGCAGGCCATCTTTAAATCCAGAAAGAGTCATACGTACACAGGAAAGGATAATTCCCACTCACCAAGGTGCTCTACTCATCAGTGTGTTTGAAATCTGCCATCCATGACAGAAACCTTAAACAGATCAGTTTGAAATAATACCAGATCTTAGGAGTTGCAGAATTTGTATCACTAGAAAGGCATCAGCATATTATAATTCTTTGGAGAAACATTAAAATTTTATAGAATCATATTTAAATTCGTGGGGGTGGGGATTTCAGGTTGAAAAGCAGCTTTTTTCTTCCCTTTTCTCCATTTATTTCCCCTCTCCCCCGTTTAACCTTTCTGTCTATGCATATATTTGCATTTTGTGCAACAAATCAAGGAAGTCAAAGTCACTTATTTACTGTGGATGTTGGTATGTGATTACAAACAGCAAGACTATGCCTTTGTCTTTTGCATTCTGCTTTGATGGATGAGTATTAAAACCAGGCTGCTTATCAGAAACTTGTGCTGAATTTTTGTGATGTAATTTAGACTGAAATACTTAGTATCATTAACATTCTAATCAAGCCTCACATACATAATGCTGCAGACTCTATAGCTACCAAAGCCAAAGACTTAAAGAGGCTTTAGTGTCCTGAGGGAAAAAAAGCAACCCCACATTTGGTAGCTGACGACCCTATTCATTGATACAGTGAGACTTGTTTGCTGAGCATGAGTGGAGAGTTGCAGAATAGAAAAGACTACATTCAACATTCATGAGCTGGAGCATTTTTTAATAAATTACTCATAAAATACATATTTTGCCTCTAAATGAGCCAGCTGAAGGTAATTTTAGCATAGACATAGCTCAGTTTCTAAGAAAACTATTATAATTAAGGTAACAGGTCTCAACATTCATTGCTGCTAAAAATTAAAACAAAACCAGGGCATTTAGAATAAAGTCCTTTATGTTCCCTTTTTCTCTTTTCCCCCACCACAGTTTTAATAATCTCTAGAAGAAAAATCCAGAATATTCAGCGTACACACAAAGTGGAAAGGCATAAAGATTTTTTTTAAGTTCACTTATTTTCATGTTTGCCAAACAGTTAAGCAATAAATAGTAGGAGGAGAGTCACAGCATGTGACTGCAGATGTAATTCTTGGTATCCATATAAATATACCAAGAGATATACATATATATCCATACATGTATACAACTGAAACACCCCAAAAATCTATTTGAGGAAAAAGAAAAAAAAAAGGAAAAAGATTATATCAGCCTAGGCTTACCCCTAAAATATAGATCATAGAGCAGTACTTCCTGGAAGGGGAAAGTTGGTGTAATTGAGATAGATGGAGACCATAGAATGTTGATCCCAACAAAACACCATTTTTATCAAAGACTACTTGCCTGGGAGTCAAGGGAAAAGGCAATTCTCACAATAAACATAACAAGAATTTTAGGTGCCCAATTGCTTCAGTTTTGAATATAAGTTAATTATAAGCCTGACTTTGTGAAATCCCCTTAATTCCATCCTTGGGTACTCTTGGACCTCTGGATTTATGATAAAAAATGGCTTGTCTTGAGGTAGCTGATTGATTTACTAGGGCTAGAGCACTGGCTTCCTGGTGCACAGAAAATTGAATCATGATGTGGCATCTGAACTGTCTTACAATGTAAAATATAATGTCATTGGATTTAGTTTACCTTATCCAGAATCTGCAAAGCTTTGGTGTTTCCACCTATCAATCCAAATCTTCAGTCTGGCAGAATATTAGTTTCACTGGCTAAAATGTCACCCAAAATCAATGTCTGAAATGCTAAAGAATTATTACTATGCATGAATGAAAAACAGCCTTTTGAGCCCCTCCCATGTCATTGGGGACATAACTTATTTCACTCAAAGTCTAGTCCTGTCCAAACTACCCTTAAAAGGCCAAAAACAAATAGTAAATAAACCCAAACCCACAAAAAAGCCCAAAAATGTATTAGTAAAAAAAGGTTATTCTTTGAAGTTTGAAAGACCTTACCTGCATTTTTAAATAAAGTCAGTAATATCCTTAAAATGGCATTATTATTGATTAGCTAAAATGAATGGCAGATATCAATGAAATTCGTTATTAGGAAAATGCCAGTTTGGCTGACTTTCCATCTTTAAACTGCATCTCAGAACAACTTGTAAGAAGGATGCAGCAATAAGGGACAAGACTAATCAATCAATCCATTACAATATTTTTAAAAAATATAAAGGAGTTGAACTAATAACACCAAATATTTCCTGGGTAAGCAATACAATACATGAAAAGTATTTCTATAATCCTCCCTCAGCATTTCTACATGAAATCTGAGCAGAGATTTATTGAACTCAATATTAGCTGTTAGGAAATTTTACCTGTTTACCCATAGTATCCTGTTATGTACTCTTCCTTTATTTTGACCAAACAGGAAGTCCATTTGCCTACTTCCAGGACCACAGTTTTTTCCTTTTGAGAAATGTGAGTTATCGTAAGAGAACAACATTATAATTTTTGGCAGATATTAATTATTTCTGCAAGAGAGATTTAACTTAACTCAGCAAAAGCTTGCTACTATTTTTAGAGACAAATCTTTTCAAAGTGATTTTTCATTAATATTTCAACAGGTTAATGATAATAACTCTGAATATATTGTTCATCTTCTTTAGAAGACAAAAATCTTTTGTAGTGAGGTTTAAATAATATTTTCTTGAGAAAATAGCCACACTTATTTGCTGTCACCCTGCGTGTGCCCGGCTAGCTGGATCTTTGCAGGCTGCGACACTTCCCCACTAGAGCCGACAGCATGGGGCTGTTTGGCTTCCTTTGGGGTGGCACAGGCTCACTGGTGGTATCAGCTCGAGCATCCTTAAAAGGACAAGCAGTGATTTCAGCTCTGCTGTCCTGAAAAGGACAGGCAGTAGCAGCTCTTGTAAGGAGGTGCTCCCAAGGAGAGGCACGAGTCAGGCTTCTTAACAGGGACACAGCTCCAGGGCAAAAAGCCCTTAATGAGGCACAGCACTCTCTATTATACTGTAGCTAAGGGGTGGGGATTTCCAACAGACCAATGGGTGAAGGGATTGAAACAGTGACTAATCAGGGAGAGGATCGAAAAGTAACCAATCAGGGAGACAGTACGAACAAGGAAGTAACTGGGGAACCAATAGCAAATAGGGACCTGGAATAAATTAACTGGGGGTTATGTAACTTCTAATTGGCAGAACTTCTGGAAAAGTCCTTGGGGAGCCATTTTGTTTGCCTAACAACCATTATAGAACATAAAATATATAAAACAATGCAAAACATTAAACTAAACATCATATGCCCTCCAAGGGAGTGCAGTCTCCCTTGTGGTAGCTTTCTGGGCTACCACACTTATTGAATAAATTACCTATCTGATAAATATTTTGTCTCCTACAGGTGGATCCTAATTTTTGACATAGTTTAATTATCCAATATATATAATCATTATTTAAATATATATGTCATTGTTATCTAATATATACAAAAGGTGGAACACTCACTTCATTGAAATCACTAGTTCAATTAAGTTGGAGATTTTCCCATCAATGTCCAAACATGCTATCAGTCATCACAATTCTACAGTTGAATTTCTTTTTTCACTTATCATGTCACAAGAAATTTTGCCAACTTTCTCAAGAGGTTCCTGTTTATGATACTGCTGATTTTTGAAAGGAAACTTTCTTTTTTTTAGGTTACATCTTTGTAAATTATTTTGTGACACAAGTGCGAAAGCAAAAATATATTACATTCTCTCAAAAAAATTCTAGAAGAATATTTATTCAAAATTTTGGTTTGGTTTTATACTTAGATTTTTTTTTCCACTTAAGTATATTTCTACCTTAATTAGCCAATTTTGCAAACAGGAAAACTTACATGATCACAAAATTTACTTTATGCATATGACTGTGTTCTAATCTCTCCTTAATGTCTATACCTGTAATAATAAAACATAAGAAGACAAACTGTTTATTTTTCAGTCTAACATACCCAAACACTTGGCACAGCATGAATCATTAAAACTAATGGAGTCCTGAAATATTGCCAGACTCTTTCTTTCATTGTTGGGCTTGTTTTTGCTCACAGTGATTTCAGCTGGACTTTTGCCATTAATTTCAAAGGAGAAATAGGTCCTTGGAATAATCTCATTTTTCCTGAAGTTTCCAGAGGAGATCACTTTGCTAATTGAACCACGTCATAATTTTATTTTTGTGCTGTCCATTTCTTCAAGTTTAATTATTGAGACAGATTCTTGAATTCTGTGTTTATGTTAATGATGGGTGTTTTTTGTTGTTGTTTTCTCTCTCTCTCATATTAATGTCTAATTCAGTGTTCTAATGTTTTTGGCATTGTAACCCTTCTGTCAGAATACCACTGGCACATTAAGCACTTTGTTCTGCCTCACCATCTATGTATCTGTGCATTACTACCCTTAGGTAAAATACTTTAGCTCTTACCATGAGCATCTAGACAGCTGAGAAAATTGCAAACATTTGCTGCATGAACCATGGCTAAAATTTTCTGCTTATGCTAAATAATGATCTAATGTGGTTCTTGACCATTTTATCACGTAGTCACATTCATGGATTCTTGGAATATCAATTGAGCAACATTCTTAGACCTCTAAGCAAAACAGTGTAAGCTCTGCTTTACATCGTATCTGTTATAAAAAAACTCAGTCATTTGGATACCAGAAATTTGGAAAATGATCACCAACTTTCTGTAGTAAAACTGCAGGGTCATATTTCACTTCCTCAAAATATAGTTTTAGTAGGATTTCCTGCAGCTAAAAATAGAGACTAGAAAATATGTAACTTGCACTTTGACTACGTTTAACTACGTTACCTTTTCAACGGTGCCCAAAATCTGGACAATATGGTATCATTACATGAATTTTGTAAAGGATCATAGAATTTTAGTGCAGAGTCAATTTAATTTTATCCTTCAGGATCCTTGATGAGCATTAAATGGAGGTGAAAAAGATTGTAAGATAAACTTTGAATTAGGCTCTCTTCCACTCGGTTTTCAGAAAGAGCTCTCAAATTATACTAGATTTATCAATTTCATTGCAATTCTGAAGCGATATGTCTTGGCATTTTCAGCCCAAAGTGCCTTTTCTCTGGACATATTTGCATTCTCTAACCCTTCTAGACTATACAAGTTTACTTTTGTGAACAAATTATAGATGATAAACATATAATTTATGTATGGCTATGCAGGTGCTGCCAATTCAGGACATCACATTATTAAGAGAAAAGAACATGTGTTCAAAAATTTTAAGAAAGTAGAAAAATCAGTTATAGAAAATTTAAAAAGATAATGGGTGCGGCATTAAAAAAATGGTTATCACTGTCATTTAAGCCGCCTTGCTATATTTATCTCCATAATATGAACAAAAAGGAGATAACATTGTTGTGACTAGAACAACATTTCTATGGTATTTTTCACATAAAACACATAACCAGCTTTTGTTTATAACTTTTCACTAAATTATGTAGATCACTAGGTTGTGATCTCCCTCAGAGTTTTCAAGTATGTTTGGTTTATTTACATCAATTATTACTCATTTACATTTCTTTCTGCTGCAGTAAATGAAGGACTGCATCTTTTCCTTAGTAATTTTGCACACTTAACTTTCCATTAAGCATTGAATTGAGAGGTAGTAGCTGTGCTATTTCTGTTTTACTCATCATGAACAAATACATTTTTAGCAAGTTATTGCTCTCAGCTTTCTCTAAAGAGCAAACTCAGTGGCAATTGTCAACTTATTGGGGATTTAGAAGAAAGAATTTCAACACAAAACGTGAGCTTTTGTTAGTATTTTACACCAAGATTAAGGGTTAAATTTTTGGGTGAAATTCTGACTGTCATGCTCTCAATAAAACTTGTCAATCTTTTACTTTCTACAAGACTCTAACAACTGAAAAAGTAAGTCAACATTCTCTGGAATATGTTTTGAGGACCTCCCTCACTTTGCAGTTAGGAGCAAGAAAAGCATGTTGAAACAAGTTGCCTATCTGAAATGAAACAAGCCTTATTCTTCCTTCTGTCAGGGGAGGAACAGCTGTTAGGGGAAAAAGTCAGAAATATTTAAATGAATTCTTAAAAATAATTATTATAAAAGAAATATTAGTGTTTTAGTAGAGTTTGAATATTTCACAGAATTTCATCTTTCATAGACTTTTAATTAAATATTAATAAAACAAGGAAAAATACTTTTTTTAAAATGTTTATTCTTTTTATCAGAATATAATAGAAACTTCTTGTATCTGTGGTACCAGAAGTCTGATAACTGACTATTTTTAATTAAGATTATATTTAACATCACAAATTAATGGTTGTTCTGAACTACAGCAGAATACAGGTCAAGGTCCTCTCTGATCCTTGAAGTTAAATATTAATATCAACACAATTTTTTAATACTAAAAATTTATTTGTGCTTCATTTGTGCAAATTCTGATCAATGTTATGTTAGTTTTTCTAACTTAAGTGTAGTATCAAGTAGCAAATAATTAATATACAAGAAAGATTTACTGATATCTTCTTGAAAGAGTTATAAATGCATGTATGAAAAAATCAATATATATTATAAAGTAAATATTTTTATGTATAAAGCAATATTTTTTAAAAAATTATTAAATACAATTGAATCAGAGAACTTGAGAAAAAAACTGATTGTACAGATGGGCTTGTATACACTTCTCAATAAAAGACACATAGGAAATTAATAATTTCCACCTAAGAGACATTTTTAGAATTCAGTGAATGAAAAACAGAAGTATGATTCAGCAATTCATCTATTCACTCACTGTGGATGTCTACTTTGCGAAAAGATGAATTATCCCCTTGCAGTGTCATGTCTTTTCATTGACTTTAAAGAGGACCTAGATGGGTTGCACCACACCTAACTGTAGTAATTTCCAGTATTGGTGTCTATATATTGTTTAGTCCTCTTTAAAGTCTGTACATCTCTGCACAGTCAGTGGAAGTGTAGTTTTATGATAAAACCAACTGAAAAAAAATACAGAAACCTAATTCTAAACTATAGTAATTTTTTTTTTCAAAAAACTTGTTTGTTTCACTGGCTCTAAAGGAAGCCTGCAGTGATGAACTCAGATGCAGACAAAGCATTATTCAGCACATCAGACAACCACACAAGAATTCTGACCTATCAATGTTTTGCAGTCCATTTGTGTGATGTCAGTGATACACAATGTGCAAGGAGCCAGAAAATTATGCTGGTATTGCATTATGGTACAGCCAAGGAACTGGGCAGTGGACGATACTGGCTGTGTGATGTCACTCTGCAGGATCACAAATATCTGTCTCAGCACAACAACAAAAAAGCTGTCTTAAAAGATAATTCCACTTTCTATTAGATGACCTAGTTAAGAAAAGCTCTTAATCACTACAGAGATAAAATGACTAGGAACACTAGTTCCTAGTTAGCAACTGCCAAAATTATGCAGAAGCACTTAAAAAATGTATGTATCAAAGCCTACTGAGCACTGATATATCTTGAGGGTTTTTTTTCACACTGAAATTACAATCTGAATAGATCCTTTCTAGGCAATGGATTTTCTTCATTTAATTTCTTCATCAATTCCTTATGAAGCCTTTTTCTTTCCTCCTGGATGGTTTAATTGAAAATATTTTAACCCATGACCAGTAAAAATCCATACAGGAAGCAGATTAGCTGCATGTACATAAACACACCAACATTTTTGCATGCACACAATTACATATGAGTGACAGGTAATGTAGGAAATGTTATTAATTCTTCTTTTACAGTGTCTGTTACCAGTATCTGGTATTTTGTTGTACAGAGGAACAAAGGAACTTTAACATCTTCATTAACTCTGTCCTGCACAAAATGAAGGTCTCAAGGGACAGGGCAATGTGCTATGCAATGTGTACAGTCTCCCTGTCTTTTTCCTCCCATCATTTACTAAAGGGATTGTATGCAAGCACTGCTTTTGCCAGAATATTTGGTTTGCCTTCTAAAGGAAGTTAACATGTGAGATTTTAGCATACAGGCTGGTCCCATCCTGAATTGCAGCTAGGACATGACCTGAGTGACCCAGCAGACGGGAATGAAAGTTGGACCTGTCCTGTTCACAGAAATTTTCTAAATGGGAAAGGTGTAGAGGGATTGCTTGTAAGGCTGAGCAGATGCCTTTTCCTAATGCAGATCGGGGCTTACTTCAAATATTATTTTAGTACTTAACTGACTCTCTTTATAAGTTTCTGTGTTTTTTCTGTAGCCTCTTAGCTGACCTCAGCAATTTCTGAAGGCCACTGTAGTACATGTAAGACAGAAGGAAGACCTAAGCCTTTCAAAAATGTTATTACTGTACTGGTATCTAATTTCTAAAGAGTTATAATAGTCCTGTGATTCTTTCATCTTATTTAAATGATGTATCAGGATTTTTTTTGTTGATAGGCTTTTTGTTCTTCCCCTGCCCTGGCCTTCTTCAAAGTAACTGGCACTATTTTTGTGACTATCTCATCCTGAATAAAAATGTAAATGTTGAGAACTACAGCTAAAATACACAAACTCCTACTTCAAACTCCCTTTTTACATTGTTTTCTGCATGTACAAACTTTGCCATGTTTTCTCACAATTAAGAAGCAAGAATAATAATTAGCCCTATGAATATTCATGAAAATTGCTCTGTTATTTTAACATAATTTTCATGGAACATCTATTCATTGTACCATGAAGAAACTGAAGCCATGAAAAACGAGAAAGCTTGTAGTGTTGATAAAAAACAAAGAAATGGGAATAGGCGTGAATATGAACAAAACTATTTGAATGGTGTTCATTTTCCATTTAAAAGCTATGAATTTAAAATGTCATGCAATAAATGCTTCTGTATGGACATTTCAAGGAAACCCACTTGATTAAATTAAAGAATTAGTTAAAATTAATATATATTTATTTATTTATAATATATGAAATTGATTATTCTGCTATTCTGTTTGGCTTTAATGCTCTGGAAACTCTTCATTCAAAACAATTTAAGCTTTATTACCCATAAACCCATATAATCAACATATGAATGAACACAGAAAAACAAAATAATGTCAAGAAGTCAACAATGAAATTTAGAAAATGTAAAAATTAAGGTGAGAAATTTATCGCATATACAGACTCATAATTATATTTTACTTAATTATGAAATGATCTTTTGGGAGGCAGGGCAGAGGAAGGCAAGTCAGAGAAGGTAAAGGATGTGAAGCAAAAGCAAGGCAATGCAAGGTAAGGGACTTACACATGGCATAAACATCATCCCTGCA
Organism: Alaudala cheleensis; assembly: GCA_013398995.1. Taxonomy (NCBI): domain Eukaryota; kingdom Metazoa; phylum Chordata; class Aves; order Passeriformes; family Alaudidae; genus Alaudala; species Alaudala cheleensis. The sequence continues at coordinate 47,063 of VWYE01018884.1, forward strand.
TGGGAAGACATGCAAGTTATATAATTTCATGTAAAAAGATCTACATATTTTGAGTTTTCACAGCTTAAAAGCCTTGTCATGTTATTTTGAAATATTTTTAATTCCAAATAAATATCAGTGTTCAGATATGAATGGACTAATAAGTTCTCATGCCTGTAGATATTGGGCTGAAGCATAAAGCAAAATTAATATATAGAATTATGGTTGTGAAATGTGGCAAAGAGCCGGATACTGAGCTTGGGCACTGCAGTAAATATTTGGTACCTGATTCTTAAAAAAATAGTATAACCTTGCCTAAAATTTTAGCACAGAAAGAGGTCTTAAAAAAACCTAAATGAAGAGCTGTGGGATCCCAGTGCAAATATTAATGAAGAGAGATGTTTAAACATTATCAGTTAGTTTGTTTAAACATTATTAGTTTTAAAACTCTTCTGTGTCCAGACATCTTTCTCTGTCTCCATTATGGACTTTTTTCTTTTGATGCAACTCAAGGGGGCAAATGTTGTTACTTTAAAAAAAAACATGTTGGAAAGTCTCTAAACAAATGCATTTATTCTTTTACCCAGAAGCTTATCATTTCAGTGTGTTCTCAGTCCTGAGAACACTTCATAATGTTTTTATTTAGTTTTAGTGTGGAATGCCAATATTCAGTCCATAAGCCTTTCAAGCAATTCCTTTTTGACACAGACCATGTCACTAGCAGCCATACTTTCTCAATTTATATGTACGTTTAAAAAACTATTTCAATACATTTACTTGTGTTATTTTTACAAATAAATAATATTGAAGATTTATTTTTTATCTGTATAATTCTACGTATTAAAAAACCCACAAATATTAATATCAGAAATTCCAGCTATTGCACAGTATATTTTTCTTTCTGATTCCTTGGGAAATAGCAATCTTANGTCCTGAGAACACTTCATAATGTTTTTATTTAGTTTTAGTGTGGAATGCCAATATTCAGTCCATAAGCCTTTCAAGCAATTCCTTTTTGACACAGACCATGTCACTAGCAGCCATACTTTCTGAATTTATATGTACGTTTAAAAAAGTATTTGTTGTGGTCCCCCAACAAACTGCTTCCCCTTTANTTTTTGAAAAGGTAGCCTTTGGAAACCTTTGCAAAGTAGACATTGTTTTAGATACTCAAATGTCAGGAAATACAAAGTAGGAGATAGTGATGTTTTTCTATTGCACCATGCAAGCTCTGTAACCACAGCAAATGCTGAAACAAAGATTAAGTGATATAGGATGGAAAAAAACCAAACCAAACCAAAACCAACAAAACAAAAAAAAGAGAGCAACACAGTTTTAAAATTATGTATAAATGGGTTACCTGAGGTAGGAATAAAACACCTGGAGACTAATTCAAAGCAGAAATTGACTAGTAAGCTTTATTATATAATCTTAATGATTTTTAAAATTGGGCAAAAATAAAAATGTTCAATTAAATAAACGGAAGTAATTTTTACTATATTTTTTTCACCTTGATCTTGTAGATTAAATTAAAATGATAGTGGCCTCAGCAAAGCTGTGTTAAATTGCTAAAGTACGAATTCACAGAGTATCTTCTAAAACCTGTTTGTGTGGTGAGCCTCTGTCAGCACAGTTTACCGATGACAGTAGAATGCCACTTCATTAAGAAAGTTCATAGAGCATTTTGGTGCAACTTAAACAATGACAATCTTGGTTCTAGTGTCCAATTCACTCAACAAAATACAACAGACATTAATGACCAAGGAATTACACTGCACTGTGTGACAGCAAATAGCTCACTCTGTACTGGGAAACACCATCTAGCTGTGAACAGAAGTTATAGTGCAACATATAAAAATCAATAGACTCAATTCACCTATGCCCTACAGCATACCTTCATGATTTTCTATAGTTATCTTTCTACCCAGCCTTTCTTTACGGCTGTCTTTGATCATATCCTTCTCTTTTCACCTGCTATATAATGTAACCAGTATTTGCTAAGCAGTTTATCAGAGATGGCCAGTTTAAATCTGAAGGCTTTCTTCCACAGCAAAAGATCCTAACAGAATTCATCTAATGTCTACACTGACAAACTACAAGTAACCTTTATGGGTATTAGGTCAGGTCCCACATCAGCAGAGCTGTCTAGAAAGAACTGCTAAATTGCAGCCAGTAGTCTGAAATGCACTGACTTCAAAAAATAGCTTTTTTTTCTTACTTTGAAGCACTATAAAAACTGCTGTCTCTCCATCTATAGCCTCTAACACTGATTTTGTGACAGTTCAGATCCTTAATGTCCTTTTAAAAAAGATGTACTGGAAGCTGAATGAAACACCAATTTCATCTCTAGTTAGAAATAAAACAAAACTCCAAATGCAGCATTTTAACAAAAACCATCACAAAATTTTGAAACCTTTTTTCCCTTTGAACCAGGAAACACCAACCAGAGACAAATAATGTGTTTACAGCTTTGAAGTAAAAATAGTCTTTTAACTCATCTCCATAAATTATTTTATAAGGAATTTCAGTGACTCAAGAAGGAAAAAAAATATAAACACAGAACGAAAAAGAATAATGCATTTATTCTTATGTTTACATTAGAAGACCATAAGAGATTAGTAAACATAGCTGACACTTTAACAAATAATTATATTGTAACTTCTTTACCAAATCTCCTAAAACAACAGATACAGGATATTTTAAAAATTGGGTGTTCTTTTTTTAAGAATGATCATTTCATGTCCTCTGTCAACCAGACCACAGACTTATTTCATTACATAAAATTCATATAATCAAATACTGTTGGAATGTTTTTGTATGTGAATAAATGTTTGCAAGTCTAAATTTCCTTTAACTAAAAGTTCATTTCTTGTTTCTCCTTGATTTCAGATTTTCTATTCTGCAGGGTAAGGAGTTGTTCAAACTCTGATTGATCAGTGGCACTAACTAGTATTAGTACAAATCAGGGAGCAACTCATATTTAATAACTTATTTAATACCTTTTAATCAGTAACTGGGACATAAAATAAACTGGATTCTCTAGACTGGAGGGATTGGCTATCTTACCTAACCCTATGGAGACTGAAGAACCAAAAAACAAAGGCAGGGGAATCTTCTCAGAATTTCTAGATAAGTTGTAGAATTCAATGTTACAGAGTATTGTGGTATGTGTGGGCTCCAGGGATGGCAGAGAAGTTCATAGAAAAAACATGTTTTGTGACCATGAACACACAGATACTACATCTGGCTCAGAAACTTCCTGATAATTAAAGGCTGAATTAAACTCCCAGGAGTAAGGCTGGCCCTTTTCCAATGCTGTTCTACATATATGTAGCTTTGAACACTCTAGGAGTCAATAGATGAGCACGACAAACCTTTGGTCTGATTCATCATGAAAAATCTGCTAGTAAATAATCCTTGAACAGTTGTGTAATCTATTTGGTTATGTCACTACCCAACAATATTTAGACAATCTGATTAGATTAGCAAGAAGGATTCTTGGAAACTACTGACATTTTTGCTTTCTCAATCAGGAGGTAGATAAAGCACTAGCTTTCTTTGTTTCAGAACCTAATAACAAAATATTTGATATTTAAATTTAGTCTTCTCATCTGCTATTATATACCAATGCCACCTTAATTTCAATGTAGAGGGTAAATTTTTATTCACAATGGAGACATCCAATATTCCTTTTGACAATTTCACACCTTAACAAAAACAAGGATGCAAATGCTGAATAAAAAGGACCTATGCATAGGCTTACCCATACATAGTAAACATTCTACAGTTTCATCAATGTTTTCAGCTTTCCACATCTGTTCATTATTTATATTTTACTTTTTCTCAGATTAATTATTCCATTTGAAAGTTACATTTATACAGGAAAACAATCTCAATTAGTAACAATACAATGAGATTGAGGATTCTCAATCTTTTCAAATTTTCAGGCAACAAGATGAAGTGGTTTGTTAAATTGATTTTTCTTTTCCTCTTCCTTTTGCTAGCACTTCAGGTCACTTCAGTTGCAAGTTAAGCAAATTTTTAAAGGAAATCAGTCTATCTAACTGCAATAACCCTAAATTTAAGTTTCTGCCTTCAAGTGCACATAATTTGTATCCTGAGGTCTTCAGGGATATCTACAACACATCACTTGTAGTCCGGTAAAAACTATTTCTGTCATTTATCAGTGGCATGGCCTGGTCCTGGTGCTGACCCCTCAGAAAGGTGGCTCAGCCTCTCTGGTTGGCCTGGGTGTCACTGGTTTAAACACTGCCCTGGGACCAGGGACTGCTGCCTCCCCTGCTCCAGCTTCAGCTCTGGAGGTTGACCCCCTTCCACAATCACCACCCAAAACCATCCCCGTTTGTTGAGCTAAGGGATGAAGACATGAGAGTAGCCCAGAGAAAAAGGGGTCATCCTGGGAAGGGGTGTTTTGTGCTACAGTTCCTTCTGATTTGTTACTGAGGCTTTCCTGTTCTGCACTTGATATTCCCTCCTCTGCAGTCTGTGCCACACAGTTCACCATCTAAATCAGTCAGCATTTGACATCACTGGCTCAGTTATTTTTCTGCTGAAATAATGGAAATAGAAAAGAATAGTATCAATACATTTAGTATTGAAGTAGAAAGCCTTGGCTTTGACAGGAATAATTGTGCCACTTTGCATTTGGTTCATAGAAAGATCTTCAAAGAATGATGAACAGCCAAATAAGTGACCTCATGACAATCTGCTTAATTAGAATAAATTAGGAGAAAATATTGTTTTAGCAGAAGAAAATCACTAGAGTTGTCTCTAACAAGACACTTAATTATATACATCAAAGGGAATTTCTTAAGGGACATCTTTTTTCTTCATCTATGTAACTCATTTAACATATTTCCATCTTTGTAAATGTGGCTGGGGAGATACATCAAACTGGATAAATTAGATCTAATTTCATCAAACATATAAACTTTGTCAAAGTTCCAACCAATCAAGAAAGATTAAATCCCAAAGCTGATTTTGACTTTAATGAAAATCACATTTTTTACTTGTAATGAGTGACTAAATTCAGGTGTAGTGTCTTAATGACATATTTAAATGAAAATTTGCCATTTTTTTAAAGTTTAACCCGATGTTTAGAGTCATGAATAGTAATATATTTGAAAAACAAAATGTAACCAAGAAGAATGAAAGAATCTTATTTTATCATTAGTATTTTTTCCTTTAAATCACATGACTAAAAGTTTTAATTTAGCAGAGAAAACAGACTGGAAATTGTGTCTAATATATATATATATATAGTTCAAAAAAAGATACATTGCAGGACAAATAACAGAAGAACTGAATCTGCCCTCTGGACTGTATGAATGATCTATCTAAACACAGAAATAGACACATTGTCACATGTACATATTCCATATACAGCAATATACAGAATATAAATAATCTTACATATTGCACTGAAAAATAGAAAAGTTGAAATCCTTATATATAACATTGTTAGTATGTATTCCAACATTTCATGATACCCTTTCCTACTATTATCTGAGACAAACTGCAAACAGAAGCTGTCCAAAAAAAAGATGACTACCAGAAATACTTCAGCTTTTACATGTCAGTCCTGAGGGGTATTAAATGCTGGTGTAAAAATTTTGATGACTGAAATTATTATTGCTCATGATTTTATTATAATTCAGTTTACATAGGAGTATTGGATCATAATTCTGTCTTGTATTTTAAATCAGAACAGTTCAGAAAAAGACTGGAGAACTCCTTTCATAGTAGTTTCAGTCATATATGTTTAAATCAATTTTATAAAGCTCATTCATCCTTTGATGTAGAGATCATACTGTAAGCTGTGCTTTTCATTCATATTTAAAGTATCAAGCTTAAAAAGTCACCAAGGAAAAAAAATTTAGACTATGTATTGTTTTTAAAAGGCTTATATCTTGAAGCTATTTTTCATGACTGAAAGCCTTTTCCTGTCCTGAACTAAGTCATCAGCTAGAACTTTCTATGGAGAAGCTCACAAAATGAAAATAAAAACTAGATTTTTTTAAAAAGTGATTTGGTATATTACTTTTTTTTTTTTAATAGCTTCCAATCTATTTAATTCTCATGGTTAGAAGTGTTTGGATGTCCTCCCAGCTTGGTGACATAATTTTAAATTTTCTTTCTTTTTAATTTGTTTCACATTTAAATTGCGCCCTGATGAGTACATTCCATCTGCTTACTAGAAAACTGACAAATAGTTTGCAAATTAATGATCTCAAGCTGTGAGGAACCTCTTTCTCTCGAGTTCAAAACTCATATGAACTCAATGTTGAAGTTCCTGACATTTTTGAGGGTCTGAAATGCCGTTAGTGAACTACATAATGAGGCACATTTGGAATGGTTTTAGTGGAAAACTGTGTAATAAGATGCCCTTGTAAGAAGATGGCAATTTTTTGTAAGTTACCATTGCATTTTTTCCCCCACAAATATGTATACAACTTTAAGCTACTTTAAATCTTCTATTTACATAATACTACTTGGTAGGTAAAGCTACATAGGTCTTCCATCTAATGGACTGACCACAGAAAAATCAATGTCATGTCTCATTAGGAAAAAATAAATCAAGAGATACAGGATATTTTCTTTATATATTGTTTTCAAATTCCTAATATAAATAATCATTTATGACTCAGATAATAGATGCTAATTTTTTTCAGACACCAGATTAAAACAAGGGAACTCTTATCTCCTTAATGATATATTGATTAGGTTGTAGTGGGATGAATTGGCACTAGAGTTCTGGAATAGGTAAATATGGGATAAGGCCTTTTCAGAGAAAGCACATTATTTCGTAGCAACTAGAGATATAAAAGGAATAGTAGAGTGTCTCAAATACCTTTGAAAAGTTATGTTTAGAGTAGTGAATCCTGATTTTGGTCAACACAGCTAATTGCAGTAAATTAGAACTGTGCCATAGTTGCAATAATGGACACCACAAGTTAATTACGTTGACATTGCTGCATAAGAGCAACAAATGTCCCAACTTTATCAACAGATGCAGTTTATTTTTCATACTAACAGCATCCTGGAGCTCACAGACTTGATTTTTGATGAAACTACACTGAAATATTTAATTCATGAGTACATATAAAATATTTAGGCTGCTAAGGGCTTTTTCTAGCCATGGTAATTGTAAAGATTCTAGCCAAACCAAATTCTCCCTACAAGGAAATTATTAAGGTTGAAGGAATACAACCAAGGTGCCCAGTACATACCATCTGAGTTTCTCCAATTTCTTTATTGACTACACTGTCATTAACCATAATGTAATTTTAAATACTTTGCCCCCAAACACATACCTCAATTGAGGTATCACTCTTCAACTGAAACCAAGCACAGAAAAAATGTAAGTGAAAAATAAGAAAAAGAACACAATATCAACTAGTCATCTTGAATAATTACTCTATTTTCAAATGTTCTAATCTGAACAGCCTCAGGGTTTTCATATGATCACTCATCCCAAAACAGTTATGATCTCCATTTTCCTCAGATGCACTGGGGAACTCTTTCAGGCTCGTCTCTCTTCTGTTGGAACTATTATCCAGGAAATCTCTGTAACTATAAAACTGAGAAATGTTCTTGGGCCTATGACAGAAAACATCAAGTGAAGAAAATTTTACACTATGATACAAGTATTCTAGACATGAGTACTTTAAAAAAAATAATTTAGCTTCTAGTCGCATTACAGTATTTGAATCAAAACCACTTTAATCAATTATGTTTCTCAGAGCTTTCTTCTGAAATACAAAAAAACATATTAATCTTGTTGAATTATCACTACAAATATAAATCAGCTTCACAGTTCTATTCCTTTTTTTCTCCTGATAAAAGCAACTCATTTAACTCTTCTATTAATGCAACTCGCTTATTTAAACATTCTGCATTTTGCTTTGAACCTACAGTTTAGAAATCTGAAGCCTTCTCTGAGAATTTCATAAATTTGCTCATTGAGCAGGTTATCTTTGTACTTAACCTTTGCAAATCCTACAGTATGTTTCTAGTTAATTATGAAGTTTACTCACATTGTCTCAATTTTTGTGTTCATGTTTATAAATCTCACAAAACTGAAAACCCTTAAAAATGGATTTTGACTATCCATGAATTGAGAAATCTTCTCAGGAAGTCTTGGCTGGCAAAGGCAGAAGAGCTCATTAGCACTGTAGTCTATCCCATTCATTCTAGAATTTCTTGACTTTATATGAACGAGCTAAATGGATGAAGATGGGATAAGTCTGGATGAAAATATAGTTTTAGAATTTAATTTTCTTTATTCTTAAAGAAAAGGACATAAAATCCCATGAGGCTATGAGATGGTAATTGCAGGTACATCTCTCAAAGTACAGTGGCAAAAGGAAGGGACTGTTTGAAAGAGGACAAGATAGGTGGCTTTATTACAAAAGATTTTTAGATACATTGAAACACTGAATAAGTGAAGTATTAAAAATGCTGCTTTATTTAATTTCAAAAGAACTCCTTTGCATAGGAGATGTTCCTTATTCAATATTTCTTCTTTGTCCCAGGAGAAAATAAAATAATGTCATGATAATTGTAATTTTCACAATTTATTTTGCTTTGTCAAATCACCTTACATATATGCTATAAATTTAATTAAATCATTTAAACATTCAATCATTAAAAAAAAGAAAGAGAGTGAGATTATTTCATTAAATCCTCACAGGCCAAGCCAAGAATTGTAGCTCGGATGAATGAACAGTGGGATGGATTGAGAACTGGTTGAGGTCATGGAGTCTCCCGCACTGGAGATATTCAAGAACCATCTAGATACAATCCTGTGCTGCGTGCTCTAGGATGACCCTGCTTGAGCAGGGAGGTTGGAGAGCTTGACCCACTGGGTCCCTTCCAACCTGAACCATTCTGCGATTCTCTGATTCTGTGATACAGGAAAAGAAACAAAGAAACATGTTCTAAAGCCCCATCATGTACCCCTGATATATACTCTGTTTAACTTCTCCATGATATTTCAAGTGCTGCAATAAAGAAAAATACTGCTGTAAACAGATTGGAACACAATATTCTGATTCTTATGAAAGGGCTTACTTGAGAAGTAATCTGCTACCACTTTGTTTCATTGTCTTAGTTTTCCGCCTCCACAGTTTCAAGTTTAATAGAAGTCATCTCAAAAAAAAATGTCAATAGTATAAAAACAGACTTATATAAGAATATTAGCCCAGAACTCAATGTTGATTTGAAGAATTAGCATTTTAATATAATTGTCTTTGTCTTTAATATATTCTCCTTTTTTAGTTTCACACAGGGCATATCTAATAATATCACATTAATATTAATCAGTGTTACAAATAAGCTGATATTATAAAACCCCACACCTTCTGCCTCTACTGCAAGGTAAAAAGAAGAGATGCTTCTGCAAAATGGTCATTGCTGAAACAGGCACAAACAGGGATTCATCATGGAATAACTTGGGTTGGAGGGGACCTTAAAGATCATCTAGTTCTAGCCCCCTGTCACAGACAGGGATACCTCCCACTGCTATCCAGTGCTCAATGCCCTATTTAACCTGACCTTGAATACATTCCAGTGAAGAATTTCTTCCCAATACCTAATCTAATCTACCCTCTTTCAGTTTGAAGCCATTCCCCCTTGTCCTACATGTACAAATCATTGTAAAGTCCCTCTCCATCTTTCCTGTCAGTCTCCTTCAGGTACCGGAAGGCTGCCATAAGGTCTTCCTGAAACCTTCTCTTCTCACACACTGAACAGACCCAGCTCTCTCAGCCTTTCTTCATAGGAAAGGGGCACTAGCTCTCTGATCTTGTTTGTGGCCCCCTCTGGACATGCTCCAACCAGTTCATGTCCTTCTTATGCTGGGAACTTCATGAGAGGGGAGTATAGGGCCAGACTCTTCCTTCAACCTGCTGGACAAGCTTCTCTTAATCCACCCCAAGTTCCAGGCTGCAACTGCAGCTCATGTTGAGCTTCTCATTCACCAACACCCCCAAGTCCTTCTCCTAAGGGCTGCTCTTAGTCTTCTCTGCACAGTCTGTATTTCTGCTTGCCTTGTTTAACTTCCTGAGATATGCACAGGCCAACCTCTCAATCCTGCCAATGTCCCTCTGGATGTCATCTCTTCCCTCCAGTATGTTGACTGCGCCACACAGCTTGGTGTTGTCCTGCATGCACACAGTCCCACTGTCAATGTCCCCAACAAAGTTGTTTATTAGTGCCAATCCCAATATTGACCACTGAGAAATGTCACTCATCACTGGTTCTCCACTTAGACATTGACCTATTGACTGCAATTCTTTGAATGAGAGCATTCCAGTAAAATCCAAGCTAGTAATGGAATTGTAAGGTTCAAAAATTTCAAACTCTTTGTGGGTGACCACATAATATCTTAATTTTTGATACTGTATGTCAGCAGTTGATGGACAGTCCTTTTTCATTTTACTTGCTGTTTGTTGCCTGCTTCACTGTTTTATCTATTTCATATGATTTAGCAGCTTTAGTGAGTTTACAATAAGTTCCTTGAATTAATTAGATTTTAAATAGCAGAAAATTGAGTGAATAGATAAAACTCCAGAAAATATGTCTTCCATCTACTGTATTTTAGGGCATGTTATTTTTAGTACTTATATCATGCCTTCCATGCCAAAGATTCATGAAGACAGAGTACATTTAGCTGTGACTGTAAACTGTGATTTATAACCTTATCCATTAATACAGTGAACAAAAACTGTCATGTATTCCAGGGGTATAACTGTGATAATGAGCACCATTGGCACAGCATAAAGCTTCCTGTCTGCCTGTATTCCTATTTAAATATACATCAAGCAACATATGGGAAGCATATGTGGGTTTACAGTAATTTCTGTCAAAACATGACATTAAGGTCCCAAGTATTTTATCACCACTGTTTGTTTGGTTTCTTAATACAAGGCACTTTTAAACAACGCTATCAGGTACTTTTGGCTGTGTAGTAGATTCTATGGATTTCTCAGGAAAGAAGCTTGAATAAATTATATTTATATTAGTGGTGAATTGACACTGAATGGCTTGCTATATGTAATGGAATTTTCATTTGGAGGAGGAAGTAAAAGTTCCTCTTATTTTTAGCAGAAAATAATAAAATAATAAAAGAAATCATATTGTGAATTTTGTTTGTTTTCAGCCATTTTACTGCAAGTAAAATAAAAATAAGAAATTTCAAGCAGCTATTGTTATTAACTGTCAATTTAATTTTCATCTTCCATGAAATTAAGCTTCCAAGGACATGTGGACAATATCTTTTTGATACAATTCTGCTCCATTATTCCTAGAAAGTGTAAGGGAAAACTAATCTTTCAGATATATTGCATAGTTTAATGTGACTTTTCCTTTTGGTACCTTTTTAATCATTATAAATACAAACATGTAATTTCACACAGATTGATAAAGGGCAATTTTCATATTTTAACTTAGTAGACTAGAAGAGCTATGGCTATTTTTTTTCTGCTTACTGTGAGCACAATGTAAAAATAAAATATACTCTACATTTAACATATAATTCTATAGGTGGGACTCTGAGTGTTAATTTTACTTCTTTCATAATGATTTTCTAGGTGCCAACTCTAAACCAAATTAAAAAAAAAAAACCACTTGAAAATTCTTATTATGCCTAAGCAAATATTTAAGTCCCACTAAAACAGCAGAGGTACGTGCTGAAAGTTAAAATCTTGTGGTTTGTTCTCTTTAACAGGGTCCCATCTCTCATTTAAAATCGTGTTTTATCAAGACTCTCCATGTCCAAAATAGAAACGCCAAGCTTCAATGCTCTCCAACCTTTGAAGAATGATTAAAAATATTACATGAACTGTCTCATTTATTCATAGAGAATATATTCATTCTGAATGGCATCTTTATCCACACGAATGAGAAGAAGGTTATCAGGAGTAATTAGCATGGGCTCATGAAAGGTCAATCTTGTTTCACCAACCTGATTGCCAAAGAACAGGACACAGCACAGTGCTGTCCATCACTGATTGAGCTGGACACTGAAAAGGTGAGATTGCTGAGATGTAGTTTTCAAAGACAGAAAATAATAAAAAGAGACACTTACTTTACCTTTATCGATTACACTGTAGTCTTAAGAGTTCAGAAGGGAGGTACAGCTCCAGAAAAGACTGAGAAAACTTTGCAAAGTCATTAAATAAATATCAAAATACCACTGGAAGTTGTTCCTTGGTAAAAATTCAGGAGAGTCTTAAACCTACAGCTGTTCTCAGAAAAAGATTAAAGGATAAAGCAAGAAATAGAACATCTATAGAGATGGATATGAAACTACCAGAGAATAGTGTTTAAGGAGATTTATCTATTTTTCCTTTTCTTTTTTCATTTGCTTTTAGAAAGCAAATAGAAAAATTCAACAAAAATATTTTTCATGTTATAAATTATTTTTGAAATAGGTTTGTTTACTTCATATATGATGTCTATTGTGATCACTACTTTCCTGAAGTGACAGTCTCAGGCAATATGGAGGTGATATGCGATGTAAGTCTGTCAAATGTGAGTCATTCTACAGACCCATATCAGTGATTTATACAGGGTAGGCTATTAATGAAAGTTTCCTATGAAGGGATTTGAATAAATGCTGGAAATTTCAGAAGAGGCTAAAAGTTCTTAAAATTAATTTAGTTAATCCAACAGCAGGATCTCAAATCACTGTCATGCGAATTCTTCATGTGTCATGTTGAAGACAGAGGCTTCCATTATTGTCAAGTTCAAAGCAGGCTGAAAGACAGAAGAGTTTCACAAATCAGAATACTTTAGGGCTTCACTGTAATAACAAATGCCATCTGAAAAATTATAATCTTCCTCCTGATACCACTCTGTGCTATGAAGACATAGCAATAGCATTGCTTCAGTACTTAGAGATTGTACAGTTTGTATTAAATTTTAAAATGTACAGAGCAGAGAAATTCCTTGATGTCAAAACACACTTTACTGGAAAATCCAACCTGAGTCCTGAAGTTTCCACAATAAAAACTGCAATTAAATTCCCCAGTTTTGGAGATTTATTGAGAACATATAAATAATTTTAAATAGTAAGAAGCAGGGGTTTTTTTCCTAGTGTAATGTCATATTGGGAATATTATCTTGCTAAATTGGTGGGTTAACATTTAGTAGCACTACAGGTGTATACAGCTACTCAGACACAGAAGCAATCACAAAAGCAAAGAGAAATTTTGAGAACAGCAGATGGGGCATTGATCAAACACTTGGATGAAAGTTTGGTTGTCATCGATTTCCAAGTCTGTCTACAAAACCACCATCAAAAAGAAATAGGATTAAATAAATGGTTCTTTCTTCAGTATGTTTCCCTGAAATAGCAGTTGTACAGAAAACAGTTCAGTGAAGGTCATTTCCATTAAAGCTATCTTGAAAAAATAGATGACAGTTTCCAGACTCTGAGAAGGTATACCACTATTATATTTACAGTCTCCATTGCTATCTAAACTTAATAAACCTATTGAATACTAAACTTTAAAAAAGAACCAAAAGAAACCCCCAACCCTTACTCAGAAATAGTGTGCTTTCACACAAAGACATCTTAATGCTTTTAATATTTGATCTTTTTTGAGATTCACAATTACTAGACCTGAAGATTTCTAAAACAGGTAAATTGCACGATGACAAAGCCAGATTTTGCTGAAAATTTAAGCCTTGAAGTTTAATGAAAAAGAATTTAGATCGCCCTGTTTTACAAATGCATTTATTCCATAGACTAGATGTTTATGGCTTTTTTATGTATATCAAACCACATAAAGCTAGGTGTTTTTCTAAATAGCAACTAATTGTTTCCCTTCCCATGAAAGATTATTTGCACTTACATGTTTGTGGGCTTTTTTGCGCTCTGCTTTCAAAAAAAAAATATAATTTATTGAAAAAAACCATGTAATTAAATTTTAAGAATTCTAGATTTTTTCTTCAAGCATTATGACAGAGGAAAATTAATTTTGTTAGCCCATGGTTGTTCATTTAACAGTATCCACGGTCTCCAGTCCATCCATTTTCCAAATTGTTCATCAAAATTTTTTTTTTTCGGTATTGGGCTAGCTGACATATCTACAGATATTTGCCACCTTTAAATTTCCAGTGTAAACAAACAATTTCAAACGTCAACTACTGTCTTACAAAGCCTATCAACAGGTGCACAGGTAGACTATTTTGCCAGTTACTGTATAAATAACTAATATATTCTTATGGAATATATGGAATACTGGGACATTTCAACAGAGGATTACAAATGACCTTTTAAAGAGTCAAATTAATTGTAATTTTATAGTTAAGTTTACTCTTCAATATTTTGAAGCATATTGATGATTTACATAGAAAAACTAATGTCCCAAATCAGTTCTGCATGCAAATTTAAAAGGCAGATAGTTCTGCTTAATATGAAGATCCAGATGATATGTCAAGAAGAACAACCTCAATACCTGCACTAAATCTTTTCAGCCTTAACACACTTAAAACTAAGGGGGCAATCAAAGAACCAGAATAAACCTATAATCTATTCCTCTCTGGTACATAGGAACACATTTTTCACTTATAAGCTTGTCCTTTTTGCTTAATTTTCTACCAGAGGCCATGTCCAAGATCCTGCCATTTGATAAAAGATAAGCATCTCGGAACCAAATCCATTGCTACAAAGACTCTTAAAGTTTTGTAAGTTAGCCAGCAGTAAACTTTTCCTTAAAAAGGAACTGTGTTCTTAGTATGCCTAGCACATTCCAAACAATGTTTAATACAACTATCAAAATCAATTGCCTCTAAACCAATGAATACTTGGAGCTGTGTAAAAGGATAAAGGCTGGTAGTCTGCAGGCTGTGACAACAAAAATAACAACAAAATATTTCTAGGAGAATATAAATTTTCATCTCTAATTTGTAAATTACTCTCATCAGGCTGATGAATTCTCCATATTCTCTGTTACACTGTTGTCAAAAATAAAATGAAAGTATCATAAGATTAGGGAAGGTAATTAAAAGAATGCAAATTCTATCATCTACCAAGATAAGAGGGCCCTTTCTGTTGTATAAATTGCTTACATATTTGTATTATTCAGTCACCAAATAAAAAGCAGATAATAATTAGAGACCTGAGTCCCATACTTGAATGTTGTGTGTTGTAGCCATCGCCAATATAAATTTTTGTCTCAGCTTCCATCTTGCTCATTTCCTTCTGCACAAAGTAACAGATCCATGAAGCAGCACAAGCCTTCATGAAAGCTGTAGCTTTGAATACTACTAGGTCAAACTTGGACTCCTGACTTGCTGTTCTAACAACTAGGTTTTGTGCAAAAAGGGTGAGGAGCCTTCAAACATCTAATCCTGTAAGCACTTCTAGATGCTTTCTTATCTTTTAGTGGCATTGCTACTAAGCAAAGCAAGTCTTGAACAGAACTGAAACCTGGAGTTCGAAACTGTAATCCAAGAACAACCCAGTACATCTGGAGCTACTAGATACTTCTCTGATATTTTTTTTTTCCAAAGGAATGGGACTGATATAATTTAATTTAACCATCTAATATTTGCACATTTTTCTCAGCTACTCACCAAGTGAATTTCTTTGAAGACAAGTATCTAAGACTCAAAAGGAAACACACATGATTTTTGTTTGGCTAAATTTTTAATGAAGATAGATTAAAAGGCCTCTACATTATTGGATTCCTAATTTATCTACTTTCTAGTGTGTTTATTGCACCTTTAAGGCCATTCAAATTTATTGCAGTCCAGCACTTATCTTACAACTACTCGTGGTTGAGGTTGTAGTACACAGGGCTTTGAAGCACTCTATTTGGTGTAGAAAGCATGTCTAATGAAACTCAGAATATGCACTTTCTAACAGCAGAAACTGTTTTCTAGAAAACAGCACATGCAGGAGAAAAGCTGTGGCCACTATTGTGCGCTATTTTAAACAAAGCAGATTAGTGGCTAAATCACCCAGTCAGAACGAGATTTAGATTTAACTCTCTCCTTGGCCTGAAGGGAAGTTTTAGAGCACCAAAAAGAAAATGTTTTTATCCTGGAGACAGAATAATGCTCTATACTAATTTCTAGGGTATATGAACAGGATCAGAAAGTAGGAGAAAGTGACAGGGATAGATACAGCGGAAAAATATATATTGCAGTAATACATATCACTTCAATGTCTTCAATTTCTATTAGGTAATGAGAATTACATTTTCCCCCAATCAAAAACCTGATGAATGGCATACCAATAACATTTTTTCACTGTTAGTGAAAATATATTAATATGAGAAAATTAATCCAGCCTTATGGGTAATAGTGTTTCCTTTCTTTATAATTTTCTTGCTGGAAGCTTTTTATCAATCTCTCTGAAAGTAATATTGTCCATTAATAAATAAATAAAATAGCTCAAATGCTAGGTTTTGAGCCCTTATCAAAATATTAACAAATGCTTTCATGGAGTTCACTTATTTACTGAACTACCAAAAAAAAAATAAACCCAAAGAAACAAATAAAAAAAAAAACCTAACAAAGTGACTGACTGTAAGAAGCAGATTTTCAGCACTAATAGACCCAGACTAAAACTGATAAATTTTTGACACAATGTAGCTAATTTGGGCCACAGCCAAAGGGTTGTCCTTACAATAAGCTGTATGGACAATTTTGTATTAGTGTTGTGTTAGAAAAAAGGTGCCTTCCNAGACAATTTTGTATTAGTGTTGAGGTCTTTTTGTTCCTTTTCCTTTTCCTGCTATAGAGGTATCTGTCATAATCAGCAGGAGTAATATGGCTTTGTAATACCTGTGCTGGGTAGAGAATTAGGTAGCTAACTTCACTTGTTAAGGAAGTACATATATATGCTGTCAACTACCACCACTTCCCTTCTTACTGTGGTGGTGACTCCATAGTTGTGGAGATTTTTCTGAAACACTGGATTTTTTATGGTTAGCCCTTAATAGTGCATCTTGACTTTTCAGTCCTTTCAGATGTAGAAAAAAAACTATGTGACAAAAGAGTAAAAAAAGGGCAAGAAATTCATTTTGGTCCCTCAAAAAATCTTTCAGTCTTAGGCATACTTGAGTACAACTTTATGGACTGAGGTACAGGTGTAAACCAAGAAGATTGCATCAGAAATGATATTAAAAAATATTAACTAGCCTATTAATATAACACATTTATAGAAATTGAAGCATAGAATGATTGGTTAAATCAAATACCTGGGTTTTTCTGGGTGCAAAACAGCCATCCATGGAGCATGGCATATGTCTCTGCTAATTTCAAGTAGGTGATTACACTATTTTCCTTGATAATCTCTTAATTTATCAGTCTCACTTCTTAAGAGACTCTGAAACTGTGGCAGAAAGTGTTAGGAAAAGTGGTAGGAAATTCAATACTTACCAAATTGAGAAAATCTAAATATTTATTATAGGAAAATGCACTGTGGTAAAGTTCAGTGCATGAGAGTGAAATCTCATCTTGTAAAGTGCATTTTTTTTTTCAATTTTATCATTGACAAAAATCAGCAAAAGAAACACTTGCCTGTTTTCAATCTTAATTAGTGCACCCACCATAAATTCAACAAAAATATGGAAAGGAACAGGCGAATACTCTAGCAAGATATTAGATAAAACTTGCAAGTTCTTAAGTATTGTCTCAGTGAATTTACAGATATCTATTTATGAGGATACACATTTATTAAGATAAAAGCCCAAACAAGGTATGTACAGATTAGTCTTGTAGGAGATTCACCCAATAGGTGGGATCTGATTCACCTTTTTTCCTCTATTAAACAATATGGAACGATTTTGGATTTACTTTCCACTCTAGCCCATAAGAGAAAGTAAAAATTATATTGTTGTACATTTAGTTCAAACCACTAGCTGCATGAAAAAGCCTTTCATCAATACCTTCTGATTTCTAAAGAAATTGGTAATCTCAACAGTCTTTTCATTGAGGTGGTAAAAGGATCAACAGGTAAAATGAAAGATTTCAGGGTGGACTTCTTGCTTAGATAAAAAATTGTCTGGTGCCTTTAGAAGAGCTTTCCCTGTGAGAATTGCATAGAGTTTCTCCTTGTCTCCACTGAGTCAGCTGCCTGTTTCCAGCCCTTGGTCACACTCTTCTCTGTTGTAATTCAGTGAAGCTCTGCTAGGGCACAGTACCCTTATGTCGCTAGTGCCATTTTGTCTATGCCTTGGAGAAAAAAAAAATCTGTGGGTTAAAATGTTCTGTTTCCTTCCCACACAGACAGGGACAGAGCTCAGTGTTACTGACAAAATGTTTTTATTGCTTTATTAGATGAAGTAAGAGGAAAAATTAGGAATTGTCCATCATCACCTATTACTTATTGTATGTATTTTCACAAGCAAGAAACATGCTAATAACTAATTTTAGTTTGTTCATCTCATTTTACTTTTGATAGCTCACAAATGTGACTGCCTACTGTGATATGACCCAAGTTTCATCAAATAAGATCCTACCAGGACTCTGCTGTGTAAGATGTGCTGTACAGCTCAAAGCATATGAAATATTTAAAATCACAATACTTCTTCACTTAAATTTGAAAAAGAATTATCCCGGTTCATTAGGGGAAATCAAGAAAGTCCAGAGAAAAGGAAGGTGTTTGGAATGCTGGATTCTAAAGGATGAAATTGTATGATCTCAGTCAATAAAGTGCTGGCTTTCAGCCTATTTAGGGTTGGCAATTTTCTCTCTCATTAGGTGGTACTACACTAAATCATAAATAGTTCAGTCTTATGTTCTTTAGAAGATTATAGTTACTCTGTCCCTAGTTGCAATTATGTAAGGAAAAAAAAAGCAAGAGGAAATTTTTAGGTGCTCAGTGAGATTCTGTATAGTCTCTCTTTTTTCGTGGTCTCTCATTTCTTAAATCTGTGCATCATTATTTATTGTAAAATTAATTGTGTATCAGGAAGAGTAATCTGTTAATTAGGCTGTGCATGCATAAAATTTATTGTAATGGTTTGAAATACTTTTGAAAAACATGGCCAGAGCTCTTTTCATAACAGAATGTGAACAGAACTTAAACTATACTTTTGTTGCACTTTTGTGATTCTGTCTAACGTATTCTCAATAGAATAGTCTTACTGAAATACAAAATAAAATGAACAACCAATAATCTGTGATACATAACAGTCTTGTGGGATGGAAAAATTAAATTGGTGATTTTCTCACACAGTAAGAGAAAGAAAATGTGTGTAGTTAATGAATATTTTTTTGTGACTTTGACAAGTTCCATACCAAATTGTATGCAACTAGAGAAAAGGAGATTCTAAAATCCATACATCCCCCTTCTAGACCTCTTCCTCTCCTTTGTACCATATTTTCTCTAACCTATATATCTCCCATATTCCATTCATTTTCTCACTCATCCATGCAGTAGCTATATTCATACTAAATAAAGCTCTTAAATAATGGACACAAATACTGAGAGCTGGAAACTAATATAAAAAAAATCCTTATCACATGATACTTCCCTTAGTGAGCATAGGAAAATCTCTCCTCCCACTTTAAGGCAATGCATTTCCCAGTCTTCCTTTATTTTCCCAGGAGGCACACTTAATTCTCCAGAAAGCCATTTGGGGCATCTAGACTACCCCTCCAGATATCTAGGAAAATATGCAGAGACATTTTTTTTCCTAATTTAGACCTAATTAATTCCTAATTTAAGTTAGTGGATCTCAAAATCATACAGTAATTTAGGAAGAATTTCTAAAAGTCATTTAGTCCAAGACCTCACTCAAGCAGTAACAAATAGATCGAGGCATTGAGAAGCTTGAGTTTAAAATATCTCATCCTCAGAGATGGAGATTCTACCCCCAACCTCTCTAGGGTTTTGGTTATTTTAGCGGTGAAAATATTTATCCTAATTTATTTTTCCTAATATCAGAGTTTCTGTCATTGCAATATCTGTCCTCTAGGGCTTCTTGTGAATCACTACACAAGAAGAGTCTATCTTCCTTCTCTGCATAAAACTCCATTAATATTTTTCCTAAGCCTGATCTTCCTAACACTGCACAAACTCAGATATCTCAGCCCCTTAAACATTTTGTGTTCCATATTCCTAATAATTGTGATGGTTCTCTGACACATTAATTCCAGCATGTCAATATATTTCTTGCACCAGGGAATAAAAAACTGGACACAGTACTCCAAAAGCAGACTCACAGCCACCAAATAGCAGGGAATAATTTTCTTGACCTGCAGGAAACATTGTTCCTGCAAAGATATTTTCTGCACTCCATGACTTGCAGATCCCTTTCTCACATCTGTACGTAGTCTCTGGTGTCCTTAGATGATACAAATATACTTTTAAATGAACTCTAGGAAACAGCTGGAAGGCAAAGTATTAGAATATGGTGTGGCAAGTCTTGTTTATCTGCAGTGACTTACACGTGTCACTCAGAAGGTGAGAGTATGTAATCTCAGTTATACCTCCTGGCATTAAAAATTGATACCATATAATGGTATTTGTATCTCCAGTATGTTTTTTTTATTTAATCTCTAAGATACTTCTATGAATTATACTGTCTCAATATCTTTTATTTTGTTAGAGTGTACAACACCCCCTTGCTGAGGTATATATCTCCAGTCATTAAAGAAAAGTGAATATGGGCTATTTCTGTGGCAAACATAAGGTTTGTTGTCTGTGATGTTCTCATTGAGAGAGAAAGTAACAAAGTAGAATTTCTCAATCACAGTCAATTATGAGGTAGGTAGCATACTGCCTATAGTGCAAACGTTTAACATTGCAGAATATTTCACTTTGTTTGAAAGATTTCAAAGATTCTACAAAGTGATTTTTTTTTTAAGATAAGTGAGAGGGAATCTACACTATAAGAAAAAACCAAAATACCCAGAACTGTCCTTTTCATTTAATTTGTGATATTTATATGGAAAATTTAAAGCATACTCTATCTTCAAACAACTTGTGTACTATGAGTTTTGCTTTTGTATATATGCAACAGATTATAAAGAAATTCTGATATGGTGATAAACTAATGAAGTAAATTATCATAGCTTTTCCATCAAGTACAAAGAAATAACAGAAATAAATACTAATGTGACATTCTTTTTCATCTCTCTCTCTCAATTTTTTTCTCATCTTATTTTCTATAGGAAAAAATCAGAGAGTATAACAAAAGATAGTGAGGTGCTGCCAATATTTTTGAAAGGATTTTCTTGAAAAATTCCCTTTTATCTTGTAATTGTGATTTATATCTATGTATTCATTTGCAGATAAAATGAATAAAAATTAGGAAGTGTTTTCCTTAGAAATAACTTTTTTTTTTCCCTATAAGCCTTTAAAAAGAATCTAACTACAGAACTTGGTTTGAATGTGTTTTTGTTGGGTTTTTTGTTTGGTTGGTATAGTGGCTTTTTTGTTAACAACTTTCTATCTGTTTGCACTTCTGGTTTTATGAGAAGAAACTTGTAGTTTTTCATGCCTTTGAAAGGCATGTCTTATATAACTTATGTTGAAAGGAATAAATAGATCTGTAATAAAAATGCATTCTAATTTTAAATCTGTTTTACTTGAGTCACTTTGTATGCTCTCTTCCTATTTATTTCAAGACTATTTATTCTGTAAAAAGTAGGACATCAGTCGTGTTCTGCTGCAGATGTAATCTGTGCTTCATGTTACCTATAATCACCAAACCATGCTATAAAAATATCTGCAAGCATAGCTTACCTCAGTGTAGCTGACACCCATTTTTGTGTGTCTTGAAGGTAATCTTATTTGACATTTTCTCCACAGTTAAAGGTTCCCAGTAAAGTACCATGAAGCATTAGTATGTCAGAAAAAAAAATACAAACACCTGACACCTAACTGTCTTGATCACGTTGCTGTTAAAGCTTCCAGATAAAGTCAAGGTGTAGCTGATCTATCAAGCTCTGAAGATCTGGGACTTTTTTACAGAGAAGTGCTAAACCCTTGATGTCTTTGCTTTGACTGCCTTCTTTCTCTCCCTATTTTTTAATAGGGTCTTAACAGAAGAGAGAAAAGGGTCAGGAAGGATAAAACAAAAACAATTCAGTGGAGCAGTATCTTGCCCTGCCACAGGCTCTTTTCCCAGAGCAGCAGGTTTTTCATCCACTATGCCAACATGGCCAGAAGAGACAATTAAACCTTTTATGCTTGATAGGCCAGCAGACTGGCTGGTTCTTTTGCAAGTTCTATGGGAAACAACTCAAACTTGGAAAGAAAACAAGTCTCCTGTCATAAAAAACTTCATTCATTATTGTTTTTCTTCAATTAAGGAAATATTAATCAAATGAAAACATTCTTACAGCATGAAGCATATGCATTAACTTCAAAATATTTAATTGCTGACTCAAGCAGTCTGTGGACAATTGATTGACTTAACTCTTCATGAGACCTCAATGATATCATTTCATGGTTTAAAAAGAAGCACTTAACATAATTTTAAAAATAACAGTTTTTAAAATGCAATTCACTGTGGAAATAAACTGTAGTCCATACTGCAACCTAAGAATTTGAATCAGATCATCTCAGAACCATTTTATAGTGTAATAAAGAACTAAAGAGCTATTGGATGCAGTTGGGATGTAGAAGGAATCACTTTTTTTTAAATGTAATGTAGAGATTATACTTAGAACACATTGAGACAGTTTTTGAGTCAAGACAAGCTGAATCTGGCAAAGATTGCCAATCATCCTCAGTGCCTTTTCTATATACCGAGGAAATATTATGTTTAGGACTCCATGCAGAAATGGTGTGGATTTATTTAAGTTTCAACTTCACTTGAAAGTTTTTGAGTTTAATACTTCATTCCCAAGAAAGGAAGTGAAATGGTCCAGAGCACTTATTACAATAAATTACTGTTTTCAAAACCATAGTATATCTTTAATAAAGTAAAAAAAGTTTTTTATTGTTCTACATTATGAGAGCACTGAGTAAAACATGTCAAATACAATATGTAAAGTTTATTTTTTATTTATTTTTCCTATGACAGTACAGTCAGCCATAAGGGATCTATCAGCACTAGGGGTAGGTTTCATGACAGACAGACATCCTACCAGCAGGAGATTGCAGTGAGAAAACCACTAAGCATGTGAAAATTTATAGTCTCAAATATTTTTCCCTTGAGATGCTCCAGGAGAAAATAATCAGTGACAGGAAAACTTAGTAAAAATTTTATCAGAGAAAAATACTTATAAATAAAATATGAACGAAACAGGAAAAATACATTAAGAAACTAGAGTGTAGTTAATTCTCTAAGGCATATGTGTGTACATGTATATAGTTCACCCATCTGTTAAAGCACCAATGAAACAAGTGAGATTTGCATTGCACTTGGCTATGGCATTGTTGTATGGTATAGATAATGTACATAACTAAATACATTACTTGCAATTTTTCTAAAGAGTGGTGTCTATAATGTATATTTTACATATACTATACTGAAAATTTCAGTGTATTAGCTATTTCAGAACAGATACATGGAATTTAAATTTGAATGAATTATTGGAAATTACATTTGTTTCAGCAGTTTGAATTAAAAGACAAATAATCTCATGACAGACAGACATAATTTTATTATTTTACTTAAATTAGAGGAAAGGAGCAATGATGAACAATAATAAAAACAATGGAGTTACTAAGATGAATGCGTTTTTAAACTACTTAGAATGAAATGAAGTGCCAAGGCAAGGCTAAACTTGTTGCATTTCAGATGTTAAGAAATAAAAATTAGATTAATTGTATTGAAAATTATCAGGGCTGTTTTTAGAGATATATATTATGCAGCCAAAATAGAAGTTTCTGATAGTGTGTCTTCACATCCCTGCAGCCTGGCAGACTAAAGGATGTACCTTGCTCTTTTTTCATGAATTTCTAATTTAACTAACATAATTTTGCAGCGTTTTTCCATGTCTATGGAATAGTTTCTGCAATATACTAAATACTCAACTAGGCTAAGAAGCTGCAAGTTAGACTATTTTTTTGGTTTTTTCAATAAATCTGACTTCTATTGACATTTTATAAAAAATAGACACATTTTTAAGGAAACTCATCATGTGGGATGTAATAAATTTCATTTTTTCTGTATGAAACCTGTTCTAAGCCACTTACAAAATTTAATAGCAAACGATAACCTTTCAGAACAGAACAGAATACCTAAAGATTTCCTATACGATAATGCCATCTGGAAAAGTGAACACTGATATTTTTAAAGTGGGAGATTAGTCCTTTCTGTTTATCTAATAAAAGTTGCCATCACTTCTTTCACCACTTTTCCTTAGAAATCAATACAGTTGTAAAACCACTCTGCATTTTTACCAGGTTCAATTCATTTTCTGTGTAACTTCCATGTTCCACATCAGGGGATTCCTGCCTGAAATGAATCCATCTATTGTCTGTGAAGGAGAAACTGGAGAAAAACATCATGGTCTGAATTAGTTTTTTGGCAGAAGTGATTTGAAAACTATTGCCTATTGACATGTAGCTTTAATTTTCTTATTTAAACCTGAATTTAGAATTTTTTGCCAGTAGATAAGTGGATTAGAATTATTCCCAATCACATAAATACATAAGGTATTTATTTTTTTCTTCTCTCTGCTTTTTTTTTTTTCTGCTGAAGCCTCTGCTTAAGGACCTTGTTCCTTTTCAGATAAGATCCATTTTTTGCCAAGTCAAAGTTTATCTAGAAGGGTCTGCTAAAACCTGGCATAAACATAAATAACTGAATTGACTTCTCAAGGGGCCATCACAACAATAGAAGAGCTAATCAAAATGACAAGTACATTAAAAACAGCAGAAGTCAGCACACTGTCAATCTTGTCTGTGTTGTATTATTCTGTGTACTTGCTGTTTTCCTTTGCTTCCAAGACCACTCAACCGTGTAATAAGTAGATTTTCAATGTGTGGTACTTCCTTCATTAGTTGTTCTGTCATGCACTGGTGCAATCAGAGATTGTCTACCTTTTTCCTAAGCAAGCTACAGTGATAAAGTAAACACAAGTTATTCATGCTACGACAAAAATATCTGCTGGGTTTGCTTACCCAGTGTTTTTCCTATGTTTTACATGTATTATCCTGTATTTTCAAATGCACCAGTTTTATACTTCAAAACTACCAGAATGTATGCCATAATTAATATTGTGACCAAAAAAAACATGTTAAACTTACCAAGTTTCAGTCACTGGTTGCTTTCATCAGCACAAGAGGCAGATCAGAAGCAGCAAAAGAAATCACTGATTCTAATGAGATTTTGCTCCACATTTGTTTCTCAAGAGGTATCATAACTGTAAGGTTCAGACATAAGTCACATAACTGTGGTGTGTCAAGCCTAGATTCATGACAGACCTAAAGAACAGCCATACTAGAGCTGTAATCTAAAGTAAAAGTGATTGAAGGATGTGGCTGGCCAACATGAGAAGATCAAATGCTGATACCTTCCTCAGCTTTTTGGATTTCGAGCTTTCAACTTTAATCTCTTAGGAGAGAAACAGAAATAAATTATTCTGCTCTGTTCTGATTTTGGGAATGATATTTCAAATTCTCTGTCTAAAGCAAGGCAAGATAAGAATAAAAAATAATCTAAAGTAAGATATATAAGAGGATAAAAAGCAACTCAGGAGAGAGATCATGGTTCCATTAAATGCTTAAGGGTTTACTTTATATGTACACTTAGTGAATGAAACATGTAAATGTCTCTTCTGAACAAGGCTCAAATCTTATTTGCCTTATTCCAGGAAATTTTTCCATCAACCAGCTTTTTTCTTTGAGCTAAAAACAATGAATGATTGATCGTTCATGTAGACAGTTTGCATTTAAGAACAGACCAAACTTTCATTCAAAATGCCTATAGATATTTTTATTTACCAGGAATGGAAGCATTAATAAGAACAGCTCTGGTAAATGAAAAAGTGAAGAGTAAAAATATAGATTATAAAAAACAGAAAAGTGTTATAACTCCAGTGAAAGGATAGCTTAAAAACTCATTTTGCTAGGAATGGGTCAAGCAGGCAATGAGAAAAAGGTCTCTAAGAGGCCAGAAAGCTGATTAAAAAGCTCAGGAATTTTCTAGCAAATCAATTAATCTAGTAGAGGGAGGAAAAAAAACTATTCCCCTGTTGGCCCAGGTTACTGTAAGGTTTGATGTGGACTCAATATGAAATCAAACTGAAGGGAGAATGAATCAAGGTTCTTGGTAGATGCATGTATGCATATATATATATA